>JAOTAX010000004.1:503441-531346 GCA_025629825.1 Erythroxylum guanchezii | reverse complement strand
ATTTATAAACTAATATTTATTTTATATATTTTTAATTATTAAATCAAATTTTATTTGAAATTTATATATTTTAAAAACATATTTTAAATTTAATTATATTTATTAATAATTATTAAATTAAAATTGTGATTATTATTTATTATTATAATTTTTAAAGACAAGAATTATTTCATAAATTTAAAAAATTACTTAAAATGGTACTTAATATTAATCAATATCAGTATAATATTATATTATAATTCAATTCCGTACTAAATTCATTACGCTATTCGTAACATTGATGAAATTTTTTAAACTATCAAGTAACAACACTTTTTATCAAATATAAAACGTGACGACAAGCTCTGCACGGTTCCTTCCGTGGTCTATGCTGAGTTTTTGTTGTCCCTTCGTTTTATAGGTAACCGTACAGAGAAAGAAACAACGTAAGGTAGCGGTTCTGTTTTGATGGGATTCGAGATTAAGCCTCTGACGGACCAGGTGGGAACTATTAAAACAGGAACACTTCACGTGTCCGAACCAACTGAAGCATGTTCAGCACTGAGTAGAGAACATTACATGCTTGTCTTGGCATATATGGGTAAAGAATAAGATGAATGCTCCTAAAGGGTAAGAGAATTTGCTTGCTTTTGTTGCTTCAAGAGTGGTCTGAGTAGTAAGTGGTAAAGCTAGTCTCTTTAAAAAGTATGACAACTAAATTGACTAAACTAACTCGTATAAACAAAACCATCGACTAACCAAAGTTGAACGTCAAACTTAAATTTAGTCTAAAAATTTTTCAAAAAGGAAATTTATATTGAAAAAGATCAATCAATTCAACCCGAATATGCTAACTTCGGTCAAGTTGAGTTGGTCGAGTTAGGGCGACAAATCATGTCAACCCTACTTAAAACTAAAATTGAGATTGAGATTATTAGTTATTCAGAAAGTGAACGTTTGTTAATTATACTGATTTGAAAAAATGTTATTGGTAACTATAAGTTTTGTGACTCCAAGAAACTCTAAAGCCTAAAGTACCATCTTAACTACAACTGAAGGACTAAACTTTTATGATCCTGAAAAAGATGATAAAGAATCGTCACACTAGCTCTTCCAGGGCCCTCATACAGCTGGCTTTCAATGCCTCCTGTCCTGAATTTTTCTCTTCATTTCATTCGTCCCAACTTCCCTCAATAATGCCACTACCTGTCTGTTTCCAACTCTGTTCAGGAGTAAGCCTCATTCAACAACCTGTCCTTGGACTTGCTTCTTTCTCCAGGAGTTTGCACAATAAATATGACAGAGACGAAGTATAGAAAAATAACATTTGGAAATGGAGCGGAAGAAGAAGAGAAGTAATTTTTCAACTCCTCTTTGCATAATTATTATGATGAATTTGGGAGACAGTATTTTGATAATCCATAGCCGGGAATAGCCATAACTTTCCCTAGAAAGTAGCCATCAATGGCCATCATAATCAACTAAGAAGAGGGCACTACGATAATTTCAGACACTACGGACATTACAGTGGTTGAGGAACGTGAAAGTTGGAAAGATGAGAGGTCCCATAAAGCTGAGAAAGGCTTTTCATAATTCAGAAAGCAGAGTTTGCCTCCATGAAAACAGAGGATGCTTCTAGCTTTCTTCAGAAACGGGGGTTTTATTAAAGGCCCACTACTTTGAGCAGATAAAAACTCATCATGAAATGAAATGAATGATTGCATCGATAAACCAACATGCCCATATCAGGAATTTTCATCCAACTCATAAAGTCAGCAGACCTTTTGATGTTTGTGATCTCAGTTCCTCGAGGCTGAAAAAAAAAATCATCTTTCAACTCATCTATTTCATTGACTAACGATTTCTCTTTGTAGCTTTGTGCTCGTTTCAAGATTTCCAGAGGTCTCGTTAGTAACTTCCAAGAGTTGACAAACCTTTGAATCGGCGTTGGTAAATCAAAATCACTGGATTTCCTGGGATGGTAAGCGATCAGTTTATTCCTGCATCCACTATCAACATCGAATTCAGCATTTTACTTATTGTCAGATTTAAGGCAAAAACAACTGCAGAGAGAGAGAGTAATAGGCAGCCTTTGACATTGATAGAATGACTTCGTTCGTTTCTTCTCTAAGTCATCTCCACAGTATGCATTCATTTCCGGATTTATATGATTTGGCACTCTGTATTTTTGTTAACTACTCTCCTCAATGAAGTCAATCTTTTTCTCCTTTCATTTCATAATGTTGCAATGGATTGATTTGACAAAGAAAGTGACAGAATACATGCTATATTGGTGCTAGTTTCATACTCATGAAGATCATCATCAGTCATCCGATTCATTGCAGTCAGTAATAGTGCATTAATGGGTAAGAAGAGTTGGTTCAATCTTGTGAGAAGATTCTTTCTCTTGGACAAGCAATCAAAAAAGGAAAAGGTACATGAGTTTTCATCACTTGCAATCGCTTAGTTTCCGTTAATTTGAGTAACTGATGGTGTATTACCGTTGTCAGAAGGACAAGAGAAGAAGATGGTTATTCTTTGGAAGGTTCAAGGTAAAGAGCAGGCTAGCTGCCATTGAAGCACCATCATCTTCACCTCCAAGAGAAAGAACAGCACTGATTGATGCAGAGGAAGAACGTAACAAGCATGCTTTAAGTGTTGCTCTAGCCTCTGCTGCTGCTGCTGAGGCTGCCGTTAAGGCGGCTCAGGTTGTTTTTCTCACTGGGGTTACTAAGGCTATTGATCAATACTGCCATGAAACAGAGGTTTCAGCCATTATAAAGCAACCCGCTGAGTCCTCCTACACCCAAATATGTCGGACGGAGATTCAAGAATTAGCTGCCCTTCGAATTCAAACTGCATTTCGGGGTTACCTTGTAAGAGTTGTGGATTGTTTTTTGTCTGGGATTGAATTTATTTCTGTTACACGATCCCATAAGAATAGAAGAATTAGTATCATTTGGAGAATTTGCAGGCAAGAAAAGCTTTGCGGGCATTGAAGGGTATAGTGAGGCTTCAGGCTATCATTAGAGGCCGAAATGTGAGACGTCAAGCTATCAGTACTTTGAAATGCTTGCAGTCCATTATTAATATTCAGTCACAAACCTGTGCAAGGAGAAATCAACCTTTCCAAGGAACTTGTCAATGGGATGAGAAAGAAGATTTACAGAATTTGAAAGACAAGATCATAAAGGTCAGTGGTTGAAATACAAGATTTTGCATAACAAAGTATTGTTTCGAATCAGATTCGATGTCATTGATCATTTGTTCTTTCAAGGATTCCAAGGTAAACAAGCTATTGTATCTTCAGATGGACATGAACAGTCAAAAGCGATGGGATGGGAGCATCTTGACCAAAGAAGAGGCAGATGCTACCTTTCTAAGCAGGAAAGAGGCTGCAATGAAGAGAGAGCGTATCAGAGAGTACGCATTTGGTCATCGGGTAACCTTCTCCATCTCTATACATCTGTTACTTTCAGATTCCTATGTTTCAAATTGTAATCACCATTATCGCAGTAACCTGAAAATTTCTAGTTAAAATCTTGCTGTTGTCTATCTTCAAATTCATTTTCTCATTATGCACAAAAAAATGTTACAGAATTCTGCAGAAACTGAACGAAGCAAGGTAAATGGAAGATGGAAGTACTGGTTAGAGCAATGGGTAGATACTCAGATTGCTAAAAGTAGAGAACTTGAGGATTTGGACTCGGTTTTAACTTCAGATGCAAAGCCTAGAGTGGAATATAGAGGAAAACAACTTAAGCTGAGAGGTTTGTCAAGACAGCATCACATTGAAGGATTGGATTCTCCAATGGCAGCTCCAAGAAGGTCCTTTCACAGAAAGCAGAGTTCACTTGGAGAAGACAGTTGCTTTTCAAGATCTCCTGTGGTTCCAACTTACATGGCAGCGACTGAATCTGCCAAAGCAAAAGCAAGATCGATGAGCTCACCAAAGCTAAGGACTGGTGGTTTTGATGCATACTCGGATAGCTATTCACCTTCTAAGAATAGGGTCCATCTTACACCGTCTGCAACTTCAGAAGTTGCAAGAAATGGCAGGTTTGGGAAGCTAAGTGCATACCAGCAAAGGTCTCCGAGCTTGAAAGGCGTTCAAGGTCCTATAAGATCTAGCCTGACCTTGAAAGACCTCAGCTTCAATTCAGACTACTCGTTTCGGACATGGGATAATCATAGTGAGTTCAGAAGTTGAAACAAAACTAATTGAGACGAGATCCAGTAGTACTATGTTTGTGGGTGCAGTCGTTGGTTTTTATCTGCTATCAATATGTATATCAGATGGATAACATCTATTCAATTTACTTGAATGTATCAGTCTTGCTCCACAGGTGACAAGCTCACTTAAAGTCAGCTAGTGTTGTTTAGGCTCGACAACGGACTAATTGAGCCCAAAATCTTTTTGTAGACTTAAATAAAAAAAACCTAAATTCGAGCCGATTTTGGACTAAAATCTATGTTTATGCTCTAATCAAGTTTAGATCAATTTTGATAAGTTTGAGATCGAACAACTTGAATCAAGCTGGACTAAATCCTTAAATTTAAGCTGCTTAAATTCGATCTAAAGTTAATCCAATCGAATTTATTCATTGACTTCAGATCGGACCGTGTTGAATCCGGACCTTTTTGCTAAGTCTAATGCTGTCCAACAACTTGAAGACTATAGCCAAAGCCAACCCACCATCAATTAATTGATGAATACGGAATAAAACGTAGCCATTTCACTCCATGACATTGCGGCAGAACTTAAGTAGGAAGTCAGGAGATGTCACCGCTAAAACATTTGAAAGAAGAAACATTATATGCGGTACTAACATAAACTCGTCTCTTCCAATTGATTTAATCTTGGAATCATGGTTTTAAAAATTGGATCGAACCAGTCGGTCCGACCGGTAATCGATCGGCTATCCGATCCGGTTTACCCATAAAAATCAGTATGCAATTGAACCAGTGAGAACCGGTCAATTGACCGGTTTTGACCGGTTCGACCACTGGTTCAATCAATTTTTTATTTTTTATTTTTTTAATATTATTTATAATTAAATATAATTATTACATAATTATGACGTCACACCGGTTCGACCGGTGATTGAACCGGTCGAACCGGTCAAACCGGTGACCAGTAAGGCCTCCGGTTTAATGACCGGTCCGAGTTTCAAAACACTTAGAAGAAGGTATGTGGGGGCTCATGGTACGCTGGGTCCTTTAATGTTTAAAAAATTAAATATTTTTATTTTTAATATATATATACAAGGACTAAATTATTTAGAATCTATTGGTATATTGAACCCTTTAAGATTTTAAAAAATTAAATATTTGAGTCCTTTTATCTTAAACTTCTACTCCGTTACTGCTTAGAATGGCACCTCCCAAGTTCCCACGGAGTTCAGGCTAACGGCTCAATGATTAAAGAACTGTTAATGCAGTTGGCCACCATTGCCATGCCATTGGAGCTTGACGTGGAGGATTGCTCCTCCTACATATACATGTTAGCCCATACGAGGATTTGCTAGAGACAACTGCTCCTTATTGGGCAACCTTTTACGAAGAATTGGTGTCTTGTTAGGTTAGAAAGCATAACTTAGCTTAGTAAATTAGGATCAATTCTTCTGTTTTCGTTTTCGTGTGCCATACTTTATTCGAAACCATCCATTCATTTATTAAAGATTAGTAAATTGGGATCAATTCCTTTGTTCATGTTTTTGTGTGCTACCCTATGCTCGAGATCATCCATCCATCTATTATTTATAGAAAATTTATAGACAAATTTATTGGGGCAGAGAGTGATTGTTTCAGTTTTCATGTGTCACCCTGTGCTCAAGACCATCCATCCATCCATTAAATATTAATGTGTCACACTATGCTCGAGACCATGGCACGTTAACATTTAATAGATGGATGGATGATCTCGAGCACAGTGTGATACATTTAACATTTAATGGATAGATGGATGGTCTTAAACACAGGGTGACACACGAAAACAAAAACAGTCACCCTTCGCCACAATAAATTTGTCTACAAATTTTCTATATAAAAAGTAGTTTCTCTCTATAGACAATTTAATTTAATTTATATTTAAACTTAGATTTAAGATTAAATTCAATAAATCTTTAAAAAATCAGACTAATTCCTATGTCAATATCTTGCAAGTACATTTAATTGGATAACATCTTAGACTTAGACCGATCAGTTGCTAACCTTGTTCCTCTCTCTTAGTCAAAGAAAGATTATCATTATCTGTTTATAATGTGTCGCTAACATATAGTTGGAGTAAATTAAAGTGAGTTGGTAAGGGGTTCTTTTGATTTAAGTGAGGTCGCAGGTTTAAACCGTCTTTATTTATGCAACATTTTAATACTTGGGATTAGAACTTTGCCTCCCACAAAAAACCTACTCAATTTAAATGAGAATTAGTGATTTAAAAATATCTTTCCATAATTAAAATCCTCTCATATACGGAGAAAAAAAAAAAGATAGTTAATCATGGAAGTTTAAAGACGAGGTAGCACTCGGGGAAATGAGGCCTAGAGGTCACAATGAATGTAAACAGCATCCTAATGGTCATGTACCTGATCCATGTGAAGGATTAGACAGACTGCACTAGTCTCACTCGACTTCCCTCATTTTTCTTTTGGACTTGGCCCTATCCTATAGCCAATGTAGTGTAGGCAGGCACATGGTTTTCGGAGAAAACCTTCTGCGGCCGACATCTATTTTTCGTGGTGCAAAACCAGGAAATTGACATGTCAGGCCGTGTTTTGATGACTCTGACACGAGCTCGAAGTGAAAGTGATTTACTTAGCAATACTTTATTCCGGATAAGCAGTGTACTTAATTTTAAATTATTTATTATATAATTTATTTAAAAAAAGTAATTTAAATTATTGTGCAATTTGAAAATTAGTCAAATAATATGATGTAAGCTTTATAAAAAACACTTTAATCATTAAATAGTGTCAAGTGTTTAGGACAATCTTCAATAATATGACCTTACCGTAAGGCACATGATTCTAAATGAAACATTATATTATTCTACGAAGATTGATGACATTCAAAGATACGCTCATTCTGTTGGACCAAATTTTTGGATCTGTTAATTTATGTGAACTCCAAATCATCTTGGTACACATAACATATAGTCTTTTTTTTTTGGTATTTGTATTCATTTTAAAATTATTTTTAGTATCCTAAATTATTAAAGTTTTTATTATTAAAAATTATTTTAACATAAATTGTTTTAATTTTAACATTTGCATATGTAATAAATTCATAATTGATTCTACTTAATTTAATAAAAAATTTTGTTAATATAATTTGGAACAATTTGGTATAAAGTTTTAAAATTTGTTAATATCACAAAAATATTTTCCTAAATAATTTAAAATATAATTATACATGTATCTCACTTAATTTATTGATTAATTGATTGTCCATAAGTTTAATTTATTGTATTTAACTTATTAATCTTTAATAATTATTACATTTATCATAATGGTTATAATGGTCGTTAAAAAGTATTTCAAAATAGGTCAATTTTCCAATTAGATAATAATTATCAACCATTTTTCTTTATGTATCATCCAAGTTAAGATCATTAGTAGCAAACTAGCAGACAGACACTACGCAAATGCGCAGTGGTAATTCAGAGATGTATAATGTCCAGTTATTTTAAAATTAATGAGCATGTATTTATAGGTTTTGTTATGAATGATTATTGTTAAAGTTAAAATTTTGAGGGGAAAATTAGAAGTGTACGATTATGGACAAATTTTTGTAAGCAGAAAGAGGGAAAAAAATATAAGACTTGAATATTTAAATTGGATTAATAAAAGTAGAAAGAAAAATTCATAATTCAAAAGGATAAGTAAAATTTGGAAATGTACGATGCTCAATTAATTTTAGGAATTAACGGCATCAATTTCACTTTAACTTACATGTTATTAATTATTCACTTTATGTGCATGTTAAGTTACAACCGTGCATATTATTACTAATTATTAATTATTAATTAATTAAGTATTATATAGTAAGTGTGAATGAGATGGTTGTTATGGGCATGGTATCTATTGGCTTGTTCAAATGAACTGAAACATTGATATCGAGTATTAGTCAATTCAAAGAATAAGAATTGAGTTCATTTTAGCTTTACTTAGGCTGCTTTTTTTTCAAACAAATTTCTATCAAGATGAAGAGGATTCAGTTTATCCTTGTATTAAACACAAGATTGGAAAAGGAGACAAATGTCTTTGTTTCGATCATCTGCTTTGTTTCTATTTCCCATGCCTATCTGTCTCTTGTATATGTATTAGAGGATGTAGTCTCAGTAAATGAAAGACTTATGATCACGAATAAGTACAGTGGTGGTGACTTGTGCATTTAAAACAAAACTTGTTCTCCTGAGCATGGTATAAAATATTCCTTAATTATCATATAAACATAGTAGAAAACTTGGTAAATGTCAACTACTTTAAATTTAACCAAGAGAAAACAAACAGGAGGTTGGGACAGCAAATTAAAGATTGTTGAAATTGAAAGCACAAATATATTTAGTACATATTTGTGCTTTCTCCTATTGATTATCTCTTTTTTTATAGAGTTTTATCTTTTCGTTCCTTGCGGCAAGTACAGATATAGGCTATTCTTCTTTTCGTTTTATTTTTGTTTGATTTAAGCTTTAGATGCATATTTTTTTATCTCCAAACCTTTAACTGAATCACAACTCAGTCCTAAACAATCTCAAAACATTTAGTTTAAATCAATATTTAATTATATATTTAGATTTAGTAGCACCATACACCTTTAAAGTAATTTATGATTTTAGTTATAAAAAACCGTTCTTATTACTCAAATGTTAAAAAGGAAAATGATTAAATTTCAAAGTAAAAGTTTGAAAAAGCACTAAACCGTTATTGATTTTATTATCCGTGAGTCAAGATCTTTGTTCTAGCTCCTTTTAACATTTTAGAGACTACGCCATATTATCAAAAAGTTGGTAAAGAGAGGAACTGAAATGATATACCTTTTCTATATGTCATCATATGATAAAACACGATCTTTACGAACATACATATTTATAATTTCATCCACTTCTTTCCTGGATGAATCGTTTATATCTCGAACCTGGAAAACTAGAAATTAAAAAAATTCACTTTCGATTAATTACAGGAATAAAAAGTCAAAAAGAAGGCTGAATGTAATTATATTAATGTTATCCCATCTTGTTTAGTAGTAAGGATTTCTCCTATGTGGCTCTCTCAAGAGAAGTTGTAACAGAGTTAAGAAGGGAAGCAATTGAACTCAAAGTGGGTTGTACGATAATAGGAAAATGGTAATTGTTTGAATTCTGAAGAAACTTGTCACACAATGTGTCAATCATACAAGTCTTTATTCTTTCTTAGGATTAAAAACATTTGTTTACAAGGGGAGAAAAAGGATCACCCCCTCAAGGTGTATATATACCCGAAGTCTCAGAGATTTCCTTATGACTAGAAAATAGAGATAGGAACTCAAACTGAAGCATAGCCTAGATGTGTAGAGTTCTGTCTTCCTTTTACGCTAACTATTTACATAAAAGAAAAATTAGTATCATATACAATCATAAAATTATCTCATTCCTTATGAAGGAGATCTCTTCACATGAAACATGAGCATACCTTAGAAGACTGTACTGGTCCGACAAAAGCAATATCATCCTACTCATAAGCAAAAAGAGCACGCATCATACTGAAGAGTCCTATAACAAAACCAAACTTATTATTCTCTTCGTAAGGCCATACCTTCAAAGACATATAAAGAACAATTTTAAACCAACTGAGGAGCACAAAGATAGCTATTGAAAGAACACTTTTGTAACTTGTACCATGAAGCATATTCTAGACTCCATAAATGTATCAGATCCTAACCATCTCTTAAAATTTTGTTAAGACTTTCTCTGTTTATAGCTCATTTGCCTACTTCTCCATTAAATGATAATATAAAAGTTTCCATTTTTTTAAAATGATAAAAATTGATATGATATGGTATAATAAAATATGGTTTCTCTTTCTATCTCATCCTACTAGATGGATGAAAGCACATCAACATAAGCAGTATTAAATAGTATGCTTAGAACTATATTTCCTATTAAATGGCTACAATTTAACTTATAGAACTGGCCGCAGGTAAAATATGTAATTCAGATCAACACTTTAGGTTGGCATAGTAACTTGAAAGTAAAACTGAAAAGGGTAAAAAATGCACAATGGACCTTTAGCAACTAAGTTAGCCACCACTTTTAGTACATAGATTCTGACAGTGGCATCTTTTGACTCAAGTAGCTACAAAACTTTTTGTAGTCCACCTGTCAAATAATTGTTTGAAAGAACATCTAACCAAAGTATATGTACATCTTGGAGTAAGCCAGCATCTAATATAATGTACATTACAAGTTTTTTCTGTGGCACATTTCCAAGTGTATGTAAGTGGATGTATGCATGAGAACAATCCATTTGATGGTCGATATTCTCAATATATATGCACATCACATAGATAGAGGATAGTATTTAAAAAAAATCCTTAGTATACGCCTAATTAAATCTTTTTAATCAAACAAAAGAAATTACAAAAGTATATAATTCATGGGCAACAGAGAAAGATTCTCAACACATTCTTAAAGACCAATCAAATTTCAAATACAAAAAAAAGAATAGCAAATAAAAAGAACAATACAAAACAATATTCAACTTTATACGTAACTATCATCAATACAATATATAAAGGTAATAGATTATATCTATTACCAAAAATTCATTTCTTAAGCACGTACCTCTCTATACGATCGCTAAATAAATTAAATTTGAGTTCATGATATTGGACTTAACCAAAGGCTTTTTAGTTTCAATTTATACATCTTTAATTCTCCAAATTGGAACTAACGTAAGGCTTTTTAGTTATTTTCTTTGTTTAACAGGGGGCAAATATCATACAACTTGATAAACTATGCCGATAATTTTCTAATTTGTAATTCACATCTAACAGTTTAGTTTATTCATGTAGGAAAAGTTATCGGGCATCAAGCCTACACCTATTCAATTGTTTCTGCACACTCACACGAAGAAGCATGACGGTGTAACATTCATCAACAACCGATGCAGAGAACTGAATGTATGTCAAGTTAATGCATTTTATATATTTCTTAATAATGCTCCATTCCTATTAATGTAAAGTTGTCATACCTTGTAGGACCAATTACAACAAACCATTCAGCAACAGTTTCAGGAGGAACAACCTGTAGATGAAACTCAGACGTATCTTGAAGCTGTGGGTGGTAGGGATCGTCGTGACAGGATATTTGGCCTAGGTTCATATGCGAACACATGTTATTCGCAATCTTCTATGCCCAGTACAGCAACGTCAACTAGGCCAGCGAACAGCAACGAAGTCATCGAGCTTCGGGCTACAGTACAAACATTGATGGAGAAGATAGCTCATTTGGAAGAGGGGCAGGGAGAGTAGATGAATCAACGGATGAGAGAGCAGATGGAGCTAATGGCAAAGATGAGAGAAGAGATAGAGCAGATGACTCAGCTGAGACAGGAGATGGAACGGTTGAAGGGAAGTTCTAAAGAGGACCACCCGCGATCACCACAACCTTAGATAGTCGAACTCATTATGTTTCACTTACAAACATAAGAATTTATGTACACTTTAATGTGTTCATTACCAATTTAAACCAATTTACATTCTTTTAACTCTATATTATCATCTAATTTTCTGATTACACAAATATATACATATATACAAATTAAGTTAGTATGCACAGGTAAGTGAACTCTTGAAATTATGCATTTATCTCGAGATGATGAAATGGGTGTAGTTTAATAAAACTTATTACCGATGGATTACCCAATACCGTCGGTAAGAGCGAAAGTATTACCGATGGTCATTATCATACCGTCGATACTAAAAACAGATTTACATTTGTCGACGTCCATTGCTTCGTCGGTATCACAATGCAATTATCGATGGAAATATGAATCCGTCGGTAACTACTACAACTTACCATTCTCATTGATCTAGACGTACCGACAATGGTTCTGTCCGTAAAGTATACCAATGGACGACATCCGTCAGTGATGTATAAAATCCATCGATGAAAACTTCAATCAATGTCCGTCGGTACATAATACCAATGGATTATTTTCTGTCGGTAGGCCGTTGTTAATACACCGACAGAGATTTATCCATCGTTAAACAATAGCGATAACCTTGTTAACGACGGTTCCGTCTGTTGTCGCATTTCGTCGATGTTTCTAATTTCCGACGGAAATATCGAATTTTCCGTCGGTGTTTTCCGTCCGTAAACGTGATATTTCTTGTAGTGGGAAGGAAAGAAAAAAAAAAGGGGGATGACATGAGTCACAACTGTAACAATTTAGGTACAAGAGTATAATGGAGAAATCGAGCCGTTGATGAAACGGACGGTGGGATGAAAACATGATCTCTCTTAGTAGATGGTAAGTATTAAAATGTGGCTACTTTGCTTTAATAAGTATAGAAATGTGGTCACTTCGTTTTTATGAACAAAACATAAGAAAAGAAAAAAAAATTAACATGGCTGTGACAATTTAAGACACAATTGTGGCAAAGTATAACGCAAATTGTAGCTGTTCATAAAACGGATGGTGAAGTAGAATTTCGTGCTCTTCCATCTCATTCGTATTTATTATATACATAATTAATAAGTGTTCCGAAACTTCACAGGAAAATTGGAACTTAGGAGGCCAAAAGGATGCAATTATTACCTGTAAGGAATTCAAGATCAACTACAGTTACCCACCCATCAGCCATCACCTCCCAAGGTCTTCTTTTTTAGACGGGATCAATAATGCAAGTCTCATTTTCTGGGAATATCAGAACCATCGGTAGAGAAATTATTAAGAACACTAGTAGTGAATCTTATTTCCAGCATGAAATACACGTAAAACCACGACGCAAATGGTAAAAAAAGTAGAAAGAGTTCGTAGTTTCGAAGAAACTTTCATGTGGAGTCCGTACGTATACTTGATGGGGGTATCGTTGGGTGCTGACTCTATATAGGTGCATTGCTGTACTTGTCAAGATCTGGAAGGAGGAGGAGCAACAGTAGGAGTTGAGGAGGAGGAATATGTGGTAGAGAAGTAAAGAAAAGGACGGTGGAAAAATCTAAAGGCAAGATTCATGTGATATATTGCATAAAGTGACTGTTGACTAAATTTCTAGGAGGCACAATGCCTAGAAAATGATAATAATGATGAAGATAACTACTAACTGGGGAAGAATGAAAGTAGATTGTACTTTGTGATAAGCACATGGAACGATAGAGGATTGCCGAACCTGACACTCCATAGTTCCCTTCTCTATTCTCGTTTCAAAAGATACTGATTACTTTTGGACGGTGCAATGTGCAAATTAAAATAACGTGCATTCACTTTCTTTCTATCAAATTTCAGAGCATTTGCTCAAAATACAAGCATTTAAAATGCTTTTAAAAGCTTTGTTTTTTCTTTGAATTTTTATATACAATTTTAGATTAATTAGACAGATAATTTAGCCTTTTTTTTGTTAGGCTTATATCAGTAGAGCTTTTATTAGTAGATCTTTTCTAAAAAGAACTTTTCTAAAAAGTCAGTTGACTGTTTGATTGTCATTTTAAAAAGATATTTTTTAAAAAAGTAATTTTAATTTTAATTTTAACTATATTTTATTTTGTAATAAAAATTATTTATGCATATAAATATTATATAAAGTATATTAAACAATATGCAAAGTACAATATATAAATTATTATATAATTTTAAACCATATGAAACATAAATAAAAATATATCTAACTAAATCTTTTATATGGATTATAACATAAGTAAAATTAATATCAAAAATAAATATTAAAACATATAAAAAGCCAAATAATATTATATAAATTTCAAAATAAATATTCTAGTTGAGTAAATAGTTAAATACATAATAAACACATAATAAACGTGAAGATGAGTTTGTGGGTATTGTAGAAATTATGTGTAAAACATAAAGATAAAAGGGACTAAAAATAGATTCATTGATTGATCTGAAAAATCTACTCGAAAAAGTCATTTCATAGGCTTTTTTGAGAAGCTCGAAATTTAAGCTTCTTAAAAAACTATATTTTGACTGCCAAAAAATTCATATCTATTAAAAAAGTGCTTTTTTATTTTACAACTAAACACTCATTTTTCTTTAAAAAGGCTTTTGTAGTAGAGGAAAGTGCTTATTGATCTCCCAAAAGCCCATCTAAAGAGCACTTAATCTTTTCTTATTTTAATTTTATATTTTGGAAATTATTTTTCACTTTTTATAGTATTTTCAATTATTGTATGAATTATATTTTTTAATTTTATATTTATTTATAATTATAAAAAACATCATATTGAAACTTAAGAATTTTAATAATACCTTGTTTTTTTTTGGTAAATCAGAAAAATTGAATAATAATACCTTGTTTTGAATAAAAATAGATTTAAAAAACTAAAGAAATAAAACAAAAACAGTTATATTTACCAAAAAAAAACAAAAACAGTTATGCAGTAGTTAAAAATATTTTAAAGAATACAAAATGATTTTCAAAACATAAAAACTAAAATAAAAAAAAATGTCATATCACAAGCGTTCCAGTTTATTAACTCTACAATCTTTACAAGTTCTGATAAGCTAATTAGAGGGTTGGCTTCAACATATATCTATTTATATGCGTAGGTTGTATAGAATGTGTAGTAACAAAAATTGGAAAAACTCACAGTATTGATGCTGGAGCTGGACACTTCATCTCTTCATCACTTCTGCAGACGATAAAGCATTACTAACTTAAAAAACTTTCGAAAAAGATTCACTATTAGAATGATATTACGGAGTTCCATAAACACATAATCATGCTTTTAAAGTATTGCTTAGTTCCACTGGTTAGACACATCTCCATCCCCTATTAGCTAGCTAGCTATCGAAGAATCCAACCCCTCATGCACGTTCATGTTGCTTCTGTATATAGTAACATACTAGAAGTGATTGCATTAGATAGAATAGCAAATAGAAATGTCTTTTTCTTTAACGTTGAAATTAGGTTCATCTTTTATTCAATCCCTCATTATGGAAGGAGGAAGACCAAACATGAGAAATGAACAGGGCTAGATCATAGGCTTTTTGTTAAACTGTTAACTTAAAATCTATGTGCGTATGTAGGTGTAGTGGGGAGAGGAGACATGACAAGATTGATTAACGGGGAACAAAGTGGGGATAAGGAACATGATAAGAATTGATTACATATGCATAGTAAATATGTTTAAAATCAAATTTGTGCCACACCAATCTCTGCTAAGTGAAATATTTGTATTTTCAGATATAATTGGGATTTTGATGATTAAGGCACTGCTAGACCCTAAGCAATCTCACTATTAAGGCATCTCCAACCATTCCACTAAAATTTTACACCAAATTCGGTGTAAAAGAGAATATTCCAAGAATCTGTTTATACCAAATTTAGTGTTACTCCAACCGTTCTATACCAAATTTTTACACTAAATTATTTTTAAAGAATATACCACAATAATTTAGTTATTAACTAAATTAATTTATATGTGTACAATGACTTTTATTTGTTTTTTTTTAAAAATAAAATAAAATCATTATTCTTAATTAATTAATATATACTTTATATTAAATTAATATTATTTAACAAATATAATTAATATTATTACAACAACAAATTAATAACATGCACAAATATAATATTTTTATTGCACATTTAACCTCTAATCTTCTGAATCATCCTATCGTTCCTACAAATGTTCAATCAATACATTACGAAGTTCATATTTAATACTATATTTAATATTAGTGTCATTTTAAATGTCTCAATAAAATATTTATAATGATATATTTTGTGTAAAGTAATATATATTTTAAATTTAATTACTTAATAAATTATGTAAATAAATCAGATTGTGAGAAGAACATAAAAGGAATATGTTAAAAAGAAATGGACAAAGTTGTCTTTTTTACAACTTTAGTGCATAAATAATAACACACCAAATTTTGTGTATTGCCATTCATTACACAATTTTAGTGTTAAAATTTGGTGTCTTTTTTAGAATGATTTCTTTGCACCAAAACACCAATATGTAGGTTGGAGATGGCCTTACTAGTGGCAATTTGCCTACTTCGATTGTCATCATTGGCTACTCCAAAATCTCGAACTAGCCAATCACATGTTGAAATCGTGCAGACATTATGGATCAGCCACACCGGGATGTCCTCTTGATTTGTCAGATAACAAATGCTACAATTCTAGACTCATAAAGGAGAGATTTGCAATCCAGAATTGAAGCATTGAAAGGTCATGCAAGGCCTTCTTGATGAGGAATCCTTATCTAGTCATGTCACTGTTGGATTTGTCTTTGATTTCTCTAACTGTAGTCTATGGGTTAGGTCTGTCTCCAAGAATATGAGCATGTAACGAAGGATTAGGTTTTTCACCACAAATCAAAATGTTACATCAAGTTCAGACTCTTACACCAACATATCATAATTGAAGTTAATTTTGTGCAGTCTCCACTAATTATAAGAAAGAATTTTATTATTCTAGAGCCTTAAAAACAACACTGTTATTAAACAATCCTGATTCATGTTATAGTGTTGTCAAACCCAACATAAGAATGTTGAAATAACCAAGTGGGCAAGGAGGCCCAAATGACTGGTCAAGGCAAGTTCTAGTTATGGTTGTTACTTGTTACCATCATACTATTTTGGTATTATCGTGCTCTTCTTTTTCATGAGATAATATAGGGTTTTTGCATTAGAATGAATGTAAGCAGACACTTGATATGGGGAGCAACTCACCACCTCTTCAAACTTTGATCACTCACTCTTCTTTTTGTTTCCCTTTTTCTGGTACCACAAAGAAACATAAAGTTCATCAGAATACTCGCTCCTTTTCTTTAATATCATACTTTTAATCCAGATTTCTGGATAAAATGAAGTCTCGATAGAATCTTTGCGTTCCCCTCGTCAAGGGTGCTAGAATCCGAGGGGGAAGTGACAGATACCTCCTACCAGGGCTTGCACATCTGCCACTTGTTAGCAATGTCAAGTTGACATAAAAAGTTAAGCAATAACTGCATTGCCCTTAATTTAAAGACACTCGGGAACAAATAAACAACAGAATCATTCAAACCTATCCGGATGCTGGGGAGTGAAAACTAAGTCTCAAAACAAACAATGAACAGCAGAAGATAGGCTTTTCATTGCCTTCATCCTCCAAGTTGCCATTTACACCTTTCAGTTAATTAACCTCCTGGCCAAAGAAAACATAAAATCAGTCACATTCTAACCTGGCATAAAGCAGACAAGCATGTGGAACCACGTGCCCAATCGGCCCCAGAAGAACCGTACCTGGGCTGAAGTAATTCAACTTGAGGTCCCATTGTCTCGCTCATCTAGTCTCAAAGATAGATACTATTGCTCACATTCCGACAACTATTAAGTACACAAGGAACACAATCTATCACCAGTCATCGGTGCAAGACGTGAATAATGGCCATGTGGAGAAATTGGCATTTCGGTTAAGCCATTTACCTTTTAGCAAAAATGGGGCAAGTATCCTTAAAAATGCTAAAGAGAAAATATTCTAAGACATAAGAGAAAATATTCTAAGACATACTTTGTCTTTATTGCAAAAGATGAGATTGTGGTTGCAACTGTTAGAAAAAAGTAAAAGATTTGTTAAATCTTTCTTTTTTGTGGCTTTTCCTCTTCAACTTGTAATGCTTATGATGGCCCTTATAAACAACTAAAAGGAGAACCGAAGAAGCACAATAGATAACATCTTAAATCTCTTAACATCGAATTTTCCGACAGAAAAATGAGTTCAGCCTTCCTCACACAGAATAATATGTTTTTCTGGAGAAGCTTTATGTTCTTGTTCCTCAACTGCGTAATCATACGAACAAAGCCTTGTTGTTCCAGCAACCCTCCTTCATTAAGAACACTTACCTTTGATGGAGACCTCACCTTTGATGAAGTTCATCACGCTGCAACAGACTTTGGCCATAGGTTTCAAATGCTACCCTTGGCAGTATTACATCCTAAGTCAGTTTCTGATATTGCCACAACTATAAAGCATATTTGGCACTTGGGTGCTCATTCCAATATCACCGTGGCAGCAAGAGGCCATGGCCACTCACTCCAGGGTCAAGCACAAGCCCACCATGGAATTGTTATCAACATGGAAGCACTCCGCAGTCCTAAAATGCATGTTTACACTGGAAAGGCGCCATATGTAGACGTATCTGGTGGTGAGCTGTGGATAAATGTCCTACACAAAACCCTCAAATATGGATTAGCGCCAAAGTCGTGGACAGACTACCTGCATTTATCCATTGGAGGTACTCTGTCCAACGCTGGGATTAGTGGGCAGGCATTTCGGCATGGCCCTCAGATAAGCAACGTCCATCAGTTGGAAGTCGTCACAGGTTTGCTTAGTAAAAATTGATAAGATTGTCCGGGATAAAAATGAAAATGTTAAAGAGTTAATAAATAATTACAACTGGCTAATCAAATGGCTAGTTTTAGTTATTTTAGTAATAGTTAGACTTAAGCCTAATTTTTATTAATGGGCTTTATATTCTATCTATGTTAAAAAATTTTAATATAATATTAAAATAGGTCTGGTCCAAATTCTTAATTTTTTTATTGTTCGTTTGTATATCTAGTCTTATTAGTCCAATTCGATTATCACTGCGTTTATTTCAACTGACAAATGGATGTTCAACCATAATTTTGGTAATAGTTGACTCAAGATTAATTCTTATTATCGGGCTCTACACTCTATCAATATTAAAAATTCTAATAAAAATCATGATAAGTAATAGTTTTTATAAAGGCCAGGTAATCCTGGAGTTGCCTGGTTTTATGAAAGACACAATTTTGAGCATAACTAATTGTTAGGATACAAAAAACGTAGGAAAAAAAATTTAGTTATGCTAGAGAGTGCACACATATGCATGCATCTGGCACATTTACACGTGTATATGAATTGCAAAATTCAGCATAGTATAACTGCTTACCAGGTAATCGTTGCATGTAGGAAAAGGAGAGGTCCTAAATTGCTCAGAGAATCAAAACGATGACCTATTTTACAGTGTTCTTGGAGGACTTGGTCAGTTTGGCATCATTACGAGGGCAAGGATATCGCTTGAAGCAGCACCTCAGAAGGTAACATATGAACATTGACACCATATGTAAGCTATATAGAACAAGAAAAAAGAATCAGTTGTCCTGCAGTATGGTAAAAAGAAAATCTCTCAAGTCTCTCTATATTCTGGATAGGTGAAATGGATTAGAGTTCTCTACTCAGATTTTACCACATTTGCCAGAGATCAGGAGCATTTAATAGCAGCAGAAAAAGCTTTTGACTACATTGAAGGATTTGTGATAATTAACAGGACTGGTGTCCTAAACAACTGGAGGTTGTCGTTTGATCCTCAAGACCCAGTGCAGGCTAGTCAGTTTAAATCGGATGGAAAAACTCTATTTTGTTTAGAATTGGCGAAGTACTTTAACACTGATGAATCAGACCATCAACATGAGGTAATCTGCAATGGGCCATCATATAGTGGACTTCTTGAATAAAAGAAAACACAATCCGACTAAGTAAAATTTTCTCACCATGCAGGAGATCATTAACAAGCTGTCCCTATTAAAATATATTCAACCAACACTATTTCTCACAGAAGTTTCATACGGAGAGTTCTTGGACAGAGTTCATGTGTCAGAGGTCAAGCTGCAGTCAAAAGGCTTGTGGGAAGTTCCACATCCATGGCTCAATCTTCTTATCCCTAAAAGCAACATACAAGCTTTTGCAGAAGAAGTCTTTGGAAATATACTTACAACGACCAGCAATGGCCCCATCCTTATTTACCCAGTTAACAAATCAAAGTAACCGTTTTAATAGTCTTCTAAATACTATGAACTTATTACACTAAATTCTCAGACCCTTGTACACTGATTAACTTGCTGCTCCTGATTTCAGGTGGGACAACAGAACATCTGCTGTTATTCCTGACGAAGATATTTTCTACCAAGTGGCATTTCTTTCCTCTGCAGTTAACTCTTCCACAGGTACTGACAGCTTAGAACATATCTTAAGTCGGAACAAAAGAATTCTAGAATTCTGTGAAACAGCAAAGCTTGGGGTAAAACAATACCTGCCCCACTACACTATGCAGAAAGACTGGCAAGCCCACTTTGGCCCACAGTGGAAAGTTTTTGTCCAGAGAAAATCCACCTACGACCCTTTGGCAATACTTGCTCCAGGCCAAAGAATATTTCAAAAAGCAATACCATTCTGGTGAAAGCGAGCATGTTTATGTTTTTGTGTTCCAAAGCCAAAGGTCCGGCAAGTGGGGAAGGCGCCTTAATGCGAAAATAGATAACTCTTTCATCTTATGTTATGCAAATACAACAAGAAGCGACTAAATTATTCATCCCAGAAAACAGATCCTACATATGAAAAGGGCACTGAAAAGAAGCCAAGTATTGATGAATAACATGATTAGTAATTGGCGCACAATATTACCAGATCACAAATGCTTCTTACCTTCTAACTTTTTAAAAAAAGGACTACTTATCTTACAATCATTGACTACAAACATAGAAAAGAAATCAGAAAGAATATTGAAACAAAACCATCTTTTTAATATAATGGCCTCTGATTCAGAATGTTAGGAGAATCTAGCACTGTAGGGTTGTAACAGGATTCAACAGTCAATTATTTGTCTAAGTCATTCATTTTGTAGCACCTGCAATTTAAACAGAACAAAAATGGGACATACACAATTTGACTTTCATAAGCCTCCACATGTTAAACATGCTGAGACTAACTTCAAGCAGAATGTTTCAGATGCTGGGTTTCTTTATGGTGAAAACACTATTAAAACAGTAAATAGTCTGTCATAGGCCACACCAAAGGAATCAAAGTCAGAACCTGAAGATAGTCCTGTGCATCAACTTCTGTTTATGTGATAAGAAAATTTCCACACTTGTAATTGCAGCCCACCATGCATTTTCCGAAGTACCAAGCTTAATGTATATTCCACATTGAAATCTGCATTTAGGCTTAGATTACACTCATGATATCTCCGAAGCTGAATTGCATGTTATTCAAAATATGGTACAACGCAGCCATTCTAAAATTTTTTTGGTGGAATTCAAAGAATATGTCATAACTCCACTTTTCCGGGAGGATAAATCTATTTATCCAGTCATGCTGATTAAGTAGAAAATCATTTTAAATTAAGTTCATCAATACCCACATTACAGTTCACCAGCTCCATTCCTCAATGAACCAAAAAATGCTAGATATCCAAATTAACTCAAATGTCAAAGCATATATCAGATTGCAAGATAGACGGTTGAGCCTTTCAATGTCATCACTAGAAATTCTCATTCACAGAAACATGTTTTGCTTGTTTCCTTCCGGATTCCACAGAGCTCAGCATTCACTGAACTAATACGCACACAAATAGTTCAAGTTTGAATAAAATATTAGAAACTGATAAGCGATTGTCAAAATTAACAGAGCCAAAAAAAAAAAGTAACCCAGTTCTTGTTATCTATATCTTACCAAGGATTAGAACATTTAAGAACGGCGCCAAATTTCCAGCTGTAGACTCCATACATACAGAGCACGAAACAGGAGCGAACATTCTCTGAATCTGCTAACAGCTATCATAACGATGGCCAAGATCCTCTCTGGTCGAAGAGGATTTTCTACTCCTGAAGATGTCTCACTTAAGCTATCTCGTGAATCAAATCGACTCTAGAAAATGTTCAGTTCGCGCGCAACTGCATTCGCCGTTTGGTAAGCTGGTCTAGGCAATCCTTCGCCTCGGTTAACTTTGTCCGTTTGATGGGTTGGCCCAATCTGGTTTTTAAGACAGTAAAAGCCCTTGTTTTGTTTTTATTTTTCGGTTATTCCACAGTGGATTTTATTTGATTTTTAATTTTAAATTATTTACTTTTTATCATAGTGCTCTTCTATTATCTTTTGTTAATTTTTAAATTATTATAATTTTAAAAACTATATAATATTAATTTTTAATTTTTTAAATATTATGCTATTTAAAAATAAATAAAAATTAATTTAATTTTAAAAAGGTTATTAAATGACTAAATAAGATTATAAATAAGTAATAATTTTAAAAATTAAAAAATTAAAATAGATGTAATATATTAATTTTTATAAAGTATAATTATATATATAATAATTTATAAATTAAACAATAAATCATAAAGGTAAGTTTGTTTACTTTTAAAACATTAAATTAATTACAATTCATATGTATTAATCAACTGATATTGCTCATTTAAGATATGATTAATAATATATTGCTCATTTAAGATATGATTAATAATTTCACGGTATTCAATAGGGCTAACTATCAAAAAAATTTCAAACTTTCTTCAATTTTTCAATTATATGCTGAATTTTAAAATGTATCAATAAAATACTCAAATTTTTAATTTTTTTCAATTATATCCCAAACTTTAAAAAGTGACAATAAAATGCTCAAACTTTTAATTTTCTTCAATTCTAGCCTGACGTTATCTGTTGTTCTCTCAATATTTTCAATCATTTGTTTTATGTTTGTTCTTCTAACATCCCAAACTACTCTCACTTTATAGCGTACTACACCAGTAAGCTTTTCATTTTTAGTTCGTTCTTCTGATGTCCTTAGTGTGAGGTCGTCAAGGTTGTGTAATATGAAAATCAAATAGTAAGGGCATCGAGAGAATAAACTAAAAACGAAGAAAAAAACTGGAATCAATCAAAGCGTAAGGTCATTGGAGCTGCGTAATTATGATTTTGGTCATTTTTAAACAACGACGTCATTTCATTAATCTTCATTTATTGTGTTAATTTTAGCTAACGTGTATTAATAGTTAAGGTTTCTAAAACATGTGGCAAACTACGTCAGTAAACTTAATGAAAACATTAATGTTGGGCTAAATGTGAAAAAAAGATGAAAGTTTGAGCATTTTATTACTATTTTTTCAAGTTTAGGCTATAATTGAAAAAAATTATAAATTTTGACATTTTATTGCTATTTTTTAAAATTTGGGTTATAATTAAAAAATTGACGAAAGTTTAGGCTTTTTTTGCTAAGGGACCCTATTCAATATAATAATTCTACACTAATTTATTATTTTCAAAAATATTAAAAATAAACCCCTTATGGACTGATATAATAGAATATTAAATTAAAATCTTATATTACATCTAGAGATAATCGGTTTTATTAAATAAATTTAATCATGTTATTAAAAACTTGTGACAAGAAGTAGTTTTATTGTAGTGTCCAAAAATAATATTCAAAAGCATTTATATGCTATCTATTTTCTATCTTAATAAGGCCTATTTTATAACTTATTTCTATTTGTATAATTTCATAATAATTGTGTAATTCTTTTGCATAATTTATTTTGTACTAAACAATTTATTATAATAATTATTTCAAGGTGATATTTTCTGACACAACTCTTCTTACTCATGTATAATTGAAATTTAAATTAATTTAACAATTATATCATATAAATGTATGTTTGATATTTTAATTTAAACTTAATTAAATTTAAATTTTTTTTGTTAATAAATTACTATTAATAAAATTACTTTTGAAGTATTAGTAACTATATTATAATGAAATTAAGTTTATGTGAATGATTATTTTTAATAAAGTGAGAAAAAGTCAATTAAATAAATTAAACAATCAATGCTTTAAAAAAAGAGTAAATTGGACCTTATATACAAATAAAGCGAAATAAGAACACAGAGCATTCAAGTATATTAAAACTTAAATCAAATCATTATAAAATTTCTTGTAATCTGATGGCAGTCATTTGAATGAATTAAGAGTTTAATTATTGTATAGCCATTTGCAAATAGGACATGATAGTAAATTTTTTTCACAATCAATGTAAAAATTATTTTGACATTTCAAAAAATTCTCTTAATATTTAAAATAAAATTTGAAAAACTTTTAACATAGTTTTGAATCAAGATTTAGTGAAAGAGATGTGATTTGATATTTAAAAGAAATTGAAAATGGATGAAGGTGTAATTAAATAATGTATTGTTTTGGACACAATGGTAGATGTTACAAAGGTCTTCTTCAACACCGAAATTATCTATAAGTCGCGCCTACTCCTTTGCACAACAATCTTACTTAGATTCGTTTAAGCAAGATTCAGTCTTTTTCACGTGAACGTTGACTAACGATCTAATTCTCAAACGCCTCAGGACTCTCACAATGTTTAACTCTTACACTCGCAAGAAAACAACAAAAGCAATAGTAATGACAACAATAGAAGTAAAGAAGAGATACAGCAATAATGCTAAACCTTTATTACTTCCCTCAAAGTATACAAATGAATGTTCTCTCAACTCTATATGAGAAGCAAGATTCAAATGAACTATATATAGGCATCAAGGCTTGGGGAAACAAGTTAGAATCATAACAGAACACTACTACTCATGATTGCATCTTATCTTATCAAATTACAACATTATCCTATATGATAACATCCTCATATAAATAGAACTATATCTGATAAGGTCTATCTACATCCCAACTAACAAGATAAAAAGATTATATATGATCTACCCCTATTCACGAAGAAATCCATTATCTTCAGATGATCCTCCTGCGTGGTCTTTATCCTTTAGCATTGATGTTTATCCTACATGATCTTATCCCCCGTATCATCAAAGATCCCCACGATCTCTTACTGTTGATGATGATTCGTCCAATCCAAAGTTAGTTATAGCACACGGGTCTGATCCAACACTTACCCATGTTAAGTCCATTAGTCATGGTCCGTCCATTTGAGTCTCACTAAGTCCTTAGTCCATCAAGAACTTAACCTTAGCTATGTCAACTTGTACACAGTCTGAAACTCTATCAAAACTCGCTTCATGCTTAATCTAACGTGCTAAGTCACCTTGAAACTTTCGCATGCTATCGCCATACGCATGATCCAGCTAACCTTCCACTCAAGGTTCATCTCCAGTTCGCTGTGAAGTGCTTTCATGTGCTAAGAGGCTAACAGTAGATGTGCGTATTGTTGGTTATGCCCTTGCAACAAATTTTTGGTTGTATATTTATTTGTATAAAATTTGGTTTTATTCAATAAAAGGCATTCTTTATCTTTGTGTATTTATGAATTATTTAATTATTAATCATAAAGATAAAATCCCTGGAATAATTGTTATATAATTAGAAATTATAATGTGATTATAATTATAAGATTCGAATTGCATTTTGTATTATTCCTAAAATGTTCCTAGTCATAGTTTCATCAAGACGGGGTATTGATGAAATAGTTAGACTATCACATATTTGTTTATTTCTTGTGAAAAAAAGTAATTGATATCATAGATTAAAATGCAGAGATACTTAAACAAACATATGGGTGCTTATTAGAGAATTAGTTCACTGAACTGACCCAATTATGAGAATCCCGAATGAAACATTACTTGTGTGTCTGTGAATTATCTCATTATGATGGTTGTATAATTGATCCTTAGACTTGAGATTACCAAAGTTATCTTACGTAAGAATTAATATGTTTTGATGCTACTTATGTTCTATTCTTAGAGCAGTTTAATTCGGTAGTTACTGGATATAGTATGAACTATGTGGAGATAGTTGAGTAAATCAATAAAGAATTCGTTGTCCTAAAATAATTAGGGAGAATATTTTGCTGCTTTTGATTAGTAATGATTTTAGAAATCTCTGGCCAGAATAAATTGAAAATTGGAAATTTTGTTTTCAAATATCAATTATAAATCATTTACTAATTAGCAATAATGAACATGATTGGATTATTCAGAGTAGACACGAATTCTATACTCTAATTCCAATTGGAACATTAGATGACGAAATGATTAATTTATAAATTATAGCCATGCATAGACAGGTTAAGTCAAACCACTTTGACATTTCTAATATTTGGGTGGTCATGACATGTTGCTAGAAGTCGATCATGATTTATGATTGTAAATTGTTTAATTAGGGAATTAAGCGTAAATTAAAAGGAGTTTTAATTTATCTGATTCTAATTATGAATTAGAATTATAATTTATAATCATGACCAACATATTAGGAGCCTAATGGGTCACACATAAAAGGCCTATAAAGGAGAAAGTGAAATTTGAATTAAATTGGACTTAATTGAGAAGTTTTAGAAACTTTAAGGGTCAATATGTGACATTTGATTTTATAAGGATTAATTCATAATTATAATTAAAGTTTGACTTTAGTTATGATTTTAATTAAATCCAAGAACATGAAAAATAAGATTTTTCATATAAAAGAAAAAAAAATAGATGCTAGCACTTCTTACATTTTTCCTCTCAAATTGGATTTGAGTTTTCTTTGAATAGATCTGTGGATATCATTAGAAGCTGGACGATTGAACGGTTCGTGGATTAACGGATTCAAAGGAACAGAAAATTGTAACACGAAATCGAAATAGGTTAGTAGAGCTCTGTCAATTTCTTGTTTTATGTTTCTAATTAATTATGTTAAAGATGATTATATGGAAAAAAATTATATTATTTCTGCTGCGTTAAGATTTGATCTTGCGTTATTTTTCCAACAGTGGTGTCAGAGCCACCTTTAATAGTTTTAATTTTGATTCATAAGCTTGATTAAATTTTGATTTAGTATGCAAAAGTTGCATATTTTTATGTTGAACCTGTTTTGGTTAGGTTGGTGATTTGAAAATGTGGTTTTTAAAAAGCTTTTGTGGTGTGTTAAAAAATGGTTATACACATGTACTGTAGTGATAAGTGTTTCTGCTACTTGCACTTAAGTTTTCGTGCATGTTCTAAGTGATTAAATATTTTTTCTGGAAAATTATGTTCTTATTCTTACTCATCCGAAAGCGTTTCTGGAAATAGGTAAGACATGTTTAATCTCTTAGTAGACTACTGCTAAAGCTTGCGTTTATTGTTTTTGGAGATGTAAAACGTTTGCATGTGTTTCTGGAAATTTTCTTGTGTTTATGGAAATCTAGAATTTGTTTCACGTGTTTTTGGAACTCAATTTTATTTTGATCTTTAATGCACTTGTTTATCCACTCGTACGATGTTTCTTGAAAACCAGACGAAAAGTTGCATGCATTAATGACATATGTGGAGTTGCATGCATTTTTTTTTTCTCTTCATTTGCATAACTGAAAACTAGAATTTGTAACCAATGGTCTTCGTCAAGTCCAGTTTATATTCAATGCATAACGTATCCTTAGATCTTGGTTTAATAACTGCAAACAGTTGCAATACAGAAAATGCATTTTGTTCATTTACTCAAGCATTTTTGTTCATTTACTCAAGCATTAACGTAACAGATGGCTATTGTTCTGTTATTCATTGTTTTTTATTCAAACTCAAAAGCATGGATAGCGTATGCTTCAACGAATGTTGATGAATGTTTGATTAATGAGTTTTATTGTGCTTCATAGTTGATGAAGAGTAGGACCACCGGAGGCTGTTGTAGCCATCGATGGTTAGAGAACCACCACCGAACACTCTAGAGAGCTTTATCTCTCTAGAGGTTTATGTATATTATAAGTATGTTTATAACGATACAGATGGGGTAGAGTGCCTTGAGATATTCTGAAGGTGGAGCTAACAGAATAAAGTATTGATCTGTTTTATAAAAAAAAACAGAAACATTTAGGGCCCGTTTGGTTTTGGTTTTTATTTCGATTTTTCGTTGTGGTTTTCAATCAAAAAGAAATAAGTCATTAAAACATGTTTGGATGAATGTTGTTGTCGTTTCTTGTTTTCAAAAATAAAAAAACTGC
>JAOTAX010000004.1:456442-491638 GCA_025629825.1 Erythroxylum guanchezii | reverse complement strand
TTTGTGCTGTATTAATTTTGTTCCGGTTCATCTTATTTATATATTTATGTAAGATTTACATAAACGTGTGAATGAGAAGGCCTCAAATAGAGTTGAAATAACACAAGTGACACGGATAATCATGCTAGATTTACCCTATATTGAAAAGAAAGCACCTACCCTCCCCTTAGGGGTTTGATTGTAGGCTTGTACCTAATTTCTATTAAATAGGTATCAAAGTCCAAAAGGTGCTGTTTACATACCCCAAAGAACAAGACTATAGCCCTCTTTAGCGTTTATTCAAAGAATCACTTTTTGACAATTAACTACAATCATTTATATTTTTATAAATTTAATTTGCATTTATTTTTATTAATTTTGCTTATCTTATCCATTCAACACATTTCGAAATATTTCAAATCGGATCGAATCTTTAGAATTTCAATCAAATTAAATTTGGATAGTTGATTGTAAGTATTATATACTTGTATGTGTATGTATAGGCAGGGTAGGATTCAGAAAATTTTTTAAATAGGGGCAAAATTTTAATAGAAGCAAAATTTTATTTATAATAGGAGCAAAATTTTATTTTTAATGGAGGGCAAAATTTTAAATAATAATTTTTTTGCATGAAATTTGTTGGAGCCAGTGGAGGCAAGTGTCCCCACTTGCTCCCATTGTAGCTCCGTTCCTGTGTGTAGGTGCGTGCATGTGTTAGTGTATGTATGTGTGTGCGGGGTGCGCGCGCATGTGCGTGCGTGCATATGTGAGGTATAAGTAGTTTATGTGAAATTTTAAACACCTTACCTAACTAATTAAAACTGAATCTAGTAAATTATAATATAAAATTTAAGGGATTTAAATAAATTTGGTCAAATTAATTAAATTTAAAGTTAGATTTATTTATCTCGAAAAATAATTTCTCTACTAGCTAAAAATAATAATACCTGTTTAGATCTCACGCATCAATAAAATTTTTATATATTTTTATTATTTTTGTTATTTTTCGTTCGTTCATCTATCATATACTTGTGCTTATCAACATATGCTTGCCAATTTATTATAAATCGCAAACTTATTAAATGCCTTAGTAGAATCACAATTTATTACGCAAGCCTTGCTTTCAACTGATCTACGTGTTACGTGTAACCCAAAGCCGTACCTTCTCATTACAATCAAGAGCCATAATCTTAACCATAAAACGTCCCAATCAGATGGACATGATTAGCTCACGCTTTGAAATTTTAAGTGCATGATTAGAGAATCCAATCAAACCAAGCTCCAACTCACCAGCAGAAAGACAATATGGTGCGGCTTGTTCTTATCCATTTTGTATCAACTTGGCTGTTTCGGTGTCATTTTGATCTAAAACAATAATATTTTAATTTATTAAATAATATCAATTAAAAACAAGGTTCTAAAATTATCAAATTTTTAATTGATTTTCTAGACTTAGTCAAAATTGAAGGTTGATTTGAAAAGTAATCAAATTAGACTTAATTAGTTAATTTTAAATTGAATTATAATGAATAATTAACAATTGTTTAAAAATCGAACCGAAAGTTAAACTGATAAAACAAGAAGATTAAGATTTAGTCAGTATTATACCATCAGAAAATCAATTAAAAATCGAATAAAATCGATAAATACAAAATAAATTTAAAGGATGTTGTTCTTAATTTAAAGTTTAATAGAAAAGATAGATTGCTAAATAAAAATAAATTAATTTATAAAAATTGACCAATTAATTAATAAATTGATTAAATTTTAATAGTAATAATTAATAAAATAAATTAAACTGAAAAGTTAAAAATTAGACAGTTCAAAAATTTTAAAGTTAAACTACCTAAATCGATTTAGATTTTTATATCATTTTAAAAGAAAAATTCAGGTTATCGAATTTTGAATTTAACTTCTAAGCTTGAGTTTAATTCAAAAACTTAACTAATTAATTAGCAAATTTTACAAGTTTAAGGTTGAAAAACCTTTAAATTCTAAAAAAAATCTCTTGCCTCCTTTATTCTTATTAGTTTTTTATATTAATATATATTATGGTCATGAAGTATATAAAATAATTCATAAAATAATGTATCAGGGTATTTGACAAATAGTTTATTAGTTTTTTTTAGTTTATTATCTAAAGTTAGCTTATTGATCATCTTAAAAAGTTATTGATGTGTTTGATAAATGGCTTATTAGTTACTTTATTTAACTTCAATAAGCTGATTTCTAAAAATTCTATAAGAGAAGCTTTGAAGTTAGCTGTTTGCCTAATGACAGTATTGTCCTCCATTTTACTCTTTACTTTTGCTACCCGTGTTTTTAAATTTATTTTTTTATCGTACAATTATGTCATGAAGTTTAAAAGAATATAATAAATAGATTAATTAAATTTTTTATTCTTTATTTAGTTTTATAATATTAGTTTACATTTAAAATTTTCATAATGTTAAGTTTTTGAACATAAAGAGTCACATCAAATTAATATTTTTAGTATATAACTTCTATATATCGTATTTGTGCCATACTATAATTATAGATATTTTAATTTATTAAATAATAAAATTCATACATATTATATTAAAAAACACTAATATGATGTAGTTCGCTACATCATTCATATTAATAGAAAATTTAACGTTGAATTAATATTATTATTATTATGTTTTTTATTAAAGTTATAAATTTAATTTTTGTAAAATTAAATATCTAAATCTAAATTTTTATAAGAATATTCAACGAAATACTAAAAAATATAATATTCATGTCCTTATAATTTTTAAAAAATTATGTTCTTATAAATCATTTTATACATCAACAGTTAATACTAAATAATTAATTTTATCAAATATTTTTAATTAATAACTTAAATTATCTGCTGATTAAATTAACTATTAATTAACTACTAATGAAATACGTACTTTGACAATAAGGGTTATTATTTAATATATCAATAATTTAAAATAGAACCAATGTAAAACAAGTGCACACGGACCCCAAAAGATTCCTGAAGCAGTACTCTTTTGTCATGAGTGTGAAACAACATCTACTTTTTATATCATATGATATCATATTTACATATATATATATATATATATATATATATATAGATATAAGTATCCGGGTGCTTGTGTGTGTCCTTTCTTACCAACAGGAGGAAGGAAGTGTGAACCAAAGTGAAAAACAAAACGACAATTGTTTTTGAGTGGGAACATATTTTAGAGTGGAGAGAAGGACATCACATGGATGGGTGTTCGTGTTTCGTAGTTTAATGGTCGGTGGGTCCCACAGACAACCTGGCATCTTATAAATAAAATGGGCCCCACCGACCATGCACTGTCAGCAACCCCACCCCATGTGATATTATGCCTCTTGGGATGGGACGGGACCCACCGTAGTCTTTTCTTCTTGTCAATCAATTGCAAGATTTGAAGAACTGACCCCATTTAGATTTCAGGCTTTATCGCAATCATCTAGTAAAGAAAATGGAAAATTAACAATGATTTAGAATTTAAAGGTTTAATTTATATTAAATTATTAGTAATTAGATATATAAAATTAATAATTTTAAATAAAATAAAATAATATATATATATATATATTTAATTATTAAGTAACCAGCCCTAAAAGCTATCTTAAAAGCTGATAGAACCATAAGCCTATCAACTCCACATACATCAATCTTTTTATTATTGATGTGAGGCAATTAGATCGTAACATCACACCACGTTTTGCAATCTAGGCACCGACTGGCTAGGTATTCGTTAAACCTTTTCTATCCCCGAACAAACACCGCTATACCAATATCACCATAGACGGAGATACATAAGGTCCGTGGTGCATTGGGCCTCAAAAAATTTTAAAAAATTAAATATTTTTAATTTTTAATATATATATAGTTATTTAAAATCCAGTAATACATTGAACCGCTCAAAATTTAAAAATTTAAACTCTTCTATTTTAAAATTTTGATTCCGTCACTATATCACCACTCACGTACCCACAAGTTGGCTATACTCTAGACCTTTTTTAACCCTAAGCGAACACTACAATACCTGCATCATCACCTGTGAGCATGAGACGAGAACTTGAAAAAATAGTGTTAGCTCTAATATCGATTGTTACGGGTATATTATAGAAAAACCAACAATCCCAAAAGCTAGCTCGAAAAGTAAAATGGCCTATAAATTTATAAACCCCACCTCAATCTCTTTTATTACCGATTTAACCCATAACATTAATCTATTAAACACAAGTTGGAAAATTAGCATATCTCCAAGTTATTGCAACTTTTAGGTAAGTAAAACCCAGAAAATAAAAACTGCAGATTTCACTGTTAATAAAAATGAGTGCTAAAGTCAAATAGACACAAGAACAGATCTTGCATCTCAGGTTGACAGAGTGAATGTAAATTACTTCACTACAATGAGATTGTTGATCACACAAGAGATGTACTAAAGAACTTTGTTTTGATTTCTAATTCTACCTAATTCTTTACCAAACTCTTTTTCCCTTCCCTTTCTAGAGATTAAGAACTTGCAGCTCCCAAATTGTCGTTTTTGCTTTTAAACCTCTTTTTGGATACCCTTTTGATCATTCTTCAGTTCCTGTACACTGATTTTGATTATGTCCTAAAACAACACAGGCTAAGAAACTAACACTACTTTCTGGGTTTGTTCTTTGTCTTTTCCAGGGGAAACAAGAGTGGTAAAACATGGAAAAAAGAGAATTACAGTTCGATAAAGTTACAACTACACATGTGTAACAATGTCTTCTTCTTTTCCTTTACTTTCTTTACCTGTGGTCCAACTTAACTTCAACTACTGAAAGAAAACTAGTACAACGAAGAAAAGGAATGGCTGACCCACTTCCTTTACTGCTTTTTCACGTATGCAATTTGTATGGTAGTAAGTAGCGTATATGTTTAAAGATGACGGTAGATATGGGGTAAAGGGTTGTGTGATGGTGGTGTTGGATGGTTGGTTGGTTGGGCTTTTGTTTCTCTACATATATCTCTTCCTTTGATGAGTTTTCGATTGGATCTTTCTCCTGTAAATCGTAAACAAGAAAAGCCAAAACGAAACAGATTAATGAAAAACAAAGTTTTGCAGAAAAGGATCCAAGGTTTTGATTGATATGTTGTTACCTAAGAGAACATAGGATAGGGAGCTAAATTCCGACGGGGCATGTCGGGCCTCCAGTTTCAGCGTACATGCCACCATGCCCGGGAGAGTACCTGAGGCAAAATCCAAAAATGGCTTCCATAAACACTGACATTATGTAAAAATTGTCTGCAAAACATGGAGGTAAGCATGAGAACGAGTTAAGTCACCTGGAAATTTGGCAGTTGAAGGGTTTGAAGGATGCCATGTCAAGTGAAGAATTGGCAGGGATTAGAGTTGGCGAGACCAAGTTATTGTTAGGAGAAGATGAATCTGTGACAATGGCTTCCCTCTCAATCTCGCCAACGCCATTGGAGATGGATGAATAGAACTCAGAACCTTTGGTAGGTGAAGCGAAAGGACTGTCAGGGAGGTTGTGCTCCAAACTGCAATAAAAGATTTAAGTTCTTGAATTGGTTACGTGTCTAAGAACTCAATTTGAGTGAATATATACTAATTCAGATGCAAAATAAAGCAAGATCTTTACCTTTCGGGTAAATTACTCTCCTCGCCATGGTAGCTTTCTTTGCCATTTCCATTCTCAGGGGATTCTTTGCCAGAAACAGTGTTCCAGGGTTGTTTTTCAGGAGGAACTGATACAGAAATTGCTGAGACTGAACCATTTTCTGCAGAAGAATGCTTCACTGTAAAGTTTACTCCACATTAATCAACATCTGTTCTGAATAGAATAATTACAGGAGATGCATACCTTGGGGAACTTCGGTCCTGGAATGGAGTGGAGGGAAAGCAACAGATTGATTAAACACATTTGGAGAGTGAGTTGGAGAAGGATTAGGGCTTCCAGCAGAAAGAGCCCTGTGATGATGTTTCTTGGCATCCAGAAGCTTCAACCCCATTAATCTCCGACTCTGAAGTTCAAGAGCTTGCTGCAGATCAGCTTGCTCTTCTAGCTTCCTTCTCCATAACATGTCTGGTGTATTGTAAAACATCCTTGCTCCTACATTTGAAGAAAGGGCACAGAATTAGGGCATAAACACGTGACTTTGAAGTTCATAAAGATTGGATTTTGATTCTTTTTCGTTGCTTACCAAGTTGGAGATCAAAAGGATCTCTTGAATCAAGACCAGTTGGGGTACCGCAAGGAGAGAAGTCACCCCTATCCCCTTGTTGCTGCTGTTGCTTCCTGAAAAAAACGCCATAGCTAAAAGCTTAAGCAAGACTGCTTAAAGTTATAAGTTCAGTAAAGAGGTTGAAGAAAAATGAGATGCGAGGATAAGAGAAAATGCCTGTACTTGTCTGGAACTTTGCCTTTCTCTTTATAAGGCTTCACTAAAACTCTAGCATCACACACAAAATGAGGGTTTCCTTTAGCCAGAATGATCTTCACAGTCTCCGGATAAACAAAAGTCACAAAACCAAACATCCTCTTTTGTTGGTAAGGAATCCTCACATCTTGGACCGGTCCATAAATACTGTAACAAAAGAACCAAATATAAGAACTTCCAATTTCAAAGAAGAAACGCACAAAAGCAAAAACTAACCTGAAATAATTCGACACATCTTCTTCTCTAAAAGTGCTATCAGCTGGAAACGTAAGATAGATCTGTCTTGAGGCTGGATTCACCAAATCGTTCCTATCCAACCGAGCTCGGCCTAGTTTGTTCATGTCTTCACTCATAATCAAAGCAGCAGCAGCAGCTCTGCAAAAATTTCAACAAAAGGTTAAAGAATATCAAAAGAACGATTAGTGTTTTTGAGCCTAAAGGCAAGAAAATTTAAAGAGTACCTCTGACTATCGCTCTGATGCTGTTGAAGAAGAAAGTTCATGCATTTAGGAGAGTAAGGAAAAGAAGAAGCAGAGCTCATAAGCTGTGAAGCAGCAGCTAATCTTTGTTGCTGAGCCGACTTGGATCTAATCATTTCATGGCACTGGTCAAGCATGTCAAGTTTGTTAGGTGAACCCACCATATTTGTGCCATCAAGTTCTCCAAGTCCACCATGGACAAATCTACAGTTGCTCCCATTTTTGCAGTACCCTCTAGCAAAGTAAAGACAAGGTCGCCAACCCAACTCGGAACTTGGGTCCTCCGACGCCAAAGCGTCGTTAACAGAGCAGCTGCGGCGATGAACTGAACCACCCCAGTAGGAGGGGAACAACATGGGATCGTTATCGGCACCATTTGGACTTGATAAAGCATCTAGTTGAAGGTGGAAAAGATCAGAACTTTTTGGCCCAAGGTTCTGTGAGTTATCGTTAAGAAATGATAGTTGGTCTTGTAGCTGGAATTCATCAATTAAATCAGATCCCCCACTTCCATTAGCAAAGAAAGGGGCCGAAGCAGGATTAAGTGAGCTACCATTAGGACTTATCAAGTCATCAGCGTTAGGGAGGTCAGAGACACAACTCCATGAAGAACCATTTGATGAAGATAAGTTTGGAATAGCTAGAGAAGAAGGTATATTGAGTCCAAGCCTCGATGAAGAAGAGGAGTTTTGCCTGGAGATAGATATGGGGTTGCTTGAAAATAGTGGAGATGGTGAAGAGGGACTTGAAGAAGGAGAACTGAGTCCAAGTTCTTTCCTAGCCTTTAGGATCACTGAGTGAACCAGAGCTTCAGGGCCAAAAGCAAGCCTAATCATTTCTTTCTCACCATGGTCTTGAATCAAAAGAAGACCCATGATTCTGGAAGCATTTTCCGGGTCTAGGCTCTGGATTCTTGAGAAGACAATTCTGGTTGCTTCGTAACCATCCATAGCTTATCACAACTTCTCGAGTTCAGCAGTACGTTTCACACCAAACCTCAACCCTTGTTCTTTTGTTTTGTGTCTCCGTACTCTTACTCCTGACAAGTAAAACTTCTTTCTCAACTACAAACCCTACCTAACAACTTGAAAGAAGAGTATTACGAGCAACAGTGTGGTTTCTTTTGGTTCCTGCAAAACCCAAGAAAAGAAAGGTAAAGAGAAAGCAGGAAAAGAGAAAAGGAAAGATAACGTTCAAAAGGAGTATTCCCGTGTGTGTGTATGTGTGATTAAAAAGGACGAAACTTGATGAGAGAAGCCAATAGTTGCCTTTGCCAAAAGTAAAAGGATAGATAGGAAGATAAACATTTGAAAGAGGAAGTGGTTGAATTTCTTAATAAAGCTAAGAACAAGAAACCAAAAAGCAAAACAAGGAAAAAACGGAGGATGTGATATGATGAAGTTCCAAGATGTGTTTCTTTTTCTTTTCAACACTAACAAAAGCTAGTAATATCCAAAAAAAAAAAACAAAAGAAAACTGACTCTATATCCTCCTCTTCACCTTACCAGAGTACGGTCTTTACCCACCAAAGAAGACACCTTTCTTTCTCTAATTCCTCTCACTGACCAAGAAGATGATTTGAATGGTCTCTCTCTGTATCTAATCAAAGTTGAAACAATACTCTCTCAAACTTACTACAAAAGCCAAACCACCGCCTTCTGCTTGCAGAAGCTAGTAACAGCACCAGCAGAGAAACGTCAATTGCTTCACTGCAATTACTGTGTGCTCTGCTCTGCTCTGCTACCAAGGGTTTTTTTTTTCTGGGGCTTTGAGCTAGTAGTGGACAGTCAAAGCTTAAACTCTGTGGACACTCTCTCTCCCTCTACATGTCCCCAACCCTCCATCTCTCTCGACCAAGACCAGATGAGAGAGTATGCTTGTGTTTTGAGTGGATCCAGATCACTGCCTCAAATAATGCACGTTCTATTGCCCCCAAACACCCCTCTGCTGACACACCCAAAAACAATAAAAACGATCTCTTTCTCTCTATATCTACGAGACCGTAAAACAGAGCAAGCTGGTTCTTTTCCACTTGCCATGTGTGTAACGAAATCGCACGCGCCGTCAAGAGGCATGGGACCCAAAGAGGACGAATAGCCACCGCGTATGGTGATTGGAGAGTGAATCGCAATTGCTTTTTTGATTGGTATATTGTGTGTGTGTGTGTGGGTGTTCAAAGTGGTGATGGTCAGAGGGGTCAGTCAAATCTCCAATCAATTTTCTGTGTAAGATCCTCGCACTTACTGCTTCTTTTTATTATTTATTTTTTAAACTCTCTTTTTTCTAATTTTCTGCAGAAAAGAAAATAATAAATCATATGAAGTTCAGGTTATTTTTTATTAATATTTTAGTCTTAATGTTTTTAATTTTAAATTTTATTATATATCTTTTAGTGGAGAATTTTAATTTGTCATTTAAATTGTGTATTTATTATAAACACAATTTATAAGAATAAAGTTATTCTATTAAAAAATTAAATTAGTTTATCTAATTCAATTATAAAAAGTTTGAATTGTTCAACTTTTTAGTTCGGTGTTTAACTTTTATGTTCGATTTATTTCAATAATTCGTGTTATTAAAAAATGATCACTTTATTAATTAATCGATTAATTTTTATAAATTAATAAATTTTTATAATCTAAAATAAATCGACTGATATTTATTTAACAATCTTATTTTTAATTAAATTTTAAATTTTTCGATAAGTAAAGATAATGTCTTTTAATTATATTTTAAATTCTTTAACTTTATTTTTGGTCTTTGACCAAGGTATCCATCCACGGACCCAGTGACTAATCCTCTCGTTGATGGGAATGCACCTCACAGAGTGAGACAGCTGGCCCAAAGATTTAAAGCTGCTCCATACCCAAAGCCAAGGATCGAACCCCTGATCTTTGGTTAAGGGTGAATGAGTCCCTTACCACTCAACCACACTCCTTGAGTTTCTTTAACTTTATTTGATCTTAATTAATTTATAACAGTATAATATTGATTGAATCTTTTAAAACGTAAATCATTGTTAAACAAATAAAAACATAATTAGTCAAGACATTAACATTATGTAAACCATTATACCAAACTTCATTTGCACTCTTTGTTTTCAACAAAGTTTCAGTATCACTGCCTTATTTTAAATTCACTACTTCGTATATTGACCGCCAGCATATAAAGATTAGAACTAAATTAGAATATTTCTAAGATTTTGGAATTTGACATTTGAGGTTGAAAGGCCATGAAGTGAAATAACCTAATAATTTAAAGGGTATCCGGGGACACATAAAAATTTTTGCTCCAGTTGCAATGTTTTAATTCTATCATGTTAAATTTCTTCTACGTATTTATCTAAAATATATAAATGAAATTTAATAGAATATAATAAAAATATTATAATTAAAACAAGAAATCTGATCTCGTTTAGTGAACATCTGATGCTCATTAATTAATGTCACAATCACCGAGTCATTTTTAAATGTAAATTGAATAAATATTTTAAAAATATGAATTATTTATATTTTTAAATGTTATTTAATAGTAATTTAATTTAAGTGATTAATGATAAATATTTAACTAAATGAATTTTATCTTTAGATACAAACATTAGAAAAAAAAAGGATAAAAGACTACACATCCGGCCTATTTTTAAAAACTTGAAAATTTTGTCTGTCCTTTAAAATTCTTGAAAAACTCTTGAAAATATCGAAACACAAACAATGTAAATATTTGACTAATCAAATTATGTTTATATAACATTTCCAACTTAAGTCTTTAACTCAAATCAAATTAATTAAATCCGACTTAAAGTAATAAATTATTATAATTATCGTTAATTATTAATTTAAATTGAGTATAATTACTTTACTTGAAGTTTAAGAGTTGACTTGGATTATTGTGATAATAATATTTGATTAATTTATATTTAATGTTTATATTGTCGTCGTTATTTTTAAACAAAATCTAAAAAAAGAAGTATTATTGAAAATTTTTAAAAATTTAAAATATTATAAAAGTCTTTGTCTTAGTGCTTGTTTGGATAGATTTTTGAGAAGTCAATAAGTACTTTTTTCACTATAAAAGCTTTTTTTAAGAAAAATTAGTGTTTGGCTGTAAAATAAAAAACACTTCTATAATAGATATGTTTTTTTTTGCAGTCAAAATACAGCTTTTTAAAAAACTCAAATTTGGAGCTTCTAAAAAAAAACTCTCAAATGGTTTTTTTCGGGTAGATTTTTCAAAACAATTAATAAGCATAATTTTCAGTCCCTTTTGATCTTATATTTTACACATAATTTTGGCAATACTCACAAATTTATCTTCATGTTTATCTTGCAAACCATCTTCTTTATTACAATAAAATACATAATTTATTATGTATTTAATTATTTACTTAACTTGAATATTTATTTTAAAATTTATATAATATTATTTGACTTTTTTATGTGTTTTAATATTTATTTTTAATATTTATTTTACTTATGTTATAATCCATATAAAAGATTTGGTTAAATATATTTTCATTTATATTTCATATTGTTTAAAATTATATAATAATTAATATATTACGTTTTGCATATTGTTTAATATACTTTAAATAATATTTACATGCATTAATAATTTTTATTATAAAATAAAATATAGTTAAAATTAAAAGTATTTTTTATTTTTATTTTATCAAACAGTCTAAAGCTTTTTTAAAAAATCTTTTTTTAAATGACAACTAAACCGTGAAATGATTTTTTTTTAATTTCTCAAAAATATCTTTAAAAAAAGCTTTATTAATAAAAAACTTCATTGCTATAAGCTAAATTGTGGCTACTCTCGAAAAATTAAATGAATCAAACACAAAAGCTTCAATTACACTCATAAAAGTTTGCTTATCACTTGAGCTACTCATTTCACAATCCAACTTCTATCTTTTACAAAGCTTACCCTACATCGGCAGGCGAGACGCGAAGGTCGAGGTAAATTAATTTCATCATTAAAGTTTGTATTAAAAAAGGAAAAAGAGGAGCAAACATCTTAGTCGAGGCCCACGGCCCACCACAAAACGCACAAGTTGCCTGATTGCGACAACATGGGGTCTGGTTAAAACGAACCACCAGTGGGAAATGGCAGGATCTTTCCTCGAATCTTTCTTTTATCTTTTTTAATTTTTTTTATCTTTCTATTTTTAATATCAAAAATCATTGGTAACAACACATTGAGGATTATAAGGACTATACGTAATGAAGTCTGAACATTTTTTTTATATACACTAATTATTTTAAAAGTTTTTTAATAAATAAATTTCATAGATTTCAATATTTTGAATTAAAATATAAAAGAATTAAGAAAAATAATAAACTTTTAATTATACTTCAAATATTGATAAAACATATATAAGCGTAAACGTAAATTTAAAATTTAAATTAAGTACCAGTAATTAAAATTTTTAATCAATTCGATCGGTTCAGTTATAAAAATTTTGAATTAGTCGATTTTTAGATTCGTTTTCAATTTTCTGATTCGATTTATTTTAATAACTTTATTGTTACAAATTTACCAGTTTATTAATTAATATATTGGTTTCATAAATTAACAATTTTTTATAAATCAATTATTTTTCATTTAAAAGTTTCCCTTTTCAATTAAGATTTAAATTATTCGATAGGTAAAGACAATTTTCTTCAGTCCTATTATAAAAATTTTAATTTTATTCAATATTTTACCAATTTTATGAAAGTTTAATATCGATTGAATCTTTTAAATCTTAAATATTTTGTCTTGCCGATTTAACTTTTGATCCGATTTTTAAAACTTTGATAAGTATATCATAATTTTAATTAATTAAAAGTTTAATTTTAAATATTATCTTAACCTATTTTATAATTTAGAATTAAAAATCCAATTCCTGACACTTTTTAATAAATTTGGATATATTTAATTATTAGACAAGAGTAGGTTTTAAATGTTTGAACGCATCATTTTTGTTATAATACTAAAAATTATATAATTTTTAAATTTTATTAAGAAAACTCATAGTTATTATTTTTTTACAAATTGACTAAATCATAAATTAAGACTTGAACTCATACTTGAGATAATAAAGGCAATTCCGCTACATGAATTATGTGTACCGACATCATATGTACGTTGCCCCCACAAAAGTAAATGATTGTTGGATTTCTTACAACTTTCTGTTCATTTGTCCTCCTTTCACCTCTCTCTTTCCAAAGACTAAGCACAAAGCGACTGTTATAATTCACATCACATAACACACTCACCTTTTCTTTACACCTTTTTCACGGCCTATCATTGTACGATATGGAGACTAAAAGAGAGAAACATAACATAGTGAAAAATGGGCATTAATGTTCAGTAAAAAATGGAGTTGGTACTTTAGAAAAGATGAAAGAAAGAAACCACATGGGGTTTGGGCACTCACTATCATTACTAATATTCGGTATAAAGATAAAAGCAAGCCTGATTTGACTTGAAATTAATGTGTCTTATTTGATTAATTAGGATTTTGAGATCGAGTTTGAGTTTAGAAGTCAGCTCGAATGAATTACATCTCCTTTTTCTTGTGGATTTTAGGAAATCCTAAATGTGGGATAAGCGGGCACATCTTTTTGAGAGTTCAATTGTCACATTACCCCACAAGCGGGTGCACTACATTTTCGAGGGTTCAACTAGTTCTTCACCTACAAGTAAAACTCCGACTATCCTAGACTCTTACAAAAGTACTAGCATGGAATTGAACCTGGGATCTAACTGAAGCAAAACTCTGCTCTCACATCGAACCACACCCCTTGAGGGCGAATTACACGTCTCGTTACAAAAAAATGTCGTTTTTTTAAATTTAATACAACATCATCTTACTCCTATGTTTAAGAATATACAGTTTAAAATAATATCAAATTAAGATGCACAATTTGAATCTAATTAAATGTCACTAATATGATAACTTAACTTAGTTTTTAAATCTAGTTCAAGCTAATTATATTCAACTTAAACTAATAATTTAACGTAATTACAATAAATTATTAGTTTGACTCATATTTAATTAGTTTAGTTCGAGTTTAAAAACTGGGTTAAATCGAACTGTAAACAAAATTTGATGTTTATATTACATTTGTTTTACCGTTATTTTTTAATTATGATAAATTTAAAATTAGAAGATTTTTATAAAAAAAATTATAAATTATAAAGTTTAGGGCATGATTAAAGTTTATGTTTCTATTTGTTTAATGTCAAAAAGATAACATGTAAAAAGTTAAATTTGTTGGAAAGAGAAGCCTTTGAGCACATGTTCATTGCGGATTTCACATGGAATGTATATAGACAAATATTTGTCAATTCACGTAGGACCTTATGCCCATTAAAGCATCATACCTCCACCTCCCTGTCCATGTCCTTTCTCTCCCTCCATCATTTGATAAAAATGTATAGCAACTTCAATTATGGGACTTGCATCATCAGAAGTTGAAAAGTATACTGAATTTTGAAGAAAAATGTCAGTATTTATAAGATTCGGCATTGGCCTAGTCTGATTCGGCTGAAATTAAGGGATTCGGTTCAAATTGATTAATTTTTGGATTAGTCCCAAATTTTATTTTTTAAGATTTAAGTTGAGTCGAATTTAGTTATTTAATCTGACTCGATTTAAAACTTTAACAAATACAACATTATTCTGAGTAAAATGACCTAATACATCAGTTCAAATTAATTGAGTTTTGAGTTAGTCTCAAATTTTGTTTTTTTAGGATTTAATTCTGAGTCGAATTTTGTTCTTCAACCTGACTCTGATCTAAAATTCTAAAATTTCGATGAAAACAGCATTATTTTAAGTAAAATGAATTAACAAATTCAGTTCAAGTTGACTAAGTTTTGGGTTAACCTTAGAACTTTTTTTTTTAAGATTTAAGTTGAGTTGATTTTGGCTATTCAATTTAACTTTATCTGAAACTCGAAAGTTTTAAATAAAAATAGTGTTATTTTTAATCAAACGACATCATATTTTAATTTTAAATAAAAAATAAGAGAATTAAATTGAACCCAATTAGGTTTGGATCATTTAAATCCGACTGACCTCATATTTGAGCCAATAAATAATTTTAGACTTGAATTCTACTAAGCCTAATATCATGTCTAGTATCTATTAATATACCTTAATTATTTATATTTATTTGTTGGGGTTATAAAGTTTGTCCTAGGTCTCTTTTAATGATTTATTTTATTAGTCAATTTGTGATATTTTTCTTTTTTTTAATCATATCAAGGTCACAAAATGTCTCTCATGTTATTGCTCTCAAATAAACATTTGAGATTTGAATACATGCAAGAATTAGTTTATATTTCTAATTACCTCACTTTATGGGGAAAAAAGTAAATTTTTATAAAGTAATTTAAGTCTATATTATAAATTGATTTGATAACGAAATATGAACTTAAAAATTACCTCAGAAGTTATTTTATAGGAGTCCACAAAAAAATATTGCGCACAAGGATCCCGCTTTTAACAGAAAAGTGAGAGTCATCAATTGTATGCAATCTTTCTTTTCATAATCTTCCAATTATAAAGAATTAACATTACTAATTGTTTCCAAACCTGCCCATAAGATCAAATTTTAATATGATACGAGCAAAATTTAAATTGATTGAGTTCATGTTAGACTCGAACTTAAAAATTAAGGAAAACAAACTTATTTTGAGTTTAGAAACTCAACAATCTAAACCTAGGTTGAATTTTAATTATATTTAGTAATGTTTTAAAAATTAGACAAAAAGTTAAACTAGTAAGAAATAATATTTAAAGTTTAAAAGGTTTAATTATTATTAAATCGTTATACAACCGATTAAAGAATGAATAAAATTAAAGAATTTGAAAATTGATTGGAAGATTGTCCCTACTCATCAAAAAAAATTAAAGTTTAATTAAAAAATGACCTTTAAATAAAAATTAATTGTTTATCTTAATTTACAAAAAATTGATAAGTTTATGAAAACTAGCTAATTAATTCCTAAACTAATTAATTTTTAACAACAAAATTTTTTAAACTAAACCATGTCCAAAGCTTAAATTTTGAAAAAAAAAAGATTGGTTCAAAGTTTTCATTATCAAGCCAATCAAACCGGTTTGATTTTGAAAAACATTGATGTTTAAATTTGAAATTAACAATAAGAACTTAGTTAAACTTTAAATTGAACTCAAACTTACTTCAAAAGTCAAACTTAACCCCATTGATGATCATATATGATTGAAAATACACATCCATCACCTATGATCCAGTGAAATTGTATTGAATGTATAATATAATCACAGCAGTATGAATCTTATCATATCTTAACGATCAATCCTTTTTTGAGCAACTTGTGATGTTTTCAGAGCTGAAGTGATGCTTTGAAGAAAAATACTATGCACTCCACATCCTGGCTCTCAGATTGTGCCAGACATCACGTCGAACGTCTACTGTGAATATACAATTGCAAATTATTTGCATGTCGTTTTCTTTCACAAGTCCAAGAGTTGTGTGAAAGTGACATGAATCGAGCGATACAACTTAACACAAGTGTACTTGAAGACAAAGTCATAGAGCTATTCTTCAAAAACCAAGTTCTTTGATACAATGATTGAAGATTTTGAGCTCACACACCCCCTCCAAGTGTGCAATTGTTATTCCACGGGAACCTGAAGATCCAAGCTCAGGACTAGACTGGAGTACAAAGCACCGAGCCAATTCATCTGATCATAGAACATAGTAGAGAGTTACAGATGTGACGTGATCCGTAATTTATAAGTATTAGATAATTTAGGTATTGTATTCTTAATCGCAGAAAAGGTTGGAACCATATGATTACATTTTAGAGCCTATATTATGTCCAAGCAAATAGTAGATTCAATTGCTAATAATAAGCGTACGTTCGTATCAAGAGTATATCACTGATTATTTAAATAATTTAAATTATTAATTTATCAATAAATTTTCTTGTTAAAGTAAAAGTTTCGCTAAAACGTGATATTTAGAAAGGTTTAGAAATACACAACCTTATTTTGATAGAAAGAATTATACAAAATTATATAATTATGTTGAAATTTACTGAAGATATAACTGGATGAAGAACGATCCAATAATATCAATAAATAGGAAATTCAAAATATTGAGTACAAGAATGTCTACAATATCTGGATTTAATCAGATACAATTTGAAGGATTTTTTAGGTTCATTGATCGGGGTTTAACAGAAGAGCTTTATAAGTTTCAAAAAATGGAAGATACAAATCAATAAATTGAATTTCAATTATGCCCTAAATAGAAAATTTTGGCATACTAAAATTAAGATAAAAGATCTCACATAAAGAGATTATTCTCATTCTCATAAATCTTTTAACTATTTTTCTTCGATTTTTATTTCTTATATTTGCTTAAATATTTAAAATGTAGTACTTACCTCTTAATTAGTTAACCTAATCAATTCTTTAATTAAGTTAAATATTTTTTTAATGGTTTGTTTGATTTACACATTAATTGATCTTCTTTCTTATATATATATCTTTTATTTTTACTCTTTACTTTGTTGTACGCTAACTGTAATATTTATTTTTATTATCATACTATGATTATTGTCGTGTTATTTTATTATTTTAATTTACATGTGAATTTGTTAGAAACAATTTCTCAATCAACTAAAATAGAGCTACATATTATTAATCTTTTTTAAATCTCGCTATTTTTACCGAATTGTTATTACCGACATAAACTGTTTTGATCTATATAATACCTATCGCAAAGAGAGACTTTTAATCATACTAACGATGACAAATGAAATTTTACGTTCCGTAAGTCAATTATAACCCAGATCTGTTGATTTTCATCCACGTATTTGTATAATATACGTAACATTTTTTTTGAACGGTAACAATTGTGCTAAGCACGTATTATTAAAATCTTTTGTTAAAACGTCATACAAAAAAGAAGGAGGGTATATCCCTCATTCAAAACTAAACATAAAATTAACTGTCTTAGATATTGTATAAGCAACCTGATTCATTGGCTTTCTAACAAACGCCAAAAAGATCAACGATAACTCATAAATAAGAACTTTACAATCCTGAATAATCATAAAAAAATATGAGAAAAAATTATGCATAGATGTCAAAAAATAGGTAACAATATGACAATTCGTTTCTACACATTTAAAAAAAAAAGAGATAACAATTTGATCCAACTCAACGCTTCCCAAAAGCAGAATGCTTCACCTACTTGTGCCGAGAAGTTGTTTATGTGACTTAAAACTTATCGCTATTACAAAGTACAACTTCACCTATTGTTCCGACAGATACATTCATTACAGGCAAAAAGCACTCCTAAGTTGTTAAGTACAAACACGAATGATGTGATTATACACGTGTACAAATAGGAGGTGCAGACATACTAGACATAGTTGTGTTAAGAGTTAAGACAACAGTGTGCATAGTGATTTTAAAATAATTAATTGAAATTTTTTATTTTTACTTTTAAAATTTAAGAAAACAACGTTATTTAAAATAATAATCTAAATTGCAACTATACTTTTTTTTAACAAAGGAATCCATAGTTATCATTTTTTAGATACATTATAGCTAAATTTTTGAATTGACGCAATAGTTTACAAATTACACTAACTGAGTATTTTATACTAAGTAAATTTTGTATGACAGATTCGATCGAGAGAATGTAAATAAAAAAATTCGAACACAAAATCTTTTTACCCTGTATTCTCACTCGACTAACTCAACCACATACGTTAATGATAACATTATATTTCTTTTATATTTAAGAAAAACATATATGGATGATTCTCATTGCCACACCTACATCATATTATGTTATGAGATCTTCATCAATAGATTTTCAAAAAAATAAATAAATTATGTATATTTATTAAAATAAAAATTTTAACTGCTTTTTAATTTTAAATAAATAATTTTTATTTATTACATTTTTTGTTTGATTAAAACAGAAATCTTTAATTTTGAATGTTTTAAAAATGTTAACGTTGAATTTAAACTTCTCAGTAGTTATCATTTAAATTATATTATATTAAAATTTTTAATTTTTAAATTATTCTTTTAGTTTAATTATAATAGAAATCATAATTTATACCGTTTGTTGACCATAAAGTTGGGTATTTATTTCAGCGTTGGCAGGCTTGTTTATACACCAGAAGTCACGGGCAGAGGCTGAAGTAATTGTTCCAAAGCTTGCCGTTTTATTGTTTTCAGAAAGATGTAAATGCATAAGTTGGGGACCATAAGCAGAGTCCCTTTCAATGCCAATGTGTACATGGTCCCGTTTCACCGAGTCCTTTCTCAGTTTTTAACCAAATAACCTTTCCTTTCAATAATGTCACTTGTTATTAGCTTTTAGTAAAAGAGAGAAGGGAATGATTTATTAGGAGTATGGACACAATACCATCACGGGTGGCAATAGATTGGTTTGGGTTTAAGTACATTTATGGTCAGGTTCGATTCAGTCACAATGGACCGATTTGAGCTCTGGTACACTTGAGGTCAAGTTCGAGTTTGGTTCAAAACTCAATCAAACTTGAGACTTTCAACTTGAACCTAAGTTCGAGCTTAAGTAATCTGAAACTTGATAAGGTCTAGTTAAACTTGAATTAAGTTTGATTAAATATATTTAAATTTTATTTTTTTAATTTTAACTTTTGACCATACTGAGCTCTAGTTGTTCGAATACAAACCTAACCCAAAATTCAATCAATTTGTGTCATATTTATTGACTTCGTAAAGGACCAAATTGAAAACCGTCAATAACCTTAATTACGACTTGTAATTATTACTTGAAACAAATATGTCATTTTATGTCCAAACAACCGATTTATCAAATAATTTATTTAGAGCTAAAACTTGTAAATTATTATGCATAAAAGATAATAACTACAAATTTTATCAATAAAAAATCTTAATTTTTATTTGTTAAGTAGTGTGCCCTTCAAATAACTTTTAGAATTACCAATTTTGAGTTCAAGTCTTTATAATTATTAATAATTTTCTTATAAATATTTTTTATGTGTAGGTGGAGTTAATTGGATCGTACTTATCATCTAATATAACTTATTTAAAATATATAATCAATAAATAATTGCATTTTCGTAAAATTTACTCCAGAATAATAATTATTCAATTCTCTCAAACTCATGAAGACTCGGGTATGTTAAGTACAAGCCTGTACTGCCTTGATTCTATTTGTTACGAATAGTTATTACAAGATTCTTAATAATTGCAGTACCTGATAGGATAGCTAATCAAGTACTAATGATTATAATACGCTGATGTTGACATCTCTCTAGCTACCAAAAAATACTATATCTTTAATTATTCATAAAGCCTTGTCCTTCCTTTCAACTTGTACCCATAAAACAATTACATCGTATAAGATCATATAATAAATCCGAAGATACCTCTCGGTGGGAAATGAACTATGGACCTAAGTCAAAAAGACAAATTGGTCAAAGCTAATTTGGAATTATTGTGATTTAGGATAACAATGGTAACAATATTTTATTAGAAATTTCGTCAAATGTGGAGTTTAAGAAAGTTTAAAACTAAGCAATCTTATTTCTAAATAGTAAAAAGATTGTTTTTGATATGCTCACGTGAAAAATTATTATAAATTAGCGATAAATGGAAACTAGTCTACAGAATTATTCTGTTAGAGTATCCCATATTGTTTAGACATGAAAATATTAAAGGGCTTATAAGTGGCAAGGATCAACCATCCAAACAACTAGTTGTAGTTATTTGGACAATGGTTGATCCAAGTCCAATTATTGTTAATGGACTCTACACTTTACCCATATTAAAAATTTAACATGGTATTAGAGCAAGTTTTGTCCGGATTTTTAATTTCCCAGTTATCCGTCTAGATGTCTAGTCCCAGCGACCCGGTCCGGTTACCACTGCGTATATTTCAAGTGACAACTACATGTCCAGCCCCAGTTGCACTTGAGGGGAAGTGTTAGAGTATCACATATTGCTTAGACATGAAAATGTTAAAGGGCTTATAAGTGGTAAGGATCAACCATCCAAACAACTAGTTCTAGTTATTTGGACAATGGTTGACCCAAGCCCAATTCTTATTAATGGACTTTACACTCTACCCATATTAAAAATTTAACATACTCGAATAAAAAGAAAAAAAAATTAACGTATTCAGTGCACAAGATTTTTCATTTTGATAGAGTTTGAAAAGAATCATAATGTATGCAATTTTCTTTTTGTATTTTTACAAAAGGCTATTTATGTGACTTTCAAAAATATCCAACTCCATATTTTGTATTAAAAATATCACGAGTCTACTCTGGCAACACTGGGAAGTGCAGCTTTAGCACATGTACTGCGAGGGCAACCAGAGTATCGATTGTTTGGCGTCTCTTGTAGCTTTTGCTCATCCTGGCTTCCATTTTCTATAGCCCCCCCCCCCCCCACTTTAGTGTGGGCTCATATGCAGCGTGACCATCACGGTTTTTTGTATCGCAGTCATTGCGTTAGTCAGACCTTTCACTTTCTTTTGTGTTCTTTCCTTTGTAAAAAAAAAAAAGAGTATAATTTTTTAATGTGTTATTTATCTAGCTCTAATAACTTGATTAATTGAGTTTAGATATCTTAAAATTGAATTTAAATTTAACTTAAATAAGAAATGAGTTAGATTATTAGGGTTTAAGTTACTTTGTAGTCTTTTACTTTTATAACTTTCGATTTCATGAGTATTTGGTTAATCTCCTTCTCGATCAAGTGATTACATCTAATCATATGATTTGAAACGGATGAGAATGCTGAAGCCTGAGAGAGACGAGAGGAGGAGAAGGAAAAAAAGGAGTTTGGGAAGTGTTAAGTAAGAGCTGGGAAAAAAAGGCGGCTGATGTCATGAAAGGCGACAAAGAAAGGTTTGTCTCTAATGCGTACAAAGTCTCTTTCAATGCACAAAGAGAAAAATGACTTTATACAAAGTAGGGGATGTATTTGTATCAATCATCACAAAACGTCATGACTCCTTACATATTTATAGTTAAGTGAAATAGAAATACTAAAGAGATGAGACAAAGAGAGGTTTAGGTAGGCATGTTTGGTTTTGTCTCGTCGACCTTACTTTTTCTTTGGTTTATTTATCATTAAGGTAAAGAGCATTTTCTTCAGCTATTATTGCCCTTCCTCTGTCTTTTCCCTTTTTCCTTTTTCTTTTCTTCTTTATTCTCTTTTTTTAATTATTAACACTAATAATAATAATTAGTGTACTAAGTCATCTTTTAAGTCTTAACTCAAAGGAATAAGTAGAAAAAAGGGCCTAGTCCTAACCCAAAAATTTTATAATTATCTAGGCCTAGTTCGAGGCCTGCACCTAGAAGCTTAGTCAAATTCGAACTAAACTAATTTATGTTTTTTAATTTAAAATTTTAAAAGAAAATCTTTTTTGAATTTATGCTCGGTATATACAAGTTTTGAATCGATTAGATTTAGCAATATAAGTTCAAGCTATTAGTTTATTTCTTACAATCGATTAATTAGTTGTAGTTTGATAACGAAATAATTTAAAGATATTCTTTATCTTTTATATGGTTAGACATATATAATACAGCTCATCAGATGATTATACATTTCAAATAAAATTATAATGAAATTATAATTCTGAGATTCATATTGCATTTATTTATTATTATTAAATTGTTTTCTATTCATTGTTCTATTATGACTGATTATTAATAGAATACAAAAAATTAGCACAAATTTGATTTTTCTTTATAAAAAAATTGTCAATCTTACATATTAAAGTATGAAAATATTTAAACAAAAGTACAAGTACTTATTAGAGAACACATTCACCGAACAAACATAATATAAGAAATTCATTTGGAATGTTAATTATATAACTATGGAAATTTTCATTATAATAATTATATAAGTGATTCTTCGACTTAAGATTTCTAAAGTTATCTTGAGTTTCAACAATTGTATTTTTTTCTTTTGTTTTTTAATTTGATGAAAAAGTTTGAAAATCCAATATCCGCGTGCTTGTTAGCCTTTTCCTTTTGTTTCAAAACTTTAAAGGAGATTGACAAAATGGACCAAAGTTAGATGAAAAGGTCAACAAAGCATGATTTTCACGAGGACCACTTTAAGAAAAATTCAGAAAATAACATAATGGCCGCCGGCAACTAAAGGTATGTTTCTTCTTTTGCTTGGACACTTCGTCGAAGCAGTTGAGTAAGTTCCAATCTCACGAAGTTGCATGTAAAGGGCCATAATAAGTCTCTTTCATGTGTGAAGATTAAAATTTTTAATAATGGGAGCTCGATTTTCTTGAGAAATAGTATTTTTCATAAGGAAAAATTCTTTTTTTTTTTTGGTTTTTAATTGATGCAAAAATTTAACAATTTAATACATTCCTTTCATATTTAAGAATAAACTTTTGAAAATTCAAGGAGTGTGGTTGAGTGACAAATGACTCATCCATCTTTAACCAAAGATCAGGAGTTCGATCCTTGATTTTGGGTATAGAGCAGCTTTAAATCTTTGAGCCAACTGTCTCACCATGTGAAGTGCCTTCCCATTAGCGAGAGGATTAGTCACTGGGTCCGCCGGTAGATACTTTGGTCAAAGACAAAAAAAAAGAATAAACTTTTGATATTTAAAATTTGAAAAAAAATTAAAGGGTCAAGTTTCGAAATAAGGTTTGGATGATGTGTCGGAACAGTTTTAATTCTCCTTTTAAAATTAATATTATTTTAGTATATAAATACAACAATTTTAAATTAAAAGAGACCATTTTAAAATTTTGTCACGAGCAAAATTAGATCAAATTCAATTCAAGCTCGACATGTGATAGTCGAACTCAGTCGAATTTTAGATTAAACTTGAGTCATTTTGCAAAAAAGATTTGACGGTGGTTTGGACAGGGTTGAAGTCGTCACCATACTCATTTCTAATATTGCTCACAAGCATATTTCCTAGAGGATATCTCAACTAATTTTTAGTAACTTTTGTAATGTTTTAAAAATCAAACTAAAAGTAAAATTGGTAAGACAAAAGTTTAAAAGGATCAACTAAAATTAAACCGTTATAAAACTAACTAAAAATTAAATAAAATTAAAGAATTTGGAATATAATTAAAAAAGATTATTTATATTTATCAAAGATTTTGAAATTTAATTAAAAAAAAGATTATTAAATGAAAATTAATTGATTTATTTTAATTTATAAGAACTTATTAATTTACAAAAATTGACCAATTAATTAATAAATTGATTGATTTTTAACAAAAAATTATTAAAAATTAAAAACTAAACTAAAAAATTAAATAATTCAAAGATTTTAACAGTCGAAGCGACTGAATCGATTCATTTTTTTAATCATTGCGTTTTTGTAACAATCACGGAGATTGGTCAGGTGTTGTTTATTATGTATTTATCAATTTAAATATTTTATATTTGAGTTACAATAAAAATCGTTTCTTATTTTGGTGACTTGAAAAAATAACAGTTGAAAACAAGTTGGATTAAAAATTTTAAGTCGTTAATTTATTAAATAAGGTTTTTTAAAAAGTAAATATAAATGAAGTCCCCTAAATATATAAACAACACAATTGGATTTAAATTCAATATGATCTAATTTAAAATTCATAAATTAAATTAAAATTTAAACTTGAAGATCAATCTAAAAGGTTTAAACTACTTAATTTTAGATTTAAATTGATGTTTTTCTAAATGTTTACAAAACTGAAAGTTAAATCAATAAAACAAAAAATTTATGGTTTAAAAAGATATTTCACTCTTGTAAAATCGGTTGAATAAAATTAAAGAATTTGAAATATTATTAAAAAAATTGTTCTTATCTATTAAAGATAACGAAGTTTAATTGAAAAAAGAGATTGTTAAATAAAATTTAACTTATAAGAACTTATTAATTTGCAAAAGTTGACCAATTAATTAATAAATTAATCGATTTTTAACAAAAAAATTTGTTAAAATAAATTGATCTAGAAAGTTGAAAACCAAACCAAAAATTGAATGGTTCAAAATTTTTACAATCGAATAGGCTAATTTAACTCGTTCAACAGTTGAACCGGTTGACTTTTCAATTCGATTTACTTTAATAACTCTTATTGTTAAACATCGATTATAAACTTATTAATTAATCAGTTAGTTTCGTAAATTAATCAATTAATTTTTATTTAATGTTTTTTCTTTTTTAATTAAATTTTAAATTCTTAATAAGTAAAGATAGTATTTTTAATAATATTTCAAAAATTTTAATTTTATTTAACTTTAATTAATTTTAAGATAATGTTGGATTTTTTAAACCGTAAATATCTTATATTACAAATTTTTGTAAACATTAATTGTTTTTTTAAAATTTGAAATTTGATAAATTTAAAAACCAAAACGAACAATCAAACTAGATTTCGAAATGAGCTCGGACCGTAAATTTAGGGGAGTTGGGCCAGATTGGGAGGAGGCAGAATAATGAGATGGAACAGATCAGACAGGAGGAGGCAGAAATTGACTAGTGAAGAAAATTTAGAGAGAAGCATTAATAAAACAAATAGAGAGACAGGACAAGTAGCCAAGTAGGGGAAGACGGGGGGCAGAGAGAGAGCCCCCATGTGGCCTCCTCCTGCTTCCAAGAAACGTCGAACAAACCAGATTTTTATGGTCGGAAAGCATAGGCTAAGAGAAATCAATCATGTAGGTCCGGATAAACCCAAACCATGTCCTTGGTTGGTCTTGGGTCGATGTGACTCTCTCCTGTTTCGCTTGGTCTCTCTTTACATGGTTTGGCTCGATGATGTAGTACTTTGATTAGCAAACAGCTTTGTCTGATATTTCCGGAATTGTTCTGTTCATTACCGTCAAAATCAACATGACCTAATCAAGACCTGACAGATCTGTGTTAGGACTTGAGTATTGCACTATGCAGACATGGTAACAGCTTGGGTCTGGGTTGAGCTTGTGTCAAAATAATGTCATTTTGAAGTAATTGTTTCAGATCCGAAATTGATCTAAATCTTGCTTTGATAAGATTTTACTTGTTAACTTAGGCCCGAACCGAGTGCTATCCTTAATACTATGTTTTGATTGAGCTTTACATGTCAACTTCGGCCCGGACCGAGTGCTCTCTCTAATTCTATGTAATGGAAACCACATATTTTCCCTTCGTACCACACATTAGCACGGAGTCCATTGTGGAACTAACAGTTCGTCTCATGGGCCTAACGACAATTCAAACAAAGTAACTGCCTCACTGCTCCAGTCCAAACTGTATTATTGTCTATTCATTGAAATTGTAGTAACATATAAGCTTGAGTTGGAGTTCTGGTTAAACTCAAACCCATAATGATTGGTCAGATACTTAATATTAAGTCCGATTGAATCAGATTTAGTGACACTTTTCTCCAATACAAAAATATTATATTTTAAAAGAGTGTTTAAATGTAAAATAAAAAAGTATTTTTTTATTAAATATAATTTTTTGACAGCTAAAATATAGCTTTTTAAAAAATTCAAATTTGAAGTTTATAAAAAAACCTCTCAAATGACTTTTTAAGATAAAATTTTCAGATCAATTAATGGGCCTATTTTTTAGTCCTTTTTATCTTTATGTTTTACACATAATTCTTATAATACTCATAAACCCATCTTCACATATACCTTGCAAATTCATTTTCTCTAATCTCTTGGTTGGTTGTTTTGTAACGTATAATTTGGTGTTGCAAATCTTCTTATATTATAATAAAATGCATAATTTATAATATATTTAACTATTTACTCAACTTGAATATTTATTTTGAGATTTATATAATATTATTTAATTTTTTTATATGTTGTAATATTTATTCTTAATATTACTTTTACTTATGTTAGAATCCATATAAAAGATTTGATTAGATATATTTTCATATATATTTCATATGGTTTAAAATTATATAATAATTAATATATTGTGCTTTGCATATTGTTTAATATACCTTAAATAATATTTATATGCATAAATAATTTTATTACAAAATAAAATATAATTAAAATTAAAATACTTTTTATTTTTATGTTGTCAATCAAGCTACTATATTAAGCTCTTTTAAAAGAGTTCTTTTTTAAATGATAGCTAAATAGTGTTTCTTTGAAAAATTATTCTCAGAAAAGCTCTATAGGAAAAAATTCTACTGAGAAAAGCTCTACAGTAGAGGCTTAATCTATTAAGTTACCAGCTCAGACATAACCGGACTAATTTGTTAACCCTAGTCCATGATTCTATGAATGAGTTATTGATATATGATTATACTGTATTGACTCGAGCTGTTAAAATATTGCTGGTGTATTCTCCAGGCATAAGCAAAAAACTGAAATACATACGTGTAGTTTCACTTTCACCAAAAGATACAAAGATAAAGCTATGTGAAAGTGTACTATATACAATCAAAAGGCTGTACTTTTCTCATTAGACACACACCATAACCACATCCAAGTACTACTTAACTTCAATATATCAAAAAAGATCCTAGGAACTTACGATTTTGATCCAGTTATGGAACTTGAGATGCAGATGAGACCACATTTATTCAACTGTGTGTAAAGCTATTTGAACGTGTACTATATACAATCAAAAGGCTGTATTTTTCTCATTAGACACACCATAACCACATCCAAGCACTACTTTGTAACTTCGATATATCAAAAAAGATCAAAGGAACTTACGATTTCGATCCAGTTATGGAGCTTGAGATGCAGATAAGACAACGTTTATTCAACTGTGTTCCTCCTATGTCCTTCAATGTTTGAAAGATTAGTTGCATTAACTTCACAATCTGTTATAGCAGCCTGACAATTCCCTTCCCATGACAGGAACAATTTCCCATTTCCACCAACACTACCTTGTGATGATGACCCTGTTTGTAGATTGAAGCAAGGCAAATCCATCCCACACTGTGGTGCAACCACCGTGCTCGGCGACAGCAAGCCACAGTCACCATCCTTAAAAATGGTACTATTGGCACCCTGCTTTTGGAATGGAAATGCGCCCAATTCATTATCAATCTTCCCTCTCAGGTCAACCAATAAGCTCCTGAGCCTAGAGACTTCAGCTTCAAGAATTGCCTGACCTTGAAGTTTCCTGACTAATTGCTGATTCAATACACGCAGTTTCTTAACTTCCTCTTCTAAGTAAGCAGTTTGTGCCTTCTTTTTCTCTCTGTACTTTCGCACGGCCTCTCTGTTTCCTGATGGCCTTTTGGAATTTGATTTGGAACGCTCCTTGTTCTGTCTACCTTCTTCTTCTTCAGAAGCAATAACTTGAGTGTGCGTGTGGTAACATGTATGTGTATGAGTTGCATCAGGACCAGGAGGGTTACAGGTGTGAGTGTGAGTACACGTCCTTGTGTTCTTCAACAAATCGTCAAGAAATGAATCTACTGATGCTAAGCCCTGAAAATTGCTTGATGAATCTGTATTCGGTAACAAAACACGATCTGAAAGCTCTACCTCTCCATCATCCATATTTTCCCTCATCGGACCACGCCAACTTACATATACTTGCAGTTTAACGCCATAAGATAGAAAGTATCGGCAGTACAAAAACTGATAAATTTCATGCTTTACCAGGTTGGGACTGAAAGCACTAAAAATCACCTATTTATGGAAAGCTACAGTCAATTAGAACGTGATGATCTTTCCACATCATCAGTATTCACAATCAGCAAAACTTGCAACAACCCACATGAGGAGAACCATCAATTATGCCCCAAACTCAATTACGAGGTTAGGGTTAGAGGAAAGAAGTCAAAAAGGAATATATTTGAGCAATTTTACGAATACCCAGATCAAAATTCTTCACAGGAAGATACACTCGAGCACAAAGAGAAGATCATGATGCTGAAGTAACTCGCCTGCTGAAGAGAATCCAAGCATCAAGCATCAAGCATCAAGTGGGCAAGTGACAGAGCACAGCACTTTCTAGTGCACAAACATCAGAAAAGATGGCTGATCAAATTGCAAAGTCAGAGAAAGAATATTTAGATGCGTTGCTAGTAAGGTAGCACTTGTAATAGAAGATTCTGCAATGGCTAATCTCCAACTTTTATCAAATAAGTGGAAGCAACAAGCTCCTCTCACATGCTTCTCGAAATCCAGGCTTATTAGTCTTTTCCTTCCAGGGTAGTCCTAACCCTGTGGACTATTCAACCGCTAAGTCTTCAACTTTATGCCCACTTATAGGCAGTTGACAACTGCTCAACGGCCTTTTGAAATTAGAGACTGATGATGACGTGCTTGCCAATGATCGATGGTGGTGGAACTTCGATCGAGTTGAGTTGACGTATAACTTGAGTTTAATCCGAATTTTTCTAATATATAATTTTAATTTTAAATTTGATTAGATTATGTAGCTTTTCTTGTTTCTTCTTAGCTGCTAAGTCTTGATGTGAACTTTAAGATGACAAATTTCTATGGGTGATAATTGTAGAACACTTTTTCTTTCTGGGTATGGAAATCCTAAGACAATGTGTGCCAAGTTCAATCATGCAAGTGGGTCTCTTGTAGATTGATTTTTCTTGAAAGATCTAGGCCATGAGAAAGGTTCTTCATAAGTTTAACACACGTCAAAGGCTTAAAGAAAGTGGATTCCAAGGCTGTGTGTGATTGGAGAAGAGGATGTGGAAAACATATCAGCAAATGAAGAATCAGCAGCTACGGTTTAAATTCTAGGACTGCCAGGGGAACCCCGAGCTCGACAAGTATAAAAAAAATGGACATTATGTTGGGATATTAGTACTGTATTGTTGTCTTTTACAAACAAAGACCGATCAAGATTGTTAACTTTGCAGAAGAAATAAAGTGCAGAAATATTAAAAAACACCAGAATTACTTGATTCGATAGCTTTCAATGCTATTTACATCCAAGGTTCCCACAGATTTGATTTCCACTAGTATGAAGAAGAAAATGAGAACTTATACAGAGATTAAGTGTTTTAAAAACATTTGTAAGGAGTCTTCAAAAACTCTCCTAGTACTCACAAGTAAGTACTCTCGACTCTCTTATATTTTTCTCACTCTATTCTTACACTCATAGATAATTGATTACATTGTAATAAAAAATTGCAATGTCTATCTCTGCTGTGTTTGATGCTTTAGTTGTGTATCTTTTATAGTCGATGAAGAGAGTGGCTTTCGGATGATCCTGCATAAGTCAGATATGTACCATATGCCTTTCACGTTAGTTACTAAACCTTCTGCTTTTGGTCTGCGTATTATCTTGTTTGAAGTTGCGTTTTGTTTGAAGCTTCTAACTTATTGTAAATGATTGTGTATTGAGTTCAGATGCTTAAGTTTATTCACGTGTGTCTCATGTGCAAGTGTCTTGAACCTTGTCTTTTGTTTTTGACATAGTGAGAACATTCGAGAGCATCTTCTCTCTTCGACGTTCAGACATTTCTTCATGTTTCTTCTTTGATTCTTCAATTTCCTTATATGTTTGTTGTATCTGAGTGTGGATTGTTGGCGTAATTGTGATTCCCATCACATTATTCCCTCTTACTCCATCAATCTTCGCTCAGATCAAAAAACCGAGAGTGATTTTGAAAAACCAAAACCCTAGTTTTAGCCACACTAGTAAGATCGGATGAAAGAGCCTTCAGTGTCAAGGGGCTTTACTAATCTGCAAGTAATCCCTACAGAAAGTGAACTTCTTTTGTGTTACTATCTTAGTTCCGAAGTCTGACAGGTTTTTCTCTCCCATGATTTTCTCCAGGTTGAAGAATCCTTGTGCGATTCTATCTCTCACAAAGTGGAGTCGGACATCAACATGCTTGGACCTCTCATGCAAGACCGGGTCTTTACTCAGGTGCAGCGCACTTTGACTATTAGTGTAAATTATTGTTGTTGCTATGTTAGCTCGGATTTCTTTTAGGATGCCTGATAACCATGTTAATTCTTTTATCCGTTCTGTAATTACATAAAACTCTGCTTCTATAGTTGAGAGTGATACAATTGATTGTCGCTGTACCTTCCAACTGATTGTGTTTCCTGCTAGTGTAAAGTAGTATGCTAAAATGGATTTTCTTGTGTCTTTATTTGCTGCGTAGTCTGAGTCTATATATTCATGTAGGCTCAAACTGTTGATTTTAGCTAGCTTAGCTTTAGTGAAACACAATCAGTAGCTTAGGGTTCCAGCAAGGTATCTAAAGACATTCTTCAGTCCTTGCTAGTGCTCAAAGCCAGGATTAGACATGAACTTGCTTAGAATGCTAATAGCATAGGCAAGATCAGGTCTGGTACATAGCATCATATACATAATGCTACCAACTCCAACATCAAAGGGGTAGTTTACAATAGCTTTCTTTTCTTCTTCAGTTTAGGGGCTTTTACCAGCAACCATATGAAGATGTGAGCTTATAGGAATAAAAGTAGGTTTTGCCAATTCCAAGTTGAACTGAGTTAGTACCTTTTGGATGTAGCTTTGTTGATTCAACCATAGTTTCATTTCCCTCCTATTCCTTATAATTTGCATCCCTAGTAACTTCTGAGCTTCTCCCAAATCTTTCATTTCAAAATATTTGCTTAGAGCATTCTTCACTTCAATTATTCTGCCTAGCTCTTTTCCAGCAATAATTAGGTCATCTACATAGACTAGCATGAAGATGACCTCTATCCCTCCCACGTTCTTGTAGTATAAGCAGTAGTCATAGGCACTTCTTACAAAGTTCATCTCACTTGCTATCTCATGGAACTTCTTGTACCATTGTCTAGATGCTTGCTTCAGCCCATATAGGGACTTCTGAAGCAGACAGACATAGTCAACCTTATCTTTGTCTACAAAACTGACTGGTTGTTTCATGCAGATAGTCTCTTCTAGCTTTCCATATAGGAAAGTTGCCTTGACATCCATTTGATGGTTTTCCTAGTCATAGATAGTAGCTAACACTAGAATGAGTCTGATTTTCTTAAATTTGACTATTGATGAGGATATTTCTTTGTAGCCGACTCCTTCTTTCTACCTATACCCCTTAGCTACAAGTCTTACCTTGTAAATTCTTGGTTTAGCTTCTGTTATTCCTTCTTTTAGTTAGAATAACTATCTGTTCTCCATTAATTTGACTTTAGGAGGTCTAGGCACGAGAGTCCAAGTCATATTCTTTATTAGAGAAGAATACTCTTTCTCACAAGCCACCTTCCACTGTTTAGCATCACTTCGGGTCATGGCTTCTTCAAAAGTTTCAAGAGCCTTCCATTCAATAGCTTCAGCCACAAGATAAGCATATTCAAACAAGTTTGAGTCAATGTACCTCCTATTAGGGATTCTCTGTCTTGGCTGCCTATCCCTTGTGAGTTGATAGTTTTGTAGGCTTTCTTGTTCATCAGCTGAAGTTGTGCGTGGGGTTTCTACTTCACCCACCCCTTTAGTCTCTTTTATCCTATGTTCATGACGTGTAGAGCCTTGCATAGGCTCCACATCAATAGGTTGTGGAATGCCACCTTCTTCAGTTTCTGGTGGCACATAGAAAGGGACTGATTGGTTGAGTGATCCTAATTGCTCGTGAACATCCTTTTGGAGGTCTGAATTTATGGAACTCCTGTTCAGCAAAGGGAATTCATCTTCCTTGAAGATTACATCTCTGCTTATGATAGTTTTGTAGGCTCCCTTTTGGAGTAATAAGATCTTATATCCCATAACACCCTCTGGATAGCTTCGGAAAACTCCTTTGATTGCTCTAGGTTCCAATTTTCCTTCTTTCTGATGTGCATAAGCCGCACATCCGAAAGTCCTAATGTGAGTAAGGCTAGGTTTCTTACAATTCCAAACTTCTTGTGGAGTCTTGTAATCATTAGCAGAGGTGGGGAGCCTGTTAACTAGATAGGCTGTTGTCCTAATGGCTTCTCTCCATATAGAATGTGAGCAACGCGAAGAGAGAAGCATGCACCTGGTCTTTTCTAGGAGAGTTTTATTGAGTCTCTCAGCTACTCCATTCTGCTAAGGTGTAGCTCTGACTGTTTTGTGCCTTAGGATACATTTCTTGGTGCAATAATCTTCAAATTCTTTATTGCAGTTCTCCAATCCATTTTCAATCCTTAGGCATTTTAACTTCTTCCCAGTCTGATTTTCCATAAGTGTATGCCATCTTATGAAATTTTCCAGTTCTTCATCTGTTCTCTTCATCGCATATACCCAACACTTTTTAGATCTGTCATTAATAATGGACATAAAATATAAATTCCCTCCTTCAGTAGGTACTTGAGCTAGCCCCCAGAGATCACTATGAGCATATTTCATGATCTGTATGGCCCTTTCTGCTCCCTTTTGGAAACTAGATTTGTGATGCTTTACAAGCACACATGATTAACATAATTCCAACTTCTGTAGGTTTTGATCAGAGATTAATCCTTGTTTAGAGAGGTGGAACAAGCTTTTGTTCCCTGCATGACCTAACCTTGCATGTCATTGCTTGGTTGGTTCATCATTTCCCTTCTCAGTAACTTGATTAACTTCAGTCAAGCCCATAACATAGTACAACCCACCCCTTTAAATTCCTCTAATAATGGCTCTACCATCCTTTAGGATTTTTCTGAGTCCATTTTTTGATCTGATCTAAAACCCTTGCTTATCAAACAAGCTTTCAGAAATCATGTTTCTCCATATTCCAGGCATAAATTTGTCATTACTTTGAATCCTTCTCTTTCCATCAAACATGTTGATGGATACACTTCCAATCCCCTCTATCCTTTGCTGCCCAGAATCTGCCATTTTAACCTTGGCGGCAACTGGTTCAAATGTAGTGAACCAGTCTCTATGTGGTGTCACATGCATTGTACACCCTGAGTCAAAAATCTATTCTTTGCTCAGGTCTTCATTGTCCTCAGTGATAGCTAGAATTTCATCACCACATGAATCTTTTGGTTTGTCTACATTTCCTGCATCTTCACTTTCTGCAGCTTAGTCCCTCTTCTTCTTTCTACAGTCCCTTACAAAATGTCCCTCCTTATCACAGTACAAGCACTTCTTTCCTTTTCCCTTTTTCTTCTTTTCCTCACCTTCCTTGGTGTGCTTATCCTTTCCACTTCCCTTCTACCACCTTCCTTTCTTACTATTGTTCTTATAAGACTTCTTATCATGATTATTTTCTACAAACATCACTTCTGCCTCTTTCATAAATGGATTAACATCCATTATTTCTTCCATTAGTGAGTCCAACACCCTCTTAATTGTGAGGGATTCTCCACTGGTATGTTTAATTACCTTTTGAATGCATTGCATTCAGAAGGTAAAGCCTTTAGAACCACTACAACTTGATGCTCCTTAGATATTTTTTCATCTGTAACTTCTAAGTCTTGAACTAGCTTAAAGAAATAGTCTAAATTGTCATCTAAAGAGACAGAGGTGTTCATCTTATAGTTAGCAAGATTGTGAAGGAGTGTCATCTTGTTTGGAAGACACTTCTTGGCATAAATTTCATCAAGTTTCTCCCAAAGCTTCTATGCAGTGTTCCAATTCTGCACGTTTCTGATCACAGTAGGTGATAAATGAAGCATTAACTTGCAATGTGCAAGTCTTTGCATTTTAAGTCTCTTTACTGGAGCAGTCTCAAGATCATACTGGTCTTCTATAGCTTCATAACAATCATATGATTCAAAAAGAGCTTGCATCTGGAGTTTCCAAATGGTAAAGTCTTCTTTTCCAGTAAAAGGTTGGGTCTTTTACCATTACTCTTTCTTGTACAAGGTTTAGTTTTTCTTTAATAGGTTTTGGTTGAATAATGGAGGGGGTTCAAGATCACATGCTAAGTGTTGGAGGTACGATTTCATTGTCTTGTTATGCTCTAAATAGAATGTGATCTTGATTGGTAAATGTAGATAATTACTGCATTTATTATAGTAATTTGTATCATATGTGTGTGGGGTTGTTAAGCAAAAGGTTAGGTTTTAGTAATTGGTATCATATGTGTGTGGGGTTGTTAAGCAAAATGTTAGGTTTTTTACCATTTTGTTATAATAAATGCAATGATTATCTACATTCACCAACCAAGATCACATTCGATTTAAAGCATAACAAGACAATGAAATCATACCTCCAACACTTGGCATGTGGTTTTGAACTCTCTCCATTCTTCAACCAAAATCTATCAAAGAAAAACCAAACCTTGTGCAAGAGAGAGTCATGGTAGAAAACTCAACCTTTTGCTTAACAACCCCCCACACACTATATGTGCAACAATCTCACCTTATGTCATATATTATGACATGTTCTACCCTAAGGGGTAGAATAGGCTAATT
>JAOTAX010000004.1:422185-432725 GCA_025629825.1 Erythroxylum guanchezii | reverse complement strand
TAATTAATTAATTACAATATTTTTTATAAACCAACCACTATCAATGGCAATGGTAATCATTCCTTCATTTTAACCAATCATCATAATTATAATGATTATATTCATTCCCATTAGTCACTATATTCACTCCCATTACTATTCTCATTACTTTATATGAACCAAGCGCCCCCTTAGTATACGAAAGCTTTCTATTGTGGGCTGCGTTCTTGTTAAATTTCAATAGTCACATTATTTTTTATTATTTCACCTCAATTTTTCTTAAACATCTCTTTTTTCTTTTTACAATCTCTAAGTACTTTTTTTTTTTTTTGCATATTTTCATTAGTATCAGGATGTTTTATTTTAACATATTCAAACCACTTAAGTCTTATCACTCTTAATTTATCATTAATATTGACCACCTTTTATTTATTTCTTACCAATATATTATTGATTTTATCTTTTAGTAAGGTTACACATCCACCAGAGCATTCTCGTCTCCACCACTATTAACTTATGACTATATACTTGTTTGATGAGCCAAGTTTAACTTAAAAATTATATAAACTTAAATTTGATTTATCAAAAAATAAATTTAATTAAGTTGAGAAATGATTCAAATTTGTTTGGAACGTTTTAAAATAATATCGTTCAATTCTAATTTTAAAAATAATATCATTCTATTATTTCAAAGAAAAAATATCTCCCATCAACTTAAATTTCAATTATTAATGTTAGATCGAGGTGGATTTTAAAATTATTAATTAAAATAATAGTGTTCCAATTTTATTTAAGTTAATTTTAACCACACATTCTATATAAACCCTATATATATATTCATTTAAGAAATATCTGTTCGGACCGTGAATACTTCAAATTGATCTTTGTACTCGTGAGGGAACCGTGTATGTTGATGTCAGCTTTTTCAATGAACTTCTATTCATACGTATAAAGTGTGTCAGACTTTTACCGAACGTTTGACTTCGATATTACACCAATCAAAAGAAAAACAAATCTTTAATAGTTTCAAAAGTTTTGTATTAAAATCAATGTATCAATACTGTACTAAATTTAATATCAAATAGATATGAATAAAGATTCTCATGTAGAGGGATCTTTATCTCTTAAATCCTCTAAACTTTTTCTTTAAAGTCATTTGTTATATAAATAACTTTAATATTTTAATAAAGTGACGCTTCCCTTGTAATTATTTAGCCTAGGTAGTTTCTTACTTGATCTATTTACCTTTTTTGTAATAGTTGATGTGATTTATTCTTATACTTGTTTCCTTTTGTCTTAGTTTACGTATTTATTTACATATTTTATTTTGTACTGTTAATATGTGTCATATTCTATACGTATTACATAATTTTATATATTTAGTTATACATATTTATTGATTTTTGTATTATTATTAACTTACAATACATATGGGTCTTTTGAGTAGTTCTATTTTTTAATAAGCAAATTTTAAATTTAAATGATTTTAGACTAAGTATCTGTTTAGATGAGCTTTTGGGAGGTCAATAAGTATTTTTTTCACTACAAAATAATTTTAAGAAAAATATGTGTTTGACTGTAAAATAAAAATACAGTTTTTTAAGAAGCTTAAATTTGGAGCTTTTTCAAAAAGCCTCTCAAGTGGTTTTTTCTGGTAGATTTTTCAAATCAATTAATTAGCCTATTTTTTAGTCCATTTTGTCCTTATTTGTACACATAATTCTCACAATACCTACAAACTCATCTTTACGTTTATCTTGCAAGCTCATATTCTCTAATATCTTGCGCGATTGTTATATATTTAACTATTTACTTAACTTAAATATTTATTTTGAGATTTATATAATATTATTTGACTTTTTATATGTTTTAATATTTATTTTTTATATTAGTTTTACTTATGTTATAATCCATATAAAATATTTGGTTAGATATATTTTCATTTATATTTCATATGTTTAAAATTATATAATAATTAATATATTGTTATACTTTAAATAATATTTATATGCATAAATAATTTTTATTACAAAATAATATATAATTAAAATTTTTAAAAAAATTCTTTTTATATTACTAAATAATTTATTATATAAAGTTCTTAAAAAAAGTTTTTTTAAAATGCCATTCGAATAATTAATTGACTTTTTAAAAAAATTCTTTCCAAAAAAGATATAATGATAAAAGATTAAATTATAATGACGTAATACAAGGGTGCTATCAAACAAAGACTAGTGGACAGGAGTTCAAAGTGGCTTTAGAGTCGCATGTAAGTTACGGTCGTCTTCTTCTCAGCCATCATTTTCTAAACCTCGTTATTATTGCTATTACTGGCAAACACAACACAGCTGTTAGAAGGTGATGAGCCTGACATTGACAAAAACAACCCACCCTCCTGACTTCTCTCTTCAAACCATATTCACTCGATTTTTCTTTGTGGATAACAGATTTTATTAATTGGGTTTGGTCATTTTAAAAACCTGTCTAAAGATAATTGCTGCATCGGCTTATGTTTTTCAGGCGGTGGTCAAGTGGTAGAATAGGAGAATATAATATCAAAAGTTTTTGTGTTCGAATTTTTTTATTCCTGCTCTTTCGATTAAGCCTGTTGTATAGGGTTTATTTAATACGAAATACTCAATTGACGTGATTTACAGACTATTACTCAATTGTGTTTGTTTTAAAAAAAATTGTTGTCGTTGATAACATATTTTATTAGAGATTTTTTAATTTAACATTTAAAAATTTAATTATATAATTAAATTTTTATGGCTTTAATAATTTAATTTAAAATAATTGCTGCATCGGCTTATGTTTTTCAGGCGGTGGTCAAGTGGTAGAATAGGAGAATATAATATCAAAAGTTTTTGTGTTCGAATTTTTTTATTCCTGCTCTTTCGATTAAGCCTGTTGTATAGGGTTTATTTAATACGAAATACTCAATTGACGTGATTTACAGACTATTACTCAATTGTGTTTGTTTTAAAAAAAATTGTTGTCGTTGATAACATATTTTATTAGAGATTTTTTAATTTAACATTTAAAAATTTAATTATATAATTAAATTTTTATGGCTTTAATAATTTAATTTAAAATATTAGTTATGTTATTATTTTGCTAATTTAATTAACATATTTTTTTAATAGTCTCTATTATCTTTTTTTTTAATTAATGGAAAGCAAAATATACTATAGATCACAAAATAGGTCTGAGGGCGCTGCTCTCAGATAAATCTTTTAAGAGGAGACGTTGGCACCTAAGGGGTATATTAGGAAAAAAAGTAACACCAAAATCAGAAAGATCCACCTGTATGATGAGCCGGTCGATGCTAATATTACTATTAGGATATGTCGACGAGGAACCATCTAGTTTCTTGTGAAAAGCTCACGGTGCCCTGGACTAACGGGAGTTGGAGTCGAGTTCAGATCTTTTGTTTAATATTATGGTGTTTTATTGTGTCCAATAAATCTCAGTTGTTTATTTATGTTGGTTCAACATAAAACTTACGTAAAGTCCGTAAAATAAATGACTGAAATTTCATGAGACAAAATAAAATAAAATAAAATTAGACAAAAGATCTGGACACGTTAAATTCTCCATTATCTTCAACCTTTATTATTAGTGACTGACACAGGTAGGAATAGGGTGATCTTGACCCTCTTTATTAGGCCACTTAACACACAGTCAAGTCCTGCCAGCTACTGGACTTTTGGGACCGGCACCACCCAACTTTGTCAACTAGTAGAATTTCAACACAGTTTTGGCACTAGTTCTTAAATACAAAAACTATTCATTTATATATAATTATAATTGAAGAAAAATTTTATTTTTATTTTCATATTTTAAAATAATCACTTATCTCTCGAATTATTTAATTATTATACTATAGATAATAATTAATGATAAGTGATTTAGATAACAATAGATTAAAAAGTGATAGGTTAAGTTATAAAATTTGAAAATATAAAAATCAAATTAATGCTAAATTAAAAAATCTAATACACTTAAATATTATTTAATTTATTATAATGACTTTGTCTTCATGTTGTATGAATGTTTCTTGAAATTAGATAAATTTCTGAATATATACAATAATTTATAAATTATTTAGTAGATATATATCAACTCATAAATTGTATACTTTAATTAAAATATTTGACTTATGTCAAAATTAAATTAAGCAAAATTTGAAAAACTATAAGAAACTTTATTGTTTGAGAGCGGTTGAATTTTAAACCAAGTTTAAGTTTAATTTTAAATATTTATTTAAAATTTGATTGGTCACAAAATATCTTTCTAAAATAATATTATTGTAAAAATTAAATTAAAATAGCATCGTTTTAAATTGATCCAAACTTGCTTATAGAATATTCATGTTCAAGTTTATGATTATATATATATATATAATATTTTAAAATTTAAAATAATGTTATTTTCACTTAATGCCTGTTTTGATGAACTTTTGGGAGGCTAATAAATACTTTTCTTTACCACAAAAGCTTTTTTTTTAAAAATAAGTGTTCGACTATAAAAAAAAATCACTTTTTTAATAGATGAGACTTTTTTGACAGTCAAAATACAGCCTTTTAATAAGCTTAAATTTGGAGCTTCTCAAAAAAGTATTTTTTAAGTAAAATTTTCAGATCAATTAATGAGCCTATTTTTAATCCATTTTATCCTTATGTTTTACACATAATTCTTATAATACCCACAAACTCATCTTTCCGTTTATTACGTATTTAACTATTTATTCAACTTGGATATTTATTTTGAAATTTATATAATATTATTTGACTTTTGTATATATTTCAATATTTATTTTCGATATTAGTTTACTTATTTTATAATCTATATAAAATTTTTTGTTAGATATATTTTCATTTATATTTCATATGGTTTAAAATTATATACTAATAAATATATTATGCTTTGCATATTATTTAATATACTTTAAATAATATTTATATGCATAAATAATTTTTATTAAAAATATAATTACAATTAATTTTTATTTTTATATTACTAAACGGTAATTTTAAACATAAAATTAGGAAAAAAGTTCAATTTTAATTTGAACTCGATTTAGTCTAAATCAGATAATACCTTGCAATTTTTATCACGTCTACGGTCTACCTGCGCGGTTGTCTCTTCCCCAGGCCAACCTATCCTTAACCCCTGATCTTTGCCTAGTTTGGACCACTTACTGAACTAAACCAGTCTGGAAACGCTGGTCCAGAGAAAGAGAAAACAGAGTTTTCTACATGAAACAGAAGCTAAAACGACCAATCAGGGTATAACAAGCCATTACTCAGTTTTACAGCAGGAGCGCAGTTGGAGTTGGGGACACATTCCTTTCAACGGACGAAGAGAACAGAAACAATAAATAAACCCTTAAGGTAAACTCCATCTCATCGTCATATCCAATCAAGTAATTATACCACCAACTCCAGAAAAAAAAAAAAAAGCAAAGTTGATTTCTGTAGCATGAATCTTTAAATCATTCAACCCAAAGATTGACTATGATTTTGTTCTCATCCAACGAATCACCATAAAATTTGGTTGCTTTCGGCTCTTTTTTTAAACACCACTCGTCTCTTCAATCGATTCATGTCAATAAGCAGCATTATTCTGGAGGGTTAAATCATATGTCAACGTGTTTTCCCATAAAGAAAGAAACAATGTTGTGACGTCCCATAAAAATCCACACAAAATATCTTATCTATATGACTTATGCTATAAGATTGCCAAAACGTGTGGAAATTAAAATCACATTAGATATTTAAATTTTAAATTCAAATTAATTAGAAATTTCAAAAAATAATAAACCTTAAGCTCTGCTACATGTTACTGCTGAATTCGGTGGCAGGGTGGAAAAAACAGGAGTGAATGCTTGTGTAATCATTGTGGATCCATTTCGTTTCAACTTTCATCAATGGTGGTCCTTAATTTCTTTATAAATGTCCTATTATTACCCTTTTGATTTTTTATATAAAAACTTTTTCTTACTCTTGTCATCTTTTCAATTTTATTTTTTTAATATCAATTTTAACCCGATCTGACTGATTTTAGCTCGAATTGATTAGGTTATGAATCAAAAGTGGTAGGTCTAATTGGACCTGTAGCCTAACTATTACTTTTTAAGCATGCCTTTTACTTATTTTGTCTAATGTTTTAAAAACTAGATCGAAAGTTAAACCGGTAAAATATGAGGTTTAATATTTAAAAAGTTTAACTGATATTAAACCATCATAAAATTATTAAAGATTGAATAAAATTAAATAATTTCAAATATCACTAAAAGAGATTGTTTTTACTATCGAAAAATTTGAAGTTTTGATTGAAAAAAAGATTATTGAAAAATCTGTTCCAAGATAAATTACCTTCACCACAGGGGGACTTCCCGGTGGTAATGTGAAGAACCCTGTGGGCATCCTAACTGGTCCCTTAACCCTCACGGCCTGTTTGGTTTAAGGAATGGAATAAACAAAGAATAGAATAGTTATTCTTAGGAATAGAAAAGATGAGGAATAAAATAGAATGAGTATTACTTTATTTAGTTGAAAGAATGAAATAGATAAAGAATTTCTATGTCTGTGTTTGGTTTGAAAACATAAATTTGAAATAGACAAGAAATAACCAACAAAAAGACCAAAATATCCTTATCCTTATTATTATACAAAATTAATAATAATAATAATATTATTATTATTATACAAAACAATTATTATTATTATTATTGTACGATATTATTATTGTTATTTTTATTATACAAAATTAATTATCTTATTATTATTATTATTCATTCTTATTATTATTATAAATTTTATACTTATTATTATAAATTTTATCAATCATTTTGATTCTTATTTTTATTATTAAATTCATTATTATAATTAATTTTCTTCTTCTATTTTATTATTATTATTAATTTTATTATGATTATAATTATAATTATAATTACTATTATTATTATTATAAAAAATTAACTTTCTTCTTATTACTATTAATTTTCTTCTTCTTCTATTTTTTTATTATATTAGTATATGAAATTAATTTTTTCTTCTTCTTCTTATTATTATTACTAAATTCCATTTTTAGTATTATTTTTACTTTCCAACAATTTGTAGTTGTTAATTTTTCTGGTCCAACTCATGTCAGCATTCATTATATAATCTCAATTGCAATATAAAATAGCAATGGAACGATATTAAACCAAAATAAAACACAAGGCTTTAAATTACTAAAAAATTTGTTAGTTGAACAAAATATAAATTCAGCCCTATTTTAGATAATTAAACAAAATAACTCCTAAATCAATATAACTAGACAAAAGATCATAAACAATTATCTTTATGAGCAACATAATAGTGCAGTCAGAAGATGCGTCGTATGTTCTCTTATGAATTACTCCATGATTTCTATGAACATTCAGTACACACTATTCATCTTCACAACAATGGGATTTTAAATCTCCTCACAAGTGCATAAATATTATATGTCATTTTAGTATAAAACTATTCTTCTTTCTTATATTAATAAATTCATTACGACTGTATTTCAAAAGAAAAAGGATAAAGAAGATATTATAAGAGCATACGTCTTGCATAAATCCATGAAATTCACAAATACAGTCTTCTTTGTTCCCTCACGAAGAACCTGTGGCGGCCTTATAACAGTTCTACGCCTATCCCCAGCGAGCTCTGGATTGTTCTCACGCAAAATGTTAAATACCCTACCAAGGAGCTGCTCATATGATAGCAGTAAAAAGATAGTTGTGTTAGTCCAAGATAGCATAAAGATTTAAAAAAAAAAGGCTGCATACCATCCACCAAAAGGTAGACATATTGCATGAAAACTCAACGGAAGTTAAAGTTGACATTGATTGCAAGGGTGTTCTGGCTTACATCTTGGGAACAAAGTTCTATGCAAGTTATACATAACAAATCTTAAAATGAGAGAAAATAATATCACAAAGTTGGAAATATGACAAATTATGGAGATAGTGATACCGTCTTGGTCTCTAAACTTCAAAGCCCACACACTCACATCAATAATACAGGTATAGGATCGGTCAAAATATGGAGACAGAAGTATGAAAGGATTCTTTGTTCTTTTTGCATTATTATAACTGTGATGGATGTACACGTAAGTTTTCTACGTAGGTGTGTGGAAGCTGAACAACAATTCATATGGTAGTACCCAGAAACATAAAGACCTATACCATAATTCCTAGCACCAGCACCAACTAATAGCATGCCTTTAACAAGCTTTCTTTTCTCCCCTAGTTTAAAAGGATTAGTTCCATTGAAATATCATTTTACCTCTTCGTATTCATAATCACGGTCACTTCCTTCCCAAGGATAACGCTGCTGTTGTAGAGATGTCCCTTCACCTTGCTCATCCTCATCCACATGATCTAGATGGTCAAACAAAGGAACAGAGTTAGAATCAATTATTAATGTTTAACAAAGTTATGGAAAAATATATGCGAATAACCACACAAGTCACTAATTTTATATATTACCATCCAAATTATCTCCAGCATCGCCTATCTCCTCATTCAAAAGACCACTTTCTACCTGTAATGTCAATCGAATCTCCAAAGTCATTTGTTTGTGAAGTTGTAAATAGGAATACAATGCAAAATTTACAAAACCATGGCCCATGGATTCATCAAAGGCATTTAGACTCAGGTTTCTTCTTCTTCTTCTTCTTCAAACCAACAAAATTACCCTCAAGCCCATCAGACACTGCAATTTCAAAGAGGAAATAAGTAGAAAAGAAAGACAAAGGGCATTCATGGCACATTGATCATCCCAAAAAACTTGCTAAACAATATAGCAAAGATCGTAAACGAAGATACCTGTTAGAGTCCACCTGCTCTAACAACTAATCATCTAAATAACAGAAACCTGCACTCAGAAGCTCCACACAACAGCAACAGAGCACACACCACAGCAGTAAAACAAGAACCAAGAAAAAGCAAGAATGAAAGGAATAATGAACAATGATATTCCCTAGCTAGACTTCGAGGGCTAACTAAACCTCCGTACAATTATCAATTCCCATATCATAACCGAATGCCAATCCTATTCTCATAACAACCTTATATTCTCTCACCCTAACTAACTCCCACCTGACTCACTCCCTCTTAATTTTCCATTTTACCCTTCACACATTACCGGTATTACTCTCCCTCTTACCCCCTCTCCTCTTGCCATACTTATTCTGAAATCTAATCTCAACAATACCGGACAAAGATTCAGTTTTCTCAGGCAGTTTGTCCACAGAATCATCAGAAAGATCTTGAAGAGTGGACTTCTTCTTCTTTTCCTTAGTGGCATCAAAGGGGGCAAGCTACAACAAAAACTCCATCATGTTCAAAATAGTTTTATACAATCCACTTTATTACAGGAGAAGAAAAGGGACAGCAACTTACTTCTGCCACCTCTTTAGTTACTTCATTCAGAGCATCGTCTACCATGGTTTCTTTAAATAGAGTACAACATGTAGTCAGCACCAATCTAAATCAAACATCTCATACAATAATCCAGTATCAATTATTTTAAAAGATGTGAAAACAGAGAACATTATATGGTTGTTATTAGATCATTAACAAACCGAGGAATTTTTTAAGCAAAATCTCTTTATCTCCTATTAACAGTATAGTAAAATCACGAATCAATGGACACAAACTAAAAATTAATTTAACTTTTGAAATGTAAAAAGCCTCAGAAAACCTTCAAATCAATAACGTGAAAAACAAGATTAAAATAGATCTAAAAGAAAATAAGATATCTTCAAAATGTAAAAACAGAGCCCAAGCTGTAGTACAGTTTTTACTTCATACTACTAATTTTGATCGACTTGGTTCAACACATTTCCTATCTAAACACCCAGAATCCATAACCCAAAGTAAGCAACATGGTAAACAAAAGAAGAAGAAAAATCGTTGAAATTAGAGGAAAATCAAACCTTGAAGTGGAAAATTCTCAGATTCTAGAAGAAAAAGAGAGGCAGAAATGTGAGAGCCTGTGACAAATGAAATTCGTCGCTGCTGGAAATACCAGATAAAATACCTAGACGAAAAAAAAAACCCTTCACCCATTCGACACCCATCACCCAATCGAAACAATACAAATTACTTACCTAGAATCTGGAAATGGTAGAATGCTGGAATCACGAACTGAAGAAGAGAATCACGTACTTGAAGAAGCGGAAGATTTCGGCGGCTTGAACGTGAGAGGATAAGAAGTTTTGGAGGCTAGAATATGTTTCAACGTCGAAGAAGGATAAGTTGTTTAGGAGGCTTGAACGTGAGAGGATAGAATTGTCTTCAACAAGAACAGTAGAGGATAGTGTTGTCTTCAACAAGAACAGCTATTCTTCGAATAGGTAAAGATAGGTTGGGATCGATTTTGTGTATTCTCCAAATTTTAAGAATAGCTGTTCTCGAGGCTTAGTTATTCTGTATTTATTTTTAACCAAACACATATTTAGGAATATGTCGGGAATACGATAGGAATAGAATGGCTATTCCTTTCTACCAAACAGCCCGTCA
>JAOTAX010000004.1:388961-400580 GCA_025629825.1 Erythroxylum guanchezii | reverse complement strand
GAGCCGAAAACTTACAGTATTGACCTGCGACAAATTGGAGAGAAGATTGTCCAGAAGTGTGCTGGAGTCCCTCTTGCAATAAAGACAATAGGAAGCCTATTGAACTTAAAAGGTCGATTAAAGAATCCCGAAACAAAAAGCCTAGAAACAGTGTGGTCATCTTTCATGGAAAATGAATTTTCTATGATATCAGAAAATGAAAATGACATTATGCCTACACTTCGGTTTAGTTATAACCATCTTCCCCCACACTTAAAGCATTGTTTTGCATATTGTAGCTTGTTTCCTAAAGATTATAAATTCCATGTAGAAACATTGGTTCAACTTTGGATTGCACAAGGGTTTGTTAGGTCATCAAACACCAATCAGTGTTTAGAAAAGTTAGGTCTTGAATATTTTGAGGACTTACTATGGAGGTCTTTTTTCCAAGAAGTGGAATACGATGAACTAGAAAGCATAGTAAGCTGTAAGATGCATGATTTGATGCATGATCTGGCAACTTTAGTAGCTGGATCAGAGAGCACCATATCAAACCCAAATGCTGATAATGTAGGTGAGAAAACCCGTCATGTATCATTTGACTTCACTATCGATCGGCCATGGCAAGTTCCGTCTCACTTTTATAATGCTTTGAGTTTGCGGACATTTCTTTCGCCAAGACAAACAGTTTGGTTTGTGCCGGAGGGGCTTCCTCAGTCAGAGTGTGAAACTATCTTTTCCAAATTTAGGCGATTGCGAGTGTTCGATTTAAGTTATACTCTAATCTTGAAAGTGCCAAATTCTATTAAAGAATTGAAACATTTAAGATTATCTTGATTTTTCTGGTACCAGAATTTCATTCCTTCCAAGCTCTATATGTCGTCTACAAAATTTGCAAGTGCTTAAACTCTACTGTTGCAGAGAGCTTAAGAAATTGCCGATTGGTATTACAAAGTTGCTTAATCTCCGGCATTTGGACTGTATAGGCTGTGATAGTTTGACCCATATGCCACATGGGATTGGAAATTTGACTTCTCTCCAGACATTAACACACTTTGTGATAGCAAAAAACAACTCTATTCAGAGAATGGTTGGTGGACTTGATGAATTGAAATGGCTCAACGGTTTGACAGATTTCTTGTCAATTAAAATATTGCATTTACCTAGAAATCTCCAGGTAGAATGTGAAGCTGCTAACTTAAAAGAGAAGCAACATCTTCGATTATTGAATTTATTTTGGGACGAAAACGTTGCTCGCAACCCTTCAGAAACTGAAATACAGGAAGTATCATTGGAAAGCCTCCAGCCACATCCAAACATCAAAAGACTGGATATTTTTTACTACGGAGGCCTAAAATTTCCTGCTTGGTTCTCATCACTCACAAATCTTGTGGATCTATATTTTTCTGGTTGTCATAATTGTAAACACCTACCACAATTGAGTTTAATCCCTTCCCTGAAGGTATTATATATCTCCAGATTTCCTAAGTTGGAATACATGGAAAGGAAAGATGATAATAACTTCAGCGGTGCTAGAGGTCAAGGAGGAGAAGGAAGATCAACATTTTTTCCATCCCTAAAGAGTCTTATACTTGCCGAGTGTCCTCAGCTGATGGGATGGTGGAAAAAGAATGATGATGATGATGCAGTGGCTGAATCAATTACTGTGTTGCCACAGTTTTCTTGTCTGTCTTCATTGACAATTTATGATTGCCCTCTTTTGACTTGGATGCCACTTTTCCCATCTCTTGAAGAGGAACTGATGTTGGGCAAAGTCAGCTCAAAACTGTTGCAGCAGATAATGAACATGAACATGATAACTTTGGCATCATCATCACCATCATCAGCAATCACTCTTTCCTTTCCATCTTCTTCTTCAAACTCAATTGTCCAGCCGCTCTCCAAGTTGAAATGTCTGGATCTAGAGCAGATTGATGAACTACAATCGCTGCCTGAAGAATGGCTAAAAAATCTCATTTCTCTCAAGGAATTGAACATCAGAAATTGTGAAAAATTGAGGTATCTGCCTCAAAGCACTCAACGCCTCTCTACTTTAGAAATTATCTGTTGTCCCCTTTTAACAGAGAAATACGGAAATAGCAAGAGCGAAGATTGGGCTATCATTGAACGCATTCCAAGTATATGGATTGATAACCGTAGAATTCAATAGGAAGGCCGTTACCCGTTAGATGATGAAGAGCTTTCGGGAGATTGGACAGGTATCTTTTTCCTGTTTATTCAAACTCTGGTCCGTTGAAATCTTAACCAAATTTTGTTTTCTCGTTTCCATTTTGCATTCCAACTTCGTTTAGGTATTGAATTCTAATCATAATCATTACTTGTGCAGATGATAGTATTCTCGATTAGCTGTTAAAGTGAGTGAGAAAGCTCTGTAGATGCCACTGTATCTGGACACTACTTCGTCAAAAACTTGCTAGCTACAAACTGAGAATACTTTGTTGGTGTCTAATTTTCCGCAGTCAGTTGTTTTTCCTTATTTCTTTTTTAGGTCTGAGCTCGTTCTTCCATAAGCTGCGATCCAAGGCCACAGCTCTTGATATGGAGTCATGTTTTGTAATATTAGGAATATTAATATTAATGATAGTAATACTAATCTTAAAAATCCTAAATTAACTCCATTAGTACCCATCTGCTGCAACCATTCGGTTCACTCCGAAGCCCAAGTTATAAATATTGACCTTTGTTCGTTAAAACGCAAGCACAAAAAATCTACAGAGCCCCAACGTACTAACATACGACAACAAACCAAAACGAGTCAAATGAGCGACCCGCCGTGAGAACAGGCATTCATCAGGTGGGTTGGGATGAGTTGTATGACGTGTCCCGTACAGAGAATCTCGTTGTCCTCAAACAAAGACGCCGAGTATCATACGAAATTCTCTATTGTTTCTGTTCTAATTCTCTAACATTATGGATGAAATTTAATAAAAAAGGAAAGTAATAATATAACCTCGGACGAGTTCGGTTTTGTTATTCTTACTTATTTATTTTTCCAGCTTGAATCATTCATTCTTTGTAAAGATTTTTCCAGCTTCTTTAGTTTTGAGAAAGCGCAAGGGTCTCATATTAATTATAATAATTATAAAGATTTTACTTAAATAGTATTCACTGATCGTTGTAAAAGAATTTAAATAAAATTTAGTTTATATTAATCAACGAAGAAATAAATATCAAAATATAAAAATACTAGATTAAAACTATAAATTAGAAGAATTGAAATATTAAATTGTAAACATAAATATATTTTGATTAATAATATTATATAAAATTTAATACACTTTTTAATTAAAGATAATAAATTAAATAAGGTCTAACTTTTTAAGATTATTTTAGGGTCAAAATTTTTATAATTTATAATTTATAAATTGTTTTTGTTAATATGACATGTACACAAAGTATTAAATAGATGCTGCACATTAATAAAAATAATATTTTGAAATGATTATACTAATTTTGAAATATTAATCACTAAATTGAAATTAAGCACCAGATTTTTTAAATTCAAAATTTTTTAATATATTATATCTACTTTGAATTATTGTAAATTTAAAAAATATTTAAAAACATATCAAATTATTTTATTAATACTAAATAAGGCTTGGGCTTGTATTGAAAATTTGTGTTTGAGGCTGAGTTCAAGTTTGATCAAAGCAAATTAAAATTTTATTATTTGATTTTTTAAAATTAAAGCAACACTATTTTACATATTTTACATAATATGTAAAATATATTATGCCAACTACACTCTATAGTGACTACAGCCTCTAATCACACTACCTCTTTACTTTTCCCTTTTTCGCTCTCTTTTTCCTTTTCTCTTTCTCGTCGTCTCCATCCAGATTCAAGGGGAATCGTAAGTGTTTTCCTTTTTCGTCCTACTTATCGTACTAAAATCATCCTGCATTTTTCTTTACAACACCTCACTTGACGATCCTGTAATCGGCAAATCAGAAAATTTCTTCAATATGTTTTACAATTTCTTCGAATAGTTTTGTTTTTGTTTGGGTTTAATTTGGTGTTGTTTTTCTTGAATATATAGTTCTCGGTGAATCGTTCTCTCTAATTGCGAAATGTCTAACCCTGGAGCGTTGGATCTAGCAGCTGGTTTAGGCGGAAAGATTGAAAAGAACGATGTCCTTTCCGCGGTTGAAAAGTACGTTTCTCTTTTTCTGGTTTTTGTTTTATTTTTTTTCTTCTTTATCTAGAACTGCCTTTTGAGTTTTGATTATTCCGTTTTCTTCTTCGTTTTCTTGAATCTTCTGTAGTTTTCCTTCCCCTCCATGCATGGTGTGGTAGTACTTTACACAGTAGACAATTATTCTCTTTGAATCTTCCGCATATCTGGCTCCTACTTAATGCTACTATGTGGCAACGTCACTGTCTGCCTCTCTCTTTATGAGCGTGGTCTTTACTGTTTGGTGAACAGAGCCTTTCGGGTCTCTTAATTCTCAGATTTCTTTTACCTTTGTTAACTCTGATAAAGGTTGATCTCTCTTTTTCAAGATTTCTCGCTGTAGATAATTAGATATGATTTATAGGAAAATAAATTAGAATGATATCTAGGAAAATAGAAATTTTTGTCTCTTTTTCTGATAGATGAAATTGAATGGGCGGGTTTGTTTGGTCCACATAACGTATCTGGAAAATGGATAAACTTGCTTGCCACTGCTGCCTTTGGTTAGAGATAATGAATCGGAATTTCATGCTCTTTATTTTCTATTTTTTAAAAGCGAATGTCCTTACCATAATTATTACCGATTACTGTACAAAGATTCCCATCGAAAGTCACACGTTGTCAGATTCATCCTTTGAACATGTGATGTGGGATCGGATTTATCATAATTATATAATAAAAAATTAGCCCCACGTGCGTTGCGAATGCGATATATATTTTTTTAATGCCAGGTATGTAGACGTCCAGTTGAAAGGAAATTGTGATTGGTAGCTGTTGTAGACCGGACCATTAGATCACAAATGGTCCTAATAACTACTAATATGGACCCACCATAATCACGATGCTAGACAGCAATTTGGTCATTTTGCCTTTTTCGCGGTACCTTGATTTTCAAAGTATTGGACCAAAGGTTAACCTGTTATTTTCTCATTAAAATAGAACAAAAGTCGAGTAAATGTCATTACAGAAGAAATGTACTGTTCATGAGTTGTATCATCTTCTTTAACGAACGAGTGTTATGAATAATGGGCAGGATATGTATTAAACATTGGGCAACAGTGCTGACATACCTTTTTCTTGGGTGTTTCATTGTTCTTTAAATTTCTTTTTCCAAACAAGACTTCTTTTTTTTCTTAGTTTGTTTAACTGTTTCATTTATTCTCTTTCTTTTAACAGAAATGCCTGCAAATTGTGATCGGGATCAACAACCTTATTATCTCCGAGGTATTCATTGTTGATTTTTTTATGAACTTAAATTTTAATGGTTCAGTTATGAGAAGTATCATGTTCACTATGGAGGTGCTGAGGAAGAGAGAAAAGCTAACTACACAGGCATGGTAAGCATAGTTAGTTAATTTTCTTTCCATAAATTGACTTTACTGACTCATTCTAGGAATTAAATTGCATGGCATGATTTCTGGTTTCGCTACCACCAACACAATGTTTCACTCTCTTATATAGCTGTAGCGAAATGATGTCTCAGGTTCTAGTGTTAAAAGTTTGATATCAAGCAACTAGCAATTGAAAATGAAAGATGAGTTCTATATTTGTAACTTCATCTTTGCTTCTCAAGGATATTACAGTATCACTTACAATGACCTTATGATGAATATAGCCTGAAAATAATTATTAACATGTAGGGTATTTAGTGTTTTTTTGTTTTGTTTTTGAGGATATTACTGCATTATCACCATTTTTAACTGTTGCATCATTAATGAAATTGCTAATTATACTTTTTAAAATATTTTCTTCGGAGCTGAGTGAATGTCAGGTCGAATAGTGCAGTTTAGTGGTTAATTATCATGTCATGTAAATTTCAGGTGAATAAGTATTACGCACCTTGCAACCAGCTTTTATGAATTTGGTTGGGGTGCATCTTTCCACTTTGCTCACAGCTACTAAAATATCTTCTGCATTTCTTACACAAGTGGGTCAGCGTGTTTGTTTTGCACATTATGCTTATAAATTTGATTACTGTACTTCAATTTGCTTTCTGTATATTCAAAGGGGAGTCACTTCGAGAGAGCATCAAACGACATGAACACTTTCTTGCTTTACAACTTGGCCTTAAACCTGGACAGAAGGTCGACTGCGACATACAATTAATTAGATATACCGGCAAGTGGCAACTGAGGAACTATCTTCTTTAATTGGTTTCAATCATTGACTTCACGTCATTTGTTGTGTCAGGTGTTGGATGTAGGTTGTGGAATTGGTGGACCACTTAGAGAAATTTCCCGGTTCAGGTTTGTGAAAATTTTCCCACTTCAGGTTAGTGAAATTTTCTCCTTTCCCTGTACCAACAACAAAAACTGTTTCACTGCACGGAATCAGAGGCATATATTGCGTAATATCCTTATCCATAGTTTGCTTGTGATAGTATATTTGTTTTGTTGTTCGTATTGGGTTGTCTTGTTGGAGAAATAGGGCTTAGTTAGTTCCTGTTTGTGATTTCTTGCAGCTTGACCTCGGTTACAGGGTTGAACAACAATGAATATCAGATAACTAGAGGGAAGGTGGATATATTTCCCTTTTAGCTTTGTGATTGTTCTGCACTATTCTCATTTCTTATCCTGTAATAATGATTAGGCAGTATAGTTTTGTATTTACTAAAAACTTATTATTTATCTTTTTGGTCAGGAACTAAATCGCATTGCAGGGGTAGACAATACCTGTGATTTTGTGAAGGTCGGTTCTTATATCATGCAAATTTAAAAGTTTTGTCAACTACTCTTTTTCGTGTAGCAGTTCGACTTTGCTATATTTTAAATTATTTGAGAAGAAAAATGGAAAGAAATATTGAAAATGCTAACGAGTCTGTTCATCAAACCATTATTGTTTTATCACGGTTTTGCAGGCTGATTTCATGAAGATGCCATTTCCTGAAAATAGTTTTGATGCGGTATATGCAATTGAAGTAAAAAACTTATCATATCCTGTCTTTCTATATCCTTCTTTCGAGTGAAGTTTCCTTTTCGTTCTCAATTTTTGGGACCTCACTTCCATTTGCATAAGTGTGCATATAAGCCATGAGAATAATGTCTTTTTCATAGTAAGACAAATTGGTAAGAAGTGGCAATGAGTCGGGTTATTGCCAGTTCATCCAATCCGGCCCAACACTCTAAGAGCACAACTTGAGGCCGGCTAGCAGCAGATTGGGCTTGTGTCATGTAGTTTAAGCCCAAGTTTCAACTTGCTCAAATTATCTGAAACAATGTTATTTTTAAGGAGTTTTTTAAGATTATCTCATTTTGATCAATTTTTTAAAACTTAAAGACTATAACAAAATCATTTTTAAAAATTTACAAAACGTCATTATGCAGTTGAGGAGTAGATCATTCTAGGTTTGAGTTTAACCTGAAATCCAATTTATCCAAACATTGACCGTCAACTTTGGATTGGACCAGATTGGTTACCATTTTAGCAAGACCAACGCTTGTCAAATTGTGCCAATTATATGCATCACGATGATTTCTCCTTGTCTAGGGTAATTTTTCTTTGCTCCTACTAACGACGGCCACTTTCACATTGTTCCAGGAGGGAGATCTTCACGCCGATGTTTTTCATCTTGGTTCAAAAACCTGTCGTAGAGAGCCAGTGATGTTGTGTGATGTTTACCGACTAGCTACTAGCTAATCGTATTACCTTAATCATGTTGGATTCATGATGGATAGATGAGAAGCCAATTGGCCAATCATAGTTTTATTATGTCACCCTAAATTTACATCGTGTTTGAAGTTATTTTTCCTAGTTGGCTGTAGTCCCCGTTTAAATGAGTGGTCGGTGAGCAACTGTTTAGTTCATAAACTTCATGGTCTGGTCTTAGCAATAGTTTCTTTTGAAGCACTGGAACTTGTGACCATAAGCATTAGGTGTGAATCAGGAGAAAAACGAAAGGCAAAGCGAGTATTAAACTATAATAAAATTAGAAAACAAATTAGAAACAGAGAATATATTTAAGGTTTAAAAAATTTAATTAGTATTAAACTATAATAAAATTAGATAAAGATTAAATTAAATTTAATAATTTAAAATATGATTCAAAGGAGTTATTTTTATTTATTGAAAAATTTTAAATTTTAATTAAAATGACATTGTTAAATAAAAATTGGTTGATTTATTTTAGTTTATAATAATTTATTAATTTATAAAAATTAATTAATCTTTAACAATAAGAGTAATTAAAGTAAATGAAATCAAAAAGTTTAAAATTGAACCAAAATATTGGATGGTAGGTTTTAAGATTGAATCTATTAAATTAGTTGAAATTTGTAATTATTGATTAAATATGATTTTTCAACTTTGGGGTGAACCTGAACTATACTACCATCCATCCCTATTAATCCCATACTAATGGACCTCTGGACCGTCGTTATTCGATGACTTGGAGAGGAATATATGGTAATGTGAGAAAATTATAGAATGATCTTAGTTAAACAATCAAAAGCGGTTGCTACAGTTTATAAATTTCGGCGAATTTTTATTTTCAATTAGTCACCTTTTTAAAAGCTTTAGATATATATTTTTTAAATCTGCACTATTTTAATTAAATTCTTAAAAAAGGGATTGCCTTATCCTTGTCCCAACAGGTGCAATCAGCCACCCTAGCTGCTCCCAAACTCAAGCCTGACCAGATTGTGAGGGGGGATTGCCTTATCCTATGAATGCCCCACACGTGAATATCCACAATTGTACTTTATGTGTTACATTTACAGTTCTACACATCTTGCTTTTCATGGTCCTAACTCTCTTCCTATTCAAATCCGCCGTCGTATCATTATGATTTCTTATATTTACAAATTTTACACTATAATTTTCTGTTTCTTTCAAGCTACTCACAGAGATTAACCTTCATGTGTTTGCTTGAAATCAAATGCTTGAAATCAAATGCGAGTATCAATGGGCTATTTTTCTCGTCAAAGGTGTTTAGCGAGTGTGCCAACTGATAACTTTAAAAATGGCATATGGTAATAATGATTGAAATTTTTTGAATTTTTAAAATAAAATTAATATCATATATTTAATTAGTAATAAGAGTCTATATTAATAATTGTCTTATATTCTAAAGTATTCTAATATTAAATAATTTTCATATAAAAATTTACTTTGTTTTCATATTATAAATTATGCAACAGAATTATCGTATTTTTCTAAATATGATCTAAAAAATAATCTAAATTAATAAAGCATGGAAATTATTATTGGACGAGAATTTTTGTTTTGAATAAAATATATGTAATAACAACAATAATAATAATATCGCCTAATTATATTGAAATGTAAAGTTTGAAGAAATCTAGAAGTACATAATCTTATTAAGTGTTTAAAAAACCGTATATTATTATAAAATCAGTTAACGACTAATAAAATTTAAAATTTTAATAAATATTTTAAATATATTAATTAAAAAATTATTAAATAAAAATTAATTAGTTTTATTTTAATTTATAAAACTAATTAGCAGAATATTGTTTTCGTTAAAAAAAAAAGTCTGTTAGGAAGGTGCGGTCACGGTGTCAAACAGACGTGGCCAGCTCTCAAAAGTCAAAACTCTTTAAAAACCAAATCGTTCCATACCATCTCATTCAATGATTCTGGGTTTAATATTTCAAAAAATGAAGTGACTTTGTTGGGATTTTACTGCTTATCTGTTATCTTTCAAACACAAATACTCATAAAGCTTGGTTAACTTTTCAGAAATCTAAATTGCAGAAAAGTAAAGACACCCGCATTTTACTTGGTTCGATAGTCAAGGAATATCTACATCCAAGGTTCCACTTGACAGTGGTGGAGGAATTCGCTAATGCAGATGAAAATGGAGAAGAAGATGCAAAGATTGAGTGTTCTTCTTGAACACCTGCAACAAGAGCCTCACAAACTCTCTAGTACTCAAAACAAGTTGGTACTCTAGCACTCTTTGATCTTTTTTCCCTCGCACTGATTTTTGCACTCTCAGAAATTGAATACAATGAAGATGAAAATTGAAGTTTCTCTGTGTTGTGTGTTGTCCTTATGTCTCTACCTGGCTTATATCCGCTGAAGAGGCCGACTCCAAGTTGATGTCTATCACGTGCCTCCCATGTGACCTTTAATGAATCCTTTATACTGTGCTTCAAGTTGATGTGTCATGTCGTGGAGTATGCTGTGTATTGCTTTTGTCCTTTAGTATGTAAAAATAGCAGTGCTTCAGTTTGTTGCCCTTCTTGCTCACGTGGATGAGTGTTTGTCTAAGTCCTTGCCTTTTGACTTCAGCTGTAAGGTGTCACGTGAATGATGCTTTAGATAACTCATTTGTCTTCAGCTGATATGAAGCTTCTCCTTCTCTCTTCGACAGCTCTTCCTTCAGACACACACACTCCACTTTTATCATCAATCTCTTCATGCATTTCTGTTGAATCTGAGTTAAGATGGTGGAGTATTAAGTGATTTCTATCACAGACTTAAACAGTGTTACTTTTTATATAGTGGGCTACGGCTTACCAGATAGTAGAAAAATGCAAAAATTCTGATATTAATTTTGAGAAAAGGCAGAACTGACAGAAGAACAAAAAATAACATGCTAGAAAAAAAGTAGACGTGAAAGTTACGCAGAGTATATTTGATTAATGCTCCACTTGTACAAAAGTTTGCAGAGTACTAATGCTTAATGCTCCACTTGTACAAAAGTTTGCAGAGTACATATGCTTAATGTTTCACTTGCAGAGTATATTTGATTAATGCTCCGCTTGTACAAAAGTTTGCAGAGTACATATGCTTAATGTTTCACTTGCAGAGCATATTTGATTAATGCTCCACTTGTACAAAAGTTTGCAGAGTACATATGCTTAATATTTGCAGATTGCTAACGCTCAAGCAATCTGCAAATATAACCATCGAATCCTCGACTCTCACAACAATCCCAAGTATTAGTTTCTTGTCCACCAAGCACAATCACTAGTACATTGACTCCACAGTCCTCATATCTCCTGCTAATTATTTAATCGTTTATATTGTTATACACATCTCCTTTTTTCTTGTTTTTTCTGTCCTTGTTTTGTTTCTGTTGTACTGCAGAGGAAAATGGCAGAAGCCATACTCTATGATATTGCGACCGAAATCATAAAGATACTGGGCTCAGGAGCTCTAAAACAGATTGGAATTTGGTGGGGTGTCAACGATGAGCTTAAGAAGCTCGAGAACACACTTTCCACAATTGAAGCTGGGCTACTTGATGCAGAACATCGCCAGATACCAGACCTTCAGATCAAAGATTGGCTTCGAAAGCTACAAGATGTTGTGTACGATGCCGAAGACTTGCTCGACGATTTCTACACTGAAGCTTTGATACGAAAAGTAAAGAGTGGCAATAAGATCACAAAGCAGGTGCGTCTTTTCTTTTCACGTTCAAATCGGATCGTTTATGGTTATAAGATGGGCAGGAAAATTAAGGAAGTTAGAGAGCGACT
>JAOTAX010000004.1:362479-383096 GCA_025629825.1 Erythroxylum guanchezii | reverse complement strand
TTTTCATTTATGTTTCATATGGTTTAAAATTATATAATAATTAATATATTGTGCTTTACATATTATTTAATATATTTCAAATAATTTTTTTATGCATAAATAATTTTTATTACAAAATAAAATATAATTAAAATTAAAAGTGTTTTTTATTTTTATGTTGCAAAACAGTTTATTGTATGAAGCTCTTTCAAAAAAATTATTTTTTAAATGGCAGCTAAAGAGTCAACTGGTTTCTTAGAAAAACTCTTCTCAGAAAAGTTTTACTGACAAAAACTCTACTAATATAAGTCCATCCAAACAGGTACTTAAAATATTTAATATTAGATTGTGATATAAATATTTAAATTTGAATAAAATTAAAAATTTTAAATATAATTGAAAGAGACTATTCTTGATTTAAAGTTTAATTGAAAAATATATTGTTTAGTTATAAAAATTGATTAGTTTATAAAAATAGACCAATCAATTAATAAACTGATCAATTTTTAACAACAAAAATTATTAGAATAAATCAAATTAAGAAATTAAAAACTGAAAAAAATTATTTAGTTCAAAATTTTTTATGTTTGAACTGCTCGAATTGATTCGTTTTTTTAATAATAGATTTTGATCTTAATCTGACTTGAAAATAGGAAAGATAAACCCGTGACAAGATTATTTATAACAGCTAAAATGCAGATTTTGGGTATGCAGCCAAGCAATAGTACATGACCGACTTGGTAATGCAGTGTACATAATACCATATATACTTTTTTTTAACCAAGTCTAGAGCCAGAGAACCACCTAACTACCAGAATTTGGATTGTTATACTGCTCTTATTCATCATCTTCCTTTTAATATGGTGATTGGCTTTTAATATGGGAGCTCAAAACACACTATAATCCAAAAACAAAGAAAAAAAGAATTAAACAAGATTCTTCATGCATGATTGGAGATACATATGTAAGTAAAAGTGACAAATTTAATAATTTATTCATATATTAAAATTTTAGACTGCAAGTAGAATTAGGAGGCCTACGATCAGACTCGAAGGGCAAAAAAGGCACCTACTTAGGACTTATTCTCGACAAGCCCATATTTTGTCTTATTTTAATTTGTTTTCATAAGAGTTTATTCTTGATACTTATAAAAAATAAAACGAGACAAAATAGAATTTTCTTTTTTCCTGTGCTCAGGATATGTAAAACGTTAGGAACAATTTCTCTCTCACGTAAAGATAAGGTTGTACACTATTGAACTTTTCCAAATCTTACATTTAAGCAAAATTCTCAATAGGTGTTGTTATTATTGTACTCGTCTAATAGTTTGTAATTATAGTTTAAATTACAATTTGTAATTTTAAAACAATAAATTTATGTTTCCTAAAGTTTATAATCTTTTTTTAGGCTTTTAATTATTAAATTGAAGACAGAAATTGTACGAATTATGATTTACTTAATATATTTATATTGTGATTAGTCGAAAGTAAAAAAAAACTAATATTTATTTGTTTAAATTATAAATTATTATTTGATTAAATAATTTATTCAGGGTACTTAATTTATGAATTATTGTATAATTTAGATTCTGCTAATATCTCACTAAAAAAACTATAACTGAATTAATGATTGAACTGAAAATTTAAATAGATATTTCTATAATTGAATTAGCAGATGATTAATATTTCAATTTTATTAGTAATTGTCATTTTCATATCAACTAAACGTGATTTATCCCTAAAGACTATTGTTTTAAAAACTGGACAAAAAGTTAAATATATATGAGAAGATGTTTAAGGTTTAAAGGATTCAATCAGTGTTTAATCATTATAAAATTAATTAAAAATTAAATATATTTAAAATATGATTGAAATATGTAGTTTATATCAATCGAATAATTTGAATTTTTTTGAAAAAAGAAATTGTTAAATAAAATTTATTTAATTAATTTTAGTTTATAAGAACTTATTAATTTACGAAAATTGTCTGGTTAATTAATAAATTGATCAATTTTTAACAACAAGAGTTATTAAAATAAATTGAACTAAAAAAATTAAAAACTAAACTAAAAAATTGAATGATTCAAAATTTTTAAGATTGAACTAATCCAACCGGTTGAACATTTTTCTATTATTGCTTGAAACATACGAAGCTTCCCTTACTTGACCTATCATTCTATACTCTCTAACTCTCACATGGCATAACATGGCCGATACAAAGAATAATTCGAATTTTCTAATTTTTGTTCCATAATAAATCCATTTCTCTTATATAATACATATTACGGTATCATATCATATCGTTCAGAATTTTAAAATAATAATAATTCTTGGCCGTGAGCTTTGACCCATAGAAGTGGTGAAATATTCATCTTCATGACATCAAATTAATAAGCAAGAGTTCTGGATCCAGATCACCAATACATACACAAACTTGTCTTCCATTTCGTCAAGTCCAGTTCATGGTCGTCGTGATTTAAGGGTGTTATAGACCTTACAATGAAATGTATATCCTGTATAAAAACACTACCCACCATGAATCTCTAAGTGAGTGAAGACCAGGAACACCATGAGAGCAATACACAGAAGCTTTGTTGTTGTTTCCTCACTCATTCTGATCTCATGTTTTGCGGTTCAAACCGAAGGAAAGAAGAAAGGTGAAGCGTTGAACCATCTTTACCACTCAACGTTGAAGAGAATTTCACGGGTCGACACTAGCCATTTTCAGACACCTGAACACTTGGATGAGTCCAAGTTGCATCCACAAGAAGGACTGAAAGAGAGAGACAGAATTGTGAAGTTGCCTGGACAACCGGAAGTAGGGTTCTCGCAGTACGGTGGTTATGTCACGGTGAACAAATCTGCCGGCCGAGCAATGTACTATTATTTTGCTGAGGCTCAACATTCCAAGGAATCTTTGCCTCTTCTTCTTTGGCTCAATGGAGGTATGTTCCCTTCTGATATTTTTCCGATGATGTTTCATCTACAATGAGACTTGTTCCTCTTGATGTTTCTGAAGGCTTTGATCTTCAGTCACTAGTCCTGAGTTTCTTTGCTGGGTATGAATCTTTCATACTCGACTCCTTTTCTGTTGCATTTGGTATATTTTGAATTTTCACTTATTTAGTAATTAAGAACGGGGATGAAAACCATTTTTTAAAAATAAAAATATAGAATAACGTAGTTTTTTAATTAGATTCAAGCTTGAGTTATTTAGGCTTAGGCCTACTTGACATCTAACTATTTTAAATAAAACGATATTTTTTTGTTTAAAATAATTGAGTCTCGAGTTAAATTAAGCTCAAGTCTAACCTATGAGTTGGGCTATTGAAAATAACTAAATTTAGACTTATAATCATTTTTACTTAAGAAAGATAGGAATATAACAAACTATTACATCAAAATTAGATTTATCAAAATATTGTTAACATTGAACTCAATTCAATTAAATTTAAACGAAAGGTTGTCTCGGTGCACAAAATTCCCCGCTTAACGAGAATCTAAATATTACCAGTTGCTCTACAACTTACCCTCAAATAAGTTAAATACTTGAATTTAACTAATAAGTTAAAGCATAAAATTTATAAGATACTTTATTTTTATAATAGGTTAAAATTTTTGTTCAAATCAAATCTAATTCAATTAAACTTAAATATTTAAATTCAATTAAATCAAATTAATTTGGTTCATCAGTCTCTGCCTCCCATTTCTACAAAATACTCCCTGCTGTAATTTCCGCAGGGATGATTACATTCATACCTCATACTATTCCATTGAATTGGTGACGTGCTGTTATTGTTCTTGTATAAGTTGTCACATGGCTCTCTCTTTTTCATTTATTGCTATTTTACACCTTATATAATAATAATAATTTATGTATTATTGCTGGTAATTAACTGGGAGCCACACTTAATCATTGAGATATCGCATGATTTATCTCGGTGGTTAAAAAATCGAATCTATTCAGATAGTTTAATCGTGAAAATTTTGAATCAGCTAATTTTATAGTTCGATTTTTAATTTTTGAATTCGATTTATTTTAATATTTTTTGTTGTTAAAAATATCAGCTTATAATTAATCGATCAATTTTTATAAACTAATTAATTTTTATTAGATAAAATTAATTAATTAATTTTTATTTAATGGTCTTTATTTTTAATTAAACTTTAAATTAAAAATAAATTTCTTTATTCTTATTTTAATCTCTAGTTTGATTTTAAAAACACCATAATATCATAATTTATCTGAAAATGTTAATAGCTAGTTTACATGTTAATGATTGTTTACCTATGCTCTCTCAGTTGAGCATATTATATAAGACTTGTTTATTGTAAATTACCCGATTGACATAATTTACATATTATTATGCCAATTTAAAAATTTACCTGGTGTCCATCCAAACGAGAATAAGTACGAATTCTTTCATTTATAAAAGGAAAGTTAATGTTTGTCGTTTGTTATCTCTCAAAGTACATAGAAACAGGAAACAGCACATGTCATGTAGCGGTGTTTAGATTTAAAATTGGGACCAGTCCCAAATTTATCTACGGCTCAGGATTTCTCGGCGCTCTTGTCGTAAAATCATAGCTTTGAGACGAGCATAAAAAAAAATAAAATAATAAAATAAAATAATCAATAAATATCATATTTAATTATCAAGAAACGTATTACAACTATTATATTTATTTATTATCCCAATAACTTTTTAAATTTTTTAATAATTTAATGAGAGCTTTTGTGTCAAGTTAATCCAAATCTGATCAATTACTTATGTATCAATTTGCAAGTATTAAGAAACATTTAGGTGTCCTAAAGAACATAGACTGATGTGCCCTGTCGAGCGTTGAACCGTAGAGCACCAGTTCCAAGAAGATTAGAATGGCTAGACCTGTTGAGTTGTATTAATTAGTCATGTATAATAACTAGAATTGTTATTTAATGTGCTTTGAACAGGGCCTGGTTGTTCATCCTTGGCTTATGGAGCTATGCAAGAACTTGGACCATTTCGAGTACATAGCGACGGCAAAACGCTCTACAAAAATCGATTTTCCTGGAATTATGGTTCGCATGGCATCCTTCTTTTAATTTCATTGCTTCATAAGATTTATATTTAATTAAGATTTAGGGTTAATTTCTTCATAATTTAATAATTTTAACATTATAAAAATTTAATAAAATGTAAAATAATATCTTAATAATAAAAACCTTGAACCAACCAATTTTTTAATTCAATTTTTAATTTTGTAGATTGATTTAGTTTAATAATTTTGTTATTAAAAATTAATTATTTTATTAATTAATTGTCTAATTTTTGTAAAATAATAAATTTTTATAAACTAAAATAAACTAATTAATTTTAATTTAATAATTTTTTATTTAATTTTTAATTTTTTCAATAAATAAGAATAATCTTTTTAAGTTATCTTTCAAAACTTTCAATTTTATTCAATCTTTAATCAATTTTAAACGGTTTAATCTGTTGAACTTTAAACTTCTTGCATTACCGATTTAATTAACTTGGTTTTGAAAATATTATATTTGCTTTATTTAACCTTGAAATTTTTATTCTAATATATTTTTTAAACTTAATGTGATGTGTTGTTCTTTGCTTTAGCTGCGAATGTGTTGTTTTTGGAGTCACCTGCTGGGGTAGGATTTTCCTACTCGAACACGACGTCGGATTATAAAACTAATGGAGACAGGAGAACAGCTGAAGACAACTATGTGTTCCTGAAGAATTGGTTGGAGCGGTTTCCTGAGTACAAAGGCAGAGAGTTCTATGTTGCCGGGGAAAGCTATGCAGGCCATTATGTACCCCAACTTGCTCATACCATTCTTTACCATAACAAGAAGGCCAACAAAACCATTATCAACCTCAAAGGAATACTAGTACGTCAACTTCTCTACTCCAGTTTCATAATTGCAAGTTTAGTAGAGATAACAATGGGTCCAGACTCCAGTTATACTCCGACCAGTATGATCAAAGTCTACCCAAGCTCGCTCAAAACTTGAAAAGGGGTTTGAGTTCGATCTTTAGAAATTAAAATTCGAGTATGACTTGAAACTCGGGTAAGATTATATATAGAAAGCTTAAATCCATATTTAGTCAAATCAATTCTGCAGATTGGAAACTCGGTGATCAACGATGAAACAGATACTATAGGCATGTACGACTACTTCCGAACCCACGCTCTAATTTCTGAAGAATCTCTACACAACATCAAAACCCAGTGCAACTTCTCGTCTAATGCCACTGTTCAGCCTGTTGAATGTGCAGTTGCTCTTAACCAAACCTACAGAGACACTTTCTATGTCAATATTTACAACATCTATGCTCCATTGTGTACTCATCCTTCTACCACTTCCCAGCCCAAGAAGGGTTCTGTAAGTTGTTTCAACTTCGAAGGTCTTGAAATCTGGAACGTACTGTTTTGAGTTAAACTTAATGTATTCTTCCTCCTTTTGTGTTGCAGTTGACAAGTTTCGATCCATGCAGTGACTACTACGGGATTGCTTACCTGAATCGACCAGATGTTCAGGAAGCCATGAACGCCAACGTCACGAAGCTCACACATGATTGGCAACCTTGTAGCGATGTTATTGTGAATTGGTTAGATAGCCCTGAGACGATTATTCCTCTACTACAAGAGTTCTTGGCCATCGGACTTCGTGTATGGATATTCAGGTAAGATTTATAGTAATCATCACCAATATAAATGAGATTGCAAGAAAGTCTCTTGTATGTCCATCATAAGAATTACTCAAAATAAATTCTAATTCAGTGAAAAATTAGAATTTAGTTAAACTAACTCTACACTTAATGGATTTTGAGTCTTAACATTCGCATTTTATGGCATGAAGTGGAGATATCGATGGAAGGGTACCTGTTACATCGACTGAGTATTCTCTTAAGGCGATGCACCTTCCGGTCAAAACTAAATGGCACCCATGGTACATCGGCGGAGAGGTAAGAGACTTGTCGTTTTTAGCCACCTTATGTGTTTTGTCCAAAGCAGTTTTTGAGCATAAAAGCTTAAAGTAAGCTTTGTTATGATGTTTTGTTCTTGATTAGGTTGGAGGGTTTACGGAGGTGTACAAAGGCGATATAACATTTGCTACAGTGAGAGGCGCAGGGCACCAAGTTCCGAGCTATCAACCTGTAAGAGCACTTTCGTTGATCAAGCACTTCCTCAATGGCTCACAACTTCCAGACACTAAGCGATATATTTATTCATGATTTGAAATGCTTTTTTAAATGCTAAAATTAAATTTGTAAAGGCAAAACTTTTTTTCTTTATTTTTATTATTTATATGTCAACCTTGTGCTATAGAAATAAGAGTAACTTGTTTGAGATAAATTAAACAATCACATAAAAGGATTATTAACTTTGTTTAAAAACCAGAAAATCAATAAATTATTGACATAAAATTAAATAACAAATTTAATTTAGTTAAATAATGACAAATTCTTAAATTCAATACGAGAGTTTTGATTTCATGACCGATAACATAAACAATAACAATAACGTTCCAATAAGAATTTTCCTGATATGCGAGATTTTAGGAAGTTTAAAAATATACAAAATTTTAAATTAATAGCGAAAATAATTATAATATTATCATCATCACATATTCAGTCCGAAGTCCGGCAATAAATCAGGATCTGAAGATGTTTAATAGTACACAGCCTTACTCCTATATAACAGAGAGGTTGTTTCTGGTAGACCTACATATAGATGTGACAATAAAAGAGTGATGCAAGTTAAAGTGTAAATAAGTAAAACTCGCGCGTTAAATTATTATGTAAATAAAATTACAATAAATACATAAATAAATTATAATTATAATATATTCATAAAAAAATTTTTTAAGCCGACAAAAAAGGATAAATATATAATTAATAATTATATAAATGAGAAAATTTTTAAAATAAAATGATTAAATACAAATAATAAAAATAAAAATGATTAAACTTAACAATTATTTAGTTTTCGTGAATTTAGAAATTAAAATATAATTATTTTTTGGGTCGGGCCGAGTTTTGGGCTTATGATTTAGGAAAAAAATTGGAGTCCAAATTAAATCTCAGCCGGCACTAAATGTTGGCTTTCGAAAACCCTAAGATTGGAACAGACAACACTATAAGTACGACACGAAGGAAGCTAACAAGCCGTAACAGAGCAGTATCGCGAGCTAGTATCAAACTTCAGGCAAGTTTAGTTGCTGAAGTGAACTGAGAGATGACCCAGAAAGGAAGCTTATTCAAAGGCCAACAGAAGAAGAAGGCAATACCACCAAATCGTCATGGGAAAACTGCCCACATTCGCAAAGGTATTGTTTCGATATGGTCTCTAAGTAATGATGATTCTCATATTGTCCTTTGAATTAGATCAGTGTTGATGTAATCTTTTTTGGCGAATGTGATTTGCAGGAAAGAGAGCCGTGAAACCATCCAAGTTCACCAAGGATATGGATGCTGATAGGGTAAGTTGCTGCAATTGAACAAGAGCCCTTTTCTAATATGTTTAGTTGGTGATTGTTCTTACTCTGCTTTTTGTGAATCTGCTCATATGTGTCCAAGAAACTTGTTATTTGCTGAATTTTATGTGATTAATGATAACCAAACACGTGAAAAAGAAGAAGTTGAGAAAGAGTGGACACTTTATTACTTTTTCACTATCTGTACGAAGCAATGCTCTTTAGATAGAGCTTTTACCAAACGGTTAAAAGCATGAAAGTAGAAAACAAACAAATTAGAATTTTAACCAAAATGATTCACTCCTAAAAACTTGCTAGCACTTCTGATAACAAATGAAACAGACTAACGAAAAATCTGGAACTAACCAAAACTGACTCGACTTGGTCTACTGACCTTGTAACAATTAAGGGGAAATTTAGAGAAACATTGGCTGAATATTATGCATCAATTGCTGATTACGACACTGTTTTGTAACACGAGCGATGTGTATGAGCTAATGCTATAAGTTGTTCTGTTCTGCATAAGATTAGATTAATTGCTTGGTTAAGCTTAAGCTGATAATCTTAATGCAGATTGGAGAAATCTCTACCTCTTTTTTTCCGTAATATATATCAGGAACATCATGAACCAGTGTAACTTTTCTTGTGAGGATATATACCAGTCTTCAAGATTTGCGTCAATTACTGATTACCAGCGCTGTTTTGTAATACTGGCGATGTGTATGAGCTGACGCTATAAGTTGTTCCGTTCAGCATAAGATTAGATTAACTGCTTGGTTAAGCTTAATCTGATAATTTTATTGCAGATTGGAGAAATCTCTACCTCTTTTTTTCTTAATACATATCAGGAATATAACCAGTGTGATTTTTCATGTGAGAACATATACCAGTCTTCAGGATTCGCGTCAATTACTGATTACCAGCGCTGTTTGTTACACTAGCGATGTGTATGAGCTGACGCTATAACTTGTTCCGTTCGGCATAAGATTAGATTAGCTGCTTGGTTAAGCTTAATCTGATAATTTAATGCAGATTGGAGAAATCTCTACCTCTTTTTTTCTTAATATATATCAGGAATATAACCAGTGTGATTTTTCTTGTGAGAACATATGCCAGTCTTCAAGATTCGCGTCAATTACTGATTACCAGCGCTGTTTGTTACACTAGCGATGTGTATGAGCTGATGCTATAACTTGTTCCGATCGGCATAAGATTAGATTAATTGCTTGGTTAAGATTGATCTGATAGTTTAATGCAGATCTGGAGAAATTTTTCATTGTTTTTTGATTAATATGTATTGATTTCATGAACTGGTGTCGTTGGTCTTGTGAGAACATAAAATATTCTTCAACTTATGTGGCAAATACTGATTTCTTGCGCCCTTCTGATGGGCATTGAGTATGAGCTGACACTATAATTATGAGCTCCATTTTTGAGAATGCAAGAAGATCAAAGTACCTGATCACCCTGGTCGCTTAATGTATATTTGGAGAAATTTTTCTTTATTAGAGCTCCTTAAAGTCCTTATAATTGGGAAACTTGGGTAGCATCGGGGATGACTTAGTTTATGTTGGTCAGCAAGCTACTGGGTTTATTCATCCATCTATTCGAATATGCACTGGATTGTATTAAATCATCTGCATCATTCTAAATCATCTACAACTTAATCCCCTCACGTTTCTTCATTCCATGTTAGGAGCTTACGAAGTTCATTAACCAGTGCAACGAGATTAAAGCAGCAACGGTGGCGAACAAGGATGGAGGTCAACTGAGTATTGTTAAACCACCTCCAGAACCTGCTGGTGATGCAAAGAAATAGCGAGAAACAAAGAGACTTGAGCTAGTTCTGATCTGTACGATAAAAGTGTTTATGTTGGGTTAGAGTTTTCTTTTATGTTCATTCTTAACCATACTCTAGTGTTTTGACGAAGTTCATTCAATATTCAACAATTTTGTTCGAATGATATGTACTAAGCCTCCAAGAACTGAGGAAGCGATGTTCTTTATACTGACCTTATTGTCTCTATGTATCAAGCTGAAGTACACACCAGCGAACCAAAATTATTTGTAGCAACCAAACCAGCTGTATACTTGTATTTCGCTCGCTGATCTAAATTCCAATTTATCCTTTTTATGAGTATGCATTGATCAAAAGAAAGAAGGAATCTTGTAGATGCGTATAGTTAAGTGATAAATGTGTTAAAACAGGGAACATCAGAGTGGAAAGTAGTCAAAATCGTCTGACTAGGCCTGAAATATTGGAGAATAGGATAGCTGTTTTCGTTTCTGTATGTCACTTTGTGCTTATCTCCATCTATTCATTGGAACAGTCATCTTGTGATGGATGGATGGATAGGAGTGGGCATAAGATGACACACGAAAACGAGAACAGCCATCTTGTGCCCCAATATTTCAGGCTTAGTCAGATGGATGAATGGAGGTGGGCACAGGGTTATACACGAAACGGGAACAGGAGAATTGTTCTCAAAATATTGAGCTTGAGTTCATGTCAAGTTCAAAAAAATATTGAATCTTTATTTGAAATTTCATTTTTGAAATTATCAATGTTTTGAAATTTAGAAACAAAGTGAAACTTGTAAGATAGCCGTTATAAAATTTGCTAAATATTAAATATAATTGTTAAAAGATTTAAATTTTAATTAAAAAAGATTATTAAATAAAAATTAAATAATTAATTTTAATTTTAATTTTTAAGGATTTATTAATTTACAAAAATTGATTTATCGATTAATAAACTTATCAATTTTTAACAAGAAGTATTAAAATAAGTTGAACCGAAAAATTAAAAGATTCAAGATTTTTACAGTTACACCGACAAAATTGATTGAGTTTTTGCAATTATTAATAATCATATATTATATATGAACTGAATTTTAAGTTGAATTCGGATAAAGAGGTTTAAATTTTAGTCTAATAAATAATTTGATCAGTATAATTAGTATTAATTATATATGTGAATTAAAATTTGAGTTTAATTTGGATTGAAAAATTAGTTTAATAAATAATTCAATTTAATAAAACTTAATTTAAAGGTACTTGAAACTTTCTCTTTATTTCCTTTTTTTTTTGTTAAATAAAGTTATGACTTATGAGGTGGATCCTAGACATCGTGACATAGAAAGCTCATGAGTGACAGTCTTAGAGGCCCACCACCCAAACCCAAAGTATCCTTTGTAAACATCACTACGGTGACTTTAGTGGAGTAGAAGAATGTACACTCCATTATCTGCCACGTCGCTTCTCTCTACTTAGGATGTAATGTTCACTCCATTATCTGCCACGTCACTTTTTTCTACTTACGATGTCACTTCAAAATTAAAATCAACATTATCGATTATTGCGAGTGGTCAATTTTATCTCGGCTTAATTTTGTTTCGGATTGACTGTTGGTCACATCGGATCACAACTCGACCCGACCTGTTCCTTAACGGTTACTTCAAAAATAATATTATTTTTGACATTTTTTAAAACCCATCTTAATCCAAAATAATATTTTTTTAAAATAAATAAAATAAAATCCAACAACATTTTTTAAATTTTATTTAGATTTTATTAGGGGAAACAAAATTTCGATTTTGATCTGATTCAAAGTCAATAAACTTAACCTAAGTTGATCAAATTCTAAATTGAACCTTCTTTTTAAAGCTTTAAGTTGATTTCAAATCCGGTTCAAACTATTCGATTAATTGCAATCAAAATAACATTATTTTGAATTTTAAATTTGAAAAAAATAAATTTAATCATCTTTGACTAGTTAGATTCAACCGTAAAATCTCAAGTTCGATTAAGTTTCAAGTTAGACTAGACTCGATTTGGCTCATTATCAAACCTATACATTATGGTACTTCAAATTTCCTATGTATAATTTACCATTTAAGTTAGCATGCGTGTAATAATAATTAATCTTATGTTCTTTGTCCTTATAATCTTCAAAACTAACATAGTTTGTCATCGCGCCTCCATTATTAACTTCTGAAAAGCATAAAGTGTTGAAGATTACGTATAGACACACACATATATATAATGTATAAGAGGAAAGGGGAATACAAGTAAGCATGGAAAGTACCGTTATACTGTTAACTAAAAGTCAATTCCACGATGTCAAGTCAATGTTGATCTCCTTCCTGGTCCGCGGTCATAACATATCTAAGCCGTCTATCATGACCAGGAAGGTAAAAATCTCCCTTTCATCTTGCCCGTGTCGGTGAGGGGAAATCGTAATTTAGTTCAATTTTAATCCTAAAATTTTATTATAAAAATAAGTGAAAATAAAGTGGTTTTGGTCTCAAAATTTAAGTTGGATTCAACAAATTTTAGTTAAGAATAACATTTATATTTGGTTGATGTAGTTTGACCTGATCAAGCTCAAAGTCAACGAGTTTAGTGTAAATTGAGTGAGTTTTAAAATGTGTTTGAACTTCTTTTTAAATATTTCATGTGTATCTTATTGAAATGACTTTGTTTTATTAATTACATTAAATTTTTAATTTAATTGAGTTTTGAACAATAATTAAAAAATTTAATCAAGTTTAATAGTTTCAATCATAAAATTGTTGAATTGTTTAACATCTTTAATCGATTTACTTTGATAACTCATATTGTAAAAACTCGATCAATTTATTAATTACTCGATCAATTTTTATATATTAATAAGTTCTTATAAATTAAAATAAATAAATAAATTTATAATTAAATTTCAAATTTTTCAATAAATAAGAACAATTTTTAATTTTTTAGTTTTATTGATAGTGTAATATTGGTAAAACCTTTTAAATATTAAACTTCTTATTTTATTGATTCAACTTTCAGTCTGATTTAAAAATTTAGTTTCAAATAATCCAAACCCTACCCTATATCAAACCTAACTTTAGATAAATTTGAACTCGATCAATTTAATTTAAACTAAAATTGTCTCTCTTTTTGAAGAAACCCAGATTCTGAAATTTACTAGGACCATTGAAACATGATCAGCCGCTGAAGATTTCACCGTTACCGTTGTCACTTTCCGGTCTTCAAGCTCGAATCATGGACTAGCTTTCTGGCCTGTGTTTTCTTTGTTTTTGTTTTTTCGTTTTGTTTTTTTTGGAACCTCTGCTTCCTAGATTGTTTGTTGCGTAGCTTTGAACACTTTTTAGTTTTGCTTATTTCTTATTTTATCAATAAAATCTGGCCAGATGGTATTAAGATCAAAAAATATATATATATATATGTTCCATTTTGATAAAAAAATTTCATTTTAAATCTTATTTTAGATTCACGTATTGTCAAATATATTATGTGATACATTAATTATGAGTAAAGTTCACATTATTGTACTAAGATCGAGATTCATACCAAGGTTGGTGTTGTATTTTTATACTACATCAAAACTTCTATTTTAGTTACTCTTTTTAATTTTATTGTATTAAATATATATATATATATATATTATACGGTTAAGATTTAACGAAATATGATAAAAATATTATTATTTGACAAAAAATCTGAGTTTTTTTTTTTTTGGACAGGCACAACCGGTATAAGGGTAAGCACGTGCTCAATAAGCAAGTTCTGTTATGGTGATAATTGTCTTGTCAGAACTGCGGAATAATTAATAAAAATCAAAACGAAAATTGAATTTTTGAAAAAGAAAAAAGGACAAGGACGTTGCCACCATTGACAATAATATCATCACCTAACGCCAAAACGAAGAACAGAGCATTTAAAGGAGACACGAACAAACACTTTCACACATCACCACCCCCACAAAACACAACAGCAGCCGTCTTCGGAAAGCTGACGTCATATCCGCCTTCATGGGTGCAGCTGAACCTGTGAGTCAACGTTTAGTTCCTGTTGTCCAATTGTTTCTTTTGCTGTTTCTTTGGGAGCTCTTTCCTTGGTCACGTTAGTTCTTTTGTGTTGCTAAACGTTGCAAGATTTTGTTATCAGGTGAACGATAGAGGTAGTGAGAAAAAGGAGGAGGATGAAGAAGATGGAGGAGCGAAAGATGAAGGAAATGAGACGAGAGGCACTAAGGAGGATGTAGAAAAAGATATAGAGAAAGGACAAGTTGGTGTTAGAGGAATGGCGGTAGAGAGGAATGGCGATGATGGTGGTGATCACCCAGATTTTCATGTTTCAATGATGCGGACACTGAACCCAACAAACCCTTTGAGGATTCATGTTATGAATCCTCACACTAGACCAGTTATGAATCCTCACACTAGACCAGTTGCTACTCCATCTCCTTCTCAATCTTCCATTCCTCGTTCCACACCAACCCCACAAGTAAGTTCTTGCTTGCAAGGGTAACCAACCCAGAACGAATTTCCTTTTCAGTGTGCTTCTTACTTTTTTGTTGCCTTTTGTCTTAAAGTTCTGTACTTTGGAAGTTTTAAGTTTCAGAGAATCTTGGGATAACGTAATTTAGCCATTAATCAGAGCGTAAGGTCATGAAAGATACATTAAAGTTCTTGCTTGCTGTTTCAGACAATGGTTTCTCAGGTATCGGTAACGACATTGAATTCGAGAAGATACACAAACAAAATATCTCTGTTTCTGTTCATCATCCACATGATTGCAGCTGTTGGGTTAGTATCATTTCTTATATTTAAGGGAATTCAAGGGCTATTGGAAGCATCAGATGTTGTTAAGAGGAAGGAGAAGAGGGTGATACGGTTCTTTCTTCCACAAGTTGAAGCAGCATCTCTGCTAAGCATAACTCTTGCTTTTGTGTGGCAAAAAGCAGTCAGAGAATGGCCTAGATTCATGGTTCATTTCATACTGTGGAGCTCTTTCGCCATATCTCTATCAGCTGGAATCCTCTTAATTTGCTTTCAAAGGCCTACAACAGATGTGGTTGGGGTTTGTTTTATAGCTTTTGCAATTGGGAATGGATTGTACGCATGCTGGGTTACTCAGAGAATTGGGTTTTGCATCAAGATCTTGATCAAATCACTTGAACCTGTATCCAAATTTCCCGACCTGAATCGACCCACGTATTGGATGCTTGCAACAGGATTCTTATGGATGTCCTTATGGATTGTAGCTGTTATTGGAGCCTTAAATTTCTACTTCCCACCACTTATCATTATTGCTCTGGGAGTGAGCTTGGCTTGGACTGCAGAGGTTCAGAGGAATGTGGTTAATTTGACTGTTAGCAGAGCAATGGCTCTGTATTATCTTAGAGGAATGCAGTCCAGCACACAGTTCTGTTTCCAAAGAGCATTGACTCTGAATCTTGGCAGTGCTTGTCTGGGATCTGTGTTCGTACCTTCCATTGAAGCACTTAGAATCGTAGCTCGAGGTCTGAATCTGCTAGAAGGAGAGGACGAGTTCATGTTCTCTTGTGCTCATTGTTGTCTCAGTGTCATGGAATCCATCTTCAGCTATGGCAATGGTTGGGCCTTTGTACAGGTATATCTCAACTATGGAGTTGCAACTCAAATCACCATAATCCTGATTAGATCAGGTGTACCCATTTTAACACCGATCAAACTCGATTCTTGTAGATAGCTGCATTTGGAAAAGGATTCGTACAGGCATCACAGGACACATGGCGACAATTTCAGAATAATGATATGGTGTCGATCGTTGACTCTGATATAACCAGCTCAATTTGCTTCCTCACCGGAGTCTGTAGCGGTTCTATATGTGTCATCGTCGTAGCTGCTTGGACCGCCAAAGTACATCAAACCTACACGGCAACTCTCTCACTTCTCACTTTCTTCATTGGATATCTCATGGTAGGCGGTCACTACCTTGATCTAGGGTCGTTAATGGGTTGGACCGGACTCAAAATCAAAGTTTGAAATTCAAAATCGAATCTTCTTTAAACTCGAGTCCGATCCGTAATCCAAATTCCTTTTTCACTGCACATTCTTTGACCCTTTACCGAGAATAACTTGGCTTGTTCTTTCAATCTACTGTTTCCAGACCAGGATTGCCATGGCATTACCTCATGCATGCGTGAGTAGTTACTACGTTTGCTACGCAGAAGATCCCAACAACAGATTGTTCGATAAAACAATCCAGGACCGTCAAACCGTGATAAGAGCTGGTCGAGACGTCGTCGTCCCTACTCCTCGAGTACCACGTAGATTTACAGCTTAGCCTAATCAACTATGGTAGGACTTTTTCTTTAAGTGTACAGTAGCTACGTGGGCTCTTCTTGAAAATGCTTCCAAATTGTGCCATTCTTCGGTCACTTTCAAAGGGGTCCAATGACTTTGAATTCTGACCTATAGAGCTGGAGGCGTTGTGAATGCTAAAGCTTAAGTGGAGAGGTCACTCAGATTCCTATCAACAAAGCAATAATGACCAAAGGAGTGTCTTCAGGTTGGTGTCCTTTCCCTTTGTATTGTATTTGATATGCTTTTAGGATCTCTCTCATTAACGGCTCCATAATTTTTACCTTGGATGTTTTCACAAGAAGACACCATTTTTTAAATTTCAATTTTGTAATTCCAATATGTTATTGAGTATTTTGTCATTTGCTCCTCTTCCTTATCTTTGCAATATGGGTTCATTGTTTCCAATAAAAAAGTTCAAATACTGAATTAACTTTTAGAATAAAAATAGTTGACTTTTACGATTTAATCAACCGCTTAGATTTAAATTGAATTAATCAAATTTATTATATTTATTTAAAATTATTATATTTAATCAAAACTAATTTATTTGAGTTAAGATTAAGATTGATTTGATTTATCTTGACGATAATTGGTTAGTTCAAACATGCAAAAGTTTATAAAGGTCATTTAAATTAAATGTCACTTATTTTTTATTATTTAATTTAACAATTATCTTTTGTATTTCTTTTTAATTTTTGAAATTAGGCCTTTTATTTAAGAAATTATACTTAGCCTCTGGTTGGGCTTATAACAATAGAATTTTTATTACTTGAGTTTTTTTTTTTCTGTAAATCTTTTATGAGAATAATTTTTCTAAAAAGTCAATTGATTGTTTGGTTGTTATTTAAAAAAAGATTTTTTAAAAAAACTTTATATAGTTGACTGTTTAGCAAATATAAATAAAAATACTTTTAATTTTTAACTATATTTTATTTTGTAATAAAAATTATTTACGCATATAAAAATTATTTAAAGTATATTAAATAATATGTAAAGCACAATATATTAATTATTATATAATTTTAAATCATATGAAACATAAATGAAAATATATCTAACTAAATATTTTATATGGATTATAAGATAAGTAAAACTAATATTAAAAATAAATATATAAATATATAAAAAGTCAAATAATATTATATAACTCTCAAAATAAAATTGAAAATGAGTTTGTGAGTATTGTGGGAATTATGTGTAAAATATAAGGATAAAAGAGACATAAAATAGACTCATTAATTGATCTGAAAAATCTGCCTAAAAAACGTTTTTTTTTATAAGTTTCAAATTTGAGCTTCTTAAAAAGCTATATTTTGGTTGCAAAAAAAGTCATAATTATTAAAGAATTTTTTTATTTTACAGTCAAGCACTCATTTTTAAAAAATGACTTTTGTGGTGTAAAAAAGTACTTATTCACCTTCCAAAAATTAATCCAAATACTCATTTAAAGGTATCTTCATTTAAATTAAATTCATTAAATAATTTTTAAATTACCAAATCATCATTCAAAATTGAATTAATAAGTATGTTTGATAGTATCTTCTATGCATATTTAAAGCAAAATGATTTTGAATTTCATTAATATAATAAAATTTATTTGTCAAATTTAGATAATAACTTCATACATGCACATGTGTTGAGTTGTCCTAGTCTCCTCCGCCAAGTATTTCGCAAAAATATAATATTTGTTATGGTATAATGGACCTACCAACCATTCTTTCGCCATGACCAACTTCCTTTTATCTCTTCCTTTTTTGTTTTATGAAACAAAGACTATGACGGGACTGAACTTGAAAGAATCTCATGATCTTCTTGACGATTGATACCATATTTTTAATTGCACGATCTCTAGTTTGTTAAAAAATAACAAAATAAGCACGAGCTATGTCACAAAAGGCTCGAGATCGTCTGTGCCCTTCCCGTGCCAACTTCCCCTTTTGTCCTATTTTACACTGTCTCATTTATTTATTGTAAAACATGTTAAAAGGAGAAGTTGGCACAAGATAGCACAGAGAATTGGGAGCAGATGATCTCATCCCAACACAAAAGAGTGTTTTAAAAATCAAATTTATTCGAATGTTTTATTAATGAGAACTTTAATTCTACTAATTTTACTATTCAATTTTTAATTTTTCTATTACTTTTAAATTTGATTTATTTTAATAATTTATTTAAAAAAATTGATTAGTTTATTAATTAACTGACAATTTTTATAAATTAACTAATTTTTATAAACTAAAATAAATTAAATAATTTTTATTTAACAATTTCCTTTTAAAATTAAACGTTAAATTTTTACATGAATAATAAAAGTCTTCCTTAATTATTTTCAAATACTTTAATTTTATTTAATATTTAACTGATAATTTAATACCATTTTAAACTTTTAAACATCTTACGTATAATTTGTAGTTAATTGTTTACAAATCCCTGAAAAAATTAAAAAGGACACGAATTTAATATGTTTGGCAAGCATTTTCAGTTTTCAATGCCTTTATTTATAGTCAAGCTTGGCAAGCTCCGGATTCATCTAGGTGCAAACTTTCAAGCATCTTTTTGGAGCTAAGCTATATTTAGTTCAGCTTATACTAATATAATTTTTGTTAGTAAAGCTTTATAATTTTTATTAGTATAGATTTTTTCTGTATATCTATTTTTAGAATAACTTTTTTAAGAAATCAGTTGATTGTTTAACGGTTATTAAAATTTTTTTTTAAAAGTTTCAAATTTAAACTTTTTAAAAAGTTATATTTTAGCTGTTAAAAAAGTCATATTTAATAAAGAAGTAATTTTTATTTTACAACCAAGCATTATTATTTTTAAAAAAACTTTTGTAATAAAAAAAGTACTTATTAATTTCCAAAAAGCTCATACAAACAGTCACTAACTCTTCTGTTAAGTCTCGTTTTTATTTTTCAATGGTTTCTAGATGGCAACGACGACTTATGCAATAACTAGTAAATTACGTTATTAAAACAAATTAAGTTATGAAATAATGATTAAAAATTGCTAATTTAATTTAATTAATATTTGTCAATTTTAACGTGCTTCCTTTTTACTGATTTTTTTCTACTATTAAGATTCCAAATTTAAAAGTTTTTTAAAAATTTATTACATCAATTCAATAACTACTATAACAACGACAACAATAATAATCTGATTTTGCTGGTATGCGAGATTTGAAGAAGTTCAATAATATACATCTTTTATCTTTAACTGATATAAAAACTGTTTTTAATAGTCTAGTATATATATACTTTGATTTTTGAAATGGAGAAATCCACAGTCGCTATTTTTTAGATACACACTGAATAAACTTCCAAGTTGACGCAATAATCTGCAAAATCACGTCAATCGAATGCTTCGTACTAAGCAAGCTCTATACGACAAGCTTGATTGATAGTGTAAGTAGAGAGATTTTAGCACAGGATCTTTTGGTCCCATATTCTCCCATTCTATCATCTCAACCACTCCCTAGGGGACTCAATATATATAAATATATATACATACATATTAAAATAATATAACGAAATTTAAAATTTTTATAAATATTTTATATTTTAAATTTTAAGAATATTCTTATCCTAAAACTTGATTAAAAATAATTAAATTTATATACAATAATGAATATTAATTGTGAATCAATCAAATATTATTTATAAGAATTTTTAAATCTAATTCAAATAAATTAAGTTCTAAATTATTTTTAAAATTATTAATTTTAATTAAATTCAATTAAAATTTTTAAATTTAAATTATGTAAAAAAAAATCCATATCTTTTACCTCCCTTGTTATAGCGACGTTTCATTTTCATGAACATGGTCTTTAGTAGTCAAGAAATATAACACCGTCGATGGGAAGAATAATTTGACCAAGACAGACAACCACTAAGGTCTTGTGAACCTCGTTCTTCTCTGTAAGTTGAATTTTCTAGGCATGTACTAGAAAGGCTATGATGAATTGGATAGCAAAGCTGAAAATGAACCTCTTAGCTCTCATGATTCGTCAATATCTTCTGATGACG
>JAOTAX010000004.1:345640-356441 GCA_025629825.1 Erythroxylum guanchezii | reverse complement strand
GCCTAATCTAATTTGATTTGACCTAAAAATTCTTTTAATTCTTAAAATTAAAATAAAAAGGTACAGTTGTTTTACTTATAACACGTAAACTGGGCTAGAATTAAGGGATATGGGATGACTGTTCTCATTTTTTAGTGCCACATAAATGAATAGTTGAGATGGAGAGGGTACAAAGTGATATTAAAATTCAGTTCTTAACTAAAGACAAAAAAACTGAGTTAGTAAAATATGCTCTCAACTCAACCTTCGCTCAACTCCCCTGAAACTGACCGCCAAGCTACCAAGAAAGTTCGTCTCTGCGAATGAGAGGAAGATCCCCCCTCATCTCTGTGTAGTGGTCTCAGGTAGGGGTGAGCATTATTCGGACCGGCCTGATTATCCGACCCGGTTCGAATTAATTTGGGTAAGAAAATTCTAAAATTCAGGTAATTCGGACCGGCCCGGGTGTTACCCGAATTATTTTCAGGCCGGGACGGGTACGGGAAAAAGGACATTGAGGTCAGCATTCTGATAGCTCACCGCCAATTTGTGCACACTAGCATTATTTGGGACCATATGGCGTTTGACTTCACAACCATTTACACTAGCCGTACGTATTCGCTACAACATTATCTATGGCAGTACCTACAAAAAATTGCCAAGATAACTGTTAAACCTTGGCTTGTGAGTGGAGACTTCAATGCTAAATTGGAATGCACTGACAAACGTGCTCTAACCTATCGTAAATTCACATTTTCGTGACTTTGTGCATCAGTGTCAGCTGCAGGATTTAGGATTCACTGGACCGAGGTTCACCTGGTAGAGAGGGCAAATCCTTGCTAGATTAGACCGGGCCTTCTGTTCCAATACTTGACAATCTATCTTCACGAACACCACAATTACCCACCTGCCCTTTTGGAAATCTGACCATAGGCCTCTCTTAGTGTCGCTATACAAAAACACGCACTCTCCTCAGACAACTCGATCCTTTACCGTGCAATCAGTGTGGGTGACGGATGTAGATTTTAGCTATTTTGTAGCAGCGAATTTGCTTCCTACTGAATCTGCTCTCAGCAGAGAAATTAAATATTTTCTGCTAAGTTACTGCAATGGAATTCTACCAAATTGTGGAACATTTTTCATCAAAAAAAGTGTCTCCTGGCAAGGCTGGAAGGCATTCAAAAACAACTAGAAGAGACTGACTCCACCTCTCTCAGAGGGCTCGAGGAACATCTACGGTCGGAACTGGAGCAAGCCTTATACCAAAAAGAACTATACTGGTACCAGCGATCCAGGAGCCAGTGATTTGGCCAGGGTGACAAAAATACTAGATACTATCATGCCCTCACTATGGTCAAACAAAGACATGCGCAGATTCAGGTTCTGAAAGATAAAATTGGGAATGTCCTGACAGATCCTAAGAGCATCCGCAGACTCGCTCAGCAATTTCTAGCGACTCTTTATTCGACTGACAGCCAACCTTCTCCTGACCGGCTTATCCATGGGCAATTCCCCCCCCCAAGCTTTAGTCGATCTGGACAGCCCACTCCAATTTGATGAAATCAAGACGGCTTTCTTCAATATAGCTCCTAATAAAACTGCAGGGTTTTATAGCTTACCCGCGTTATCCATGTTAATGGAGCATATGGACTCCGCGATTGATGGACTTTGGAAGATAATCTAGCAATGGAAAGGTCCCCAATGCATTAGATCCTTCCTTTGGCTCCTCGCACACGATCGGCTACTCACTAACCAACATCGTGTTCGAACGTACTTCAGTAAGATCGTGTTATCACCGTGGACTTAAAGAATCCGCGCTACATACTGTGCAAGACTGCGGCAAAGCTCGACAAGTGTGGACCTCCTTTCCCCCTCATTTAGTTAATGATGAGTTTTTCACTTTGTCAGCTTGACAGTGGCTCAGGACCAACCTCCAACACCACTGACGCGTCTTTGGACAAGATTGGTCTATTCTTTTTGGAGCTACGTGTTGGCTCTTTTAGACTTGGCGACATATGACCTTTTTTGATGACCATTTTGCTTGGCCGTCCTCACCTGTTTCTCTTCTCTTGTCTTTTGCAGATCAGATTCATAAGTCCGCTGCTTGGCAAAGCATAGCCGGTACGGGACATCACCCTCGCCAAGAACACCTCGTAGGATGGAGTACACCTTACCTAGGGTGGGTCAAGTTAAACACGGACAGAGCATGCAAACCTTCCTCATCCTCAGCGACAGCAGGAGGCATTCTTCGGAACAATACAGGCAATTGACTTGGAGGTTTCGTTCAGAATCTCGGCTGGTGCTCACTAGTGTCTGCTGAACTCTGGGGCGTATTTACAGGACTCAGGCTTGTGTGGAACCTCTGTTATCGTCTGATCGAATTGGAGGTAGACTGGATAGCGGCGATCAACCTCCTCTTTTCCTCGGCAAGACGGATTATGATCTCCAATTCTATAGTTCAAGGCATTCATAAACTGCTTACTTAGAATGGGACGATTATACCTCGACATATTTATCGCGAGAGTAACAGATGTGCCGATTGGCTAACCAACTATACGAAACATTTTGACTTAGGAACCTTTTTTCTAGATACTACACCTATTGGATGCCACATTATCCTATTAGAGGATGTGTCGAGAATTTGTTTCCCTCGCCTCATTATATAATCTGTTTGCTTCCCTATTATAAACAAAAAAGGGGTCTCAGGCTTATGTAACCTGAGTTTGAGTTCAAACCTGAATCCAGATTAGCCTAATTGTGGCTTGTGGTGTTCAGATCAGTTCTGACCAGACTGAGGTGAAACTGCCAAGATTAAATCGATTCCAAACATAAGTTATGGAACTAAATTCACTTATCTGAAATCCGAATTTGTCTGCATCGGCTTTTGAATGTTGATTGGGTGGAGTTCAAAAATATCTCACATCCAAAAGAACAAAATATTGATGGGCCCCGACAATAAGAGGCTTCGACCCTCTATCGTGTCCAAACCGTAGCTTTTCCTAAGAGATACTTGCACAGTTCAATGGCCATCATCTCCGCAACAGTACTGTCATCACCTTCAATCCACTCATCATCCTCAGCCCCACCCATTTCCCCCAGCGTCAGAACTTCCCGCCATCTTAAGTTGGCTACATCCGACGAATCACTCATTCTCGCCGCCGCAGCCGAGACGGTGGCGCTGGCAACAGCGGCGGTCGGGGCTGCAAGAGAGGCGGTGGAGTTATCATCGCAAATGGGAATGGGAATGGAAAGTGGAAGTTGTGGTTTGAAGTTTAGGAGGAAGAAGAGAAGGAAAAGAAGAAAAGGGTTTCAGTGTTTAGAAGTAGAAAACAGACATGTTGTGTATGAGCCTTTGAAGAGTGGGTATTTGAGCCGAGCGCAGGAGGCTGATTTTTGTTTGTGCCTTCAGGTACGCTTCTCGCATAGCCTCTGTCTGGGGTTGTACCGAAACACTGAGTTTATGAAATTACTGCAACTTTTAACAGGATCAAGCGAGATTAGAAGTTGTGAGGAAGAAGATTGTGGATGCTCAGGAGGCCGATCCCACATCAGATCAATTGGCGAAAGCTCTAATGACGAACAAGAGTCGCGTAGATAAAATACTGTGTAAAGGAAGAGAATCATCAGAAGGAATTACTAGTAACTATCGGAAACTGGTTGTGTCCATTGCCACTGCTTATCGAGGCAAAGGATTGAGCTTCGAGGACCTCATTCAGGTTCTTGTACATTGTTTGCTTTAGTTACTTTTTCCAGTGATTTGACATGAAACAAAAGTTCAAACTTTACAGGAAGGGACCATTGGACTTCTTAGAGGGGCTGGGAGATTTGATCCAAAGAGAGGATGTAAGCTATCAACATACTCTTACTGGTGGATCAAAGAAGCTATCATTACAGCTGTGACGAATAATGGCAGAATTGTTAGATTACCGGTAAGATCATGCAAAGATAATTGTTCAAGCTCATACATAGCACGTTTTTGCGGGTTATTGTGCACTACGAAGAGTAACGATTGCGGGTTCTATGGACAATTAAGCGATATGAATGGATGGAGTTTTACCGAATGAAGTATTTTTGATGAACATCATACAATTTTTCGTTCCCAACTTTTTTTTGGCTTTAATGAAGCCTGAGTGAGTTTTGGCTGTTGTGCTGATAACGAGTGAATGCATGCTTAGCTCATCTTATGTAGGGAAGCACATGGGAGACGGTGGCAAAAATTACAGAAGCTAAAAATGCCTTGAGAAGCAGATTAAACCGAGTGCCTTCCTATGATGAGATAGCAGAAGTGCTCAACCTACAAGTTTCAACTGTTAGGCTTGGTTTTGAGAGGAGCAGATACCCACTTTCACTGGATCGAACATTGACTGATCAAGGTCGCATGACACTTCAGGTAATTTCATATTCAACTTATGACTCCTCCACTTTTTACTTACTTCAAGTTCGGACTTTGAGAAGGTAAGTCTTCAACTATGTAATGGAAGTCCAAAATCCATCTGGGACTTATTCTATTTACCATTTTCATACCTTCTTCATGAGAACTATATACATTTGTTTGGTTTCTTCAATGTTAGGTTGTTGAGTTCATTGTAAATCTGTTATTGCAGGAGATCATACCAGGGCCTGATGAGACAAATCCAGAGAAGATGGTGAAGAAACAACTAATGAAGCTAGAGTTAGATAAGCTGCTTCAGACACTTGATGAAAGGGAAGGACGTGTACTGAGATTGAGATTCGGATTGAATGGGCAGACACCACTATCCTGCCAAGAAACAGGAAGATTGATGGAGTTATCAAGGGAGAGAGTTAGACAGATTACTGTGAATGCACTGTTCAAGCTAAGAAAAACAAGCATGGACAGTCTTAAAGCATATGTTTTATTAGAATCTTGAATTGTCCGAACTTTTTTAACAAAGGTTCACATATCTAGGAAAATTTGTAATTCGTCGATTCGCAAGATTATCAAACGTGAATGAAATATTGGAAAATAACCAAATAGTTCGGTGAAGTGGTTTAACACTCGCATCCTTTAATTAGAGATCTTAAGTTTGAGTTCTGAAAATGGAGAAATTTGTTTGGCCAGTACTTTATTTCTTACGGGCTGACTCTGTACGTGCGATAATTAGTTTGAAAGTGTATGACTTTCTACTAGACCCTTGTAAGATATTTCGACGCTAAAAAAACAATATTAGAAAACTAGGTACCGGTTTCAATCACATGTTGCTGGTTGTTCTCGCACAGCGTTTGTAGTCCAACGGTTAGGATAATTGCCTTCCAAGCAATAGACCCGGGTTCGACTCCCGGCAAACGCAGATGATTGTTTTTATTCTTATCCAATTCCTTTGTATCTATTTTTCGAAATTTTAAATAAAAATAAATCATAAATAAGTCTAACTAATTAGCTTTTTATCATGTACTAATCAGATAATTCATTTCACTGCTTCATAGTATATATACATCACAGTTGGAATCGTTGGAATCGTTTGTTCATTCTGACTTATGCAGATTGTGAAGAATGTATAAAGAAGCAGATGATAAGAATATACAAATAGAATAGCTGAGTAGATCCATTCCCGTAGCTATTGTCACCATCTTGCTCCTCTCAAACATTTTCACTAACAGAATCATGACGATGACGTGTCCCACTTTCGTCTTCAGTTCGTCGAGAGAGCTTATCTTCATCCACTTTGGTCTCTCCTGTTAATAATTTCCATTTTCAATACATAACAGATTTTTCTTTATTTTTTAATTTAATATCAAATTTTGAATTTTAATAAATATTTTTTGAAATTTATATGAATTGAATTAAAAAATTATTTATTGATATTAATTTATTTTTATTTCACCCGTTTAATGAACAAATAATAAATTTAGTGTTAAGTATTTTTTTAAAATTATTTTATTTAAAATTTTTAATTTAAGATTAATTTTAAAAATTGATTTGAAATTTTTAATATTAAATTAAAAAATAAAAATTTAAGTAATATTTAATTTGGTATTACTTTAATTAATTCTAACTATATATATAATATATAGAATTAGTTTAAGTACATCAAGTTTGAGATTAAGTTTACCTTTAAAGCAAACATTCCGAACAATGAAGAGCCTTTAAGTGCACGATCAATGGCTGGAGATGTATCAGGAGGGACATTGCTGATAAATAATCCGTACAAACCCATGCCAAATATCAGCATTACGGTTCCAGCAAGGTAAACATCTGCAATGAATGTAATTAGTAAGAAAAAGTATCATTAATTATTATTTAATAATAATATTATTATTATTTAATTATTGTTATTAACAATATATATAATGAGATTTTTATTTAATAAAAAATAAATCCACCTAATTAGTTTTAGATAGTTAAACAAATACAATAGAAATAGTATGGCTAAAATATCCTTTTGAGCGATGAAGATTTCTTAAACTAATGCGATGAGTGACAGAAGCTTCAAGACCTAAATTTTGATTTTATTGAAATCTGAATTAAATTTGAACTTAGGAAAAAGAAATTGGGTTTCAAGATTGAGAACCCGACCCAACTTAGCTTGTATCTATAAGAAGTACAACCTGAATCTAATCCGATCCGACCAAGATATTTTTGACCTAGTTTGGTAGATAACCAATCAGCATTTTTTTAATCGATTAGTTGTCTGCAGTTATTTGACTCTTCAAACAGTTACGAAAGCTGTCTGGACAGTAGTAAATCCAATGCTTGATTTAAGATAAACAGCTAAAAATAAAAACGCTTCTGTATATAGGAGCGTTTTCATCAATCAGCCAAAATTTTAATTATCAAAAGTCAATTGGACCATTTAATTGAGGTTCCTAGATACCTACATTTTAAGAACAATGTTTGTTATTATAACTGTTTTATACAATTATAGGTTAGAAATAAAATATTGACCTCAAACGAAAATAAAAATAGAAAGAGTTGTATAAATTTTTCATAGATGATGAAACAGTACAGGTGAACATGACTTCTCTAAAATCTAAGTTCTTATAAGAATATTTAACGAAATAGTAAGATATATAATATTCATACCCTTATAAATTTTTAAAGTGACATTTTCATAAGTTATTTTACACATAAATAACTAATATTAAACAACTAATTTTACCAAACATCTCTAATAAATAGCTAATGCAATCTACTAGCCAAATCAACTAATATAATCAACTATCAATTAATACAATCAATTGATTGTCAAACAAAACATTTATATTAACAAACAAAACTCAAATATACTAAGATTTGAGTCGGGATTGAATTTTACAAAATCATTTTTTAAACTTGGGAGCTCAACCTTTTATCAAAATCAATGAATAAAATTTGATTTTGCTTGGTTTTAAATCTAATATAAATTTAGAAAATTTTAGAAATTTGAAATTGAAAGCTTGACTTAAATTCAACGAAAGAGTATAAAAGACACAGGGTCAATTTGACTAAACCTATTACCATCTTGATGTCAAGAAATAAGGCTCAATCCACTAAATTTCATGTCGAATTTGACCCTAAAAAGAATTCGAGTTTCAAACTCAGGATTCAAGAACCTAACCTAACTATAAAGAGAGAGAGAGCTGATCTCAGTCGTACTTCTAACAAAAACAATAACACTCAACGAAAGTTTCGTAGAGATGCGAGTATGAGCAGATTCAGTAGTTTTGCTTCTAACAACATATATGACAGATCTTTCACTCCACAAAGAATTACTATTCTCATAATAATTAACACTTGTATCTTGCAAGCATATTACACTAGACAGACTAAGAATATGGAGGAAGAAAACTTTGCAGTTAGGCACGGAAAGGTTTAAACAAGTTATTGCAAAAATGGCAAAAAGGAAGATAGATTGAAGGAGAACATCACCAATAGCTTCGACTAAGCGTAGAACCATCTGTCCTGTGTGAACTCCTTTGACACAACTTGTCCAATAAACTCTGTACGCATCAACGATATAAACACAACCCTACAGGGATGGGAAAATCAGAATTACAATCCCCTGGTTGATATTAGCAGAACAGAGTGAATCATCTACTTCAACTATAAAGACACTATGGTTCTATTTCATACATCGATTTAGTCGAGACTTACATTGAGAAAGCACAAAAGTGAACCGGCAAGTGAGCCTCCAACAGCCAGAAGTGCCAAGAAACGGAAGTCAAAGATGGTCTGTTCTAACAATTCATAGACAAAAACAGAGTGCATATTTTATCCTATCAAAAACCCACAACTAGGGTCAAATCAAATCACCGTACTTTTTAAGAGAGCTACGAACAAAAGATCTGAACCTACCCTCTCAATTTTAGACTCAGTGGACCGAAACAATCTGATAACTGGATGATTCCCGTTGGGGCTGGAAAAAGCTTGGTTAAAGCTGGACTCATGGTGTCCTGAGTGCTCCAGAAACGGCGTCGAGGAAATAACGGGTTGTGATGGCACCGACTCCGGTGACGATGAAGATGATGGGCTTAAAGTGGCTAAAGGGCAAAAGTATCTCCGGCTGACCACCGATCGGCGGGGATTCGTCCATGGGGTGGATAGTGAAGAAGCGGAGATAGAAGCAAACAGAGCCATTTGTAGAAACAGAGACAAAACAGAGGACCCTGATAAGCAGTGAAAAGACAACGTTCTTTAGATATAGACCGTTAAAATCGGTAGCAGTGTTCCAAAACTGAGCTAAGTCAAACATTTGACACGTGCCTTCACGTGTTACAGAAAATGGTTGGTTATCAACAAAAGCGCAAGCCATCCGTACTCTGTAAGATTCAGATGATAATAAAACATTTGAAATAAAAACCGGTGAAGTTTAAATTATAAATTACGGTTGTTATAACAAAACTACCCGGACCGTAATTATAGTTAATATTAATGATTGTGTCTTAAGTGATAATTATATATGAAAAAATAACCTTAATTGAATTAATTAAATGGAGCTACTTATGTCAAAATTTTGCTTTTATCATATTTTGTAATTTATAATTGGTTTTAACCCTAAAAATTAGTCACGATCAAACTTAAAATATTTTGAAACCTAGTAGGACTCAATTAAGTATATTCTTATTTTAAAATAAAGATTACAATATTTGCTTGAAAAATTTCAAAACTCAAAATAAAAAAATTAATCTCTATCCAAGATCCTTTGAACTCAAGTTTAATCTATTGAGCTCGGGTTAATATGAGTTGGATCAAACCGAATAAAACGAACGTTGTCAACCTTAATCATGAGATGCAGGTACCAGTTTAAAACCCTTATATTTTTAGCTAAATCACTTTTAACACAAAATTGTAAGAATTTTTAATCAAAGAGGTAGGCTTATATGTGTATAATTGTGTATAAAGGTTATCATATAAAGTTGAACCTAATTAATTAAAGTGGTCTAGTATGATTATGATATTTTGAGTTTTATGTATCTATTTTAAATGTGGGCTTTATGTGTGTAGAGACCAGATTTATAATTTCTAGTTTTATGATAGGCCAAACTAGAAATTAAATTAGAGTTTTACCCTAATAAAAGTGGTTATAGTCCTTAAATTAAACGCACACACAATACTTTATGACATTCCATCATAAAAAAAAAACAAAGAATTAAGAAAAAACTCTGTAAAAAGGCTACGTTTTAATTTGGAAAATAAATTGCAAAATGCCAGCGCAGATTTTATAATAGATTTAGATATGCTTCTGCTTTTATTTAATTTTTGATGATTTGACGTAAACAAATTATGACTTTAAGGAGATTGAAACTCAACAAGTGATTTTAGAGCCTTAATCATAATTGGGTCATTAAAAATGGTTGATTTTTGTCTTCTATAATCTTGAAATTGTTTCTATATATGGATTTGACTGGATATATAAATTTGGTTAAATATTGGGTTTTATTGTTATTTTTTACGGTATTTAAAAAAAAGAAACCGTCGAAATAGACGACGGTAAGTTGTAGGTTGTGTTGAAAAGGTGGTTTTCAAAATCCTTTAATCTTTATCGATGGTTGTTTTGATAATGTTGATTTACTTCTGATTTTTATGCTTTTACTTTTTGGCCTTGTTTGGTAAACAGCTGATTGCAGTAGCTATTAGCTGATAATTGATTTTATCAACTGATTTGACCAGTGGATTGCATTAGTTGTTTGTTAGAAATGTTTGGTAAAATTAGTCGTTTAGTATTAACTATTTATGTGTAAAATGACTTATAAGGACATGACTTTAAAAAAATTATAAGATATGAATATTATATATCTTAGTATTTCGTTGAATATTCTTATAAGAATTTAAATGATAAAAATTTTATTCTACAAAAATTAAGTTTATAACTTTAATAAAAAACATAGAACATTTAATAATAATAATAATAATAATAATAATAATAATAATAATAAGACGTCAGCACTGACGTCAGCCGCGCATATCGCGGAGGTGCGCGTGCTGAGCATGTGCTCGCATCAAAAGCGCGATGGATGCGTTTGGCTCGTGTCGCGCACGCATGGTGACACTACAAGAAAAATAGAGGTTAGCAAAGGAAATTACCGACGGAATGTGTACAAATTCCGTCGGTAAGCTTATTTAGCGACAGAATTTACTGAAAAAAAAGCGTCGAAAATATGGCTGTCGGTAAATTTACCGACGGAAATTATGCATACCATCGGTAAATTTACCGATGGTTATTTCGTTCGGTCAGTAAGTTTCTGTTAGAAAATTACCAACAGAAATTTTTTTTTGTCGGTAATTACCAACGAAATTTTTTTCCATAGGTAAATTTGCTAAAAATTATTTTTTAAAATTTACCTATAAAGTGTTCAGTTTCTCTGGTTACCTTCTATTTCTTAG
>JAOTAX010000004.1:243601-256825 GCA_025629825.1 Erythroxylum guanchezii | reverse complement strand
AATATATCAATATGGGCTATTTTGTAATTTTTAAAAAGTTTAGGGACTATTTTATAAATTTAAAAAATATCCCGAAATGGTACCCGGTACCGACCGATACCGGTATAATTCCGTTCCAAAGCCCAATCCGGTATCGAGACCGGTACGGTATTCATAACATTGATTTCTACCCTATAATTTCAAACCGCAATTCCCCTCACGGACGTGAAATTTTTCTTAAATGAATCTTATTTATCGGTATTAGCAAATAATTAATTTTTAATTTGTATTATTATCTACCTCTTTATTTATATGTATTCTTTTATCGTTATTCTCTTTGTATTTCATTGCATTTGGTATTTTTTAAAATTTTCACTTTCTTTTTTGGCTTTCTCAAATAAAAGGCATTCTCTGTTCAGACCAAGAACAGAAAAATCCGACCAGCGGTTTTCCCGACAACTGGAGAGTGAAAATCATGGCGTATTTTCTCGAGAAACAAACAGATTTTTCTTTTTAGCGATTGTTTTCTGTGTGTGTTTTCCTTTTTCAGCCTGGTTGAGTGAGTGATGCAATAGAGAAGCTTGGCAAGTACGGTTTTGAGCTCAGCTACTGCAGAAAGGAAAGCTCTTAGAATTAGCAGTTACACCTAAAGCTTCAAAAAAGTGCTTTTTGGAGTCTGAGAGTTGCAGCTACAGGTTATGATCTTTTAAGTTGGCTGATGATTTGTCCCTTCTTCAACTTTCAGCATCTCTACGCTTATTTTGGGTGAAATTTGAGCCTGCTTCTGGTTCAAGTTACTGTTTTTTGTTTTGGTGAAAAAGCTTTCTAGAACGATTGTATGGTGTTTTGGAAAAAGTTACTTGCTTTGTTTATGTTTTTGAAGATGTTTTCTCATGGGTTTTTAGTTCTCATGGGTTGGTTATTACTATTTATAGAAAGTTCATCTGATGAGCAAGACTCAGAAAATGACAAAATGTACGCGTCTCAATCTCCTGAACTCACTCCTTCATTTTCTGGCTATACTAAGCAACTTAATGTCAGCCTCTTATACAAAACCAGCGAGGAAGAAGGGGAAAACAATGGTGGAATTCGTATTCATCGTCTCCAACATAACAAAACAGACCAAGAAGAACTTCCATTTGAGCAAGCAAATACAAAACATTTTCTTTTTCTTTCATAGACATTAAGAAAAATGAGTGACCAGAAGGTCGTTAACACTAACAAGGTTGGTGATTGCCAGAATTTCCTCAAGTACACTGTCCAAAACGGACCAGGAAAGATCGTCGGACTTGTCTCTGCTTATGTTCTAAGTTACCTCCTCAACCATCTCTTAAAGCCCCTGTCTCAACCTCGTATAGTCTCCGACATCATCGTACGTATTTTTTTCAGCTTTTCATGCACTGTACGATATTACCAGACGGGGATTAATGTTGTTTCTTTGCTTACAGGTAGGGATTTTTATCGGGAACATACCATGGATTCATGACTCTTTCGATGAAAAGTTCATTACAACTCTCAATTTCGTGGCTGAGTTTGGGATTATATGTTACATGTTCGTATTGGGGATGGAGATGGACCCGTATACGATATTCAAACCGCCGACTCAAGACGCCATGATTGCTTATGCTGGTATGGTTTCTACGTTCATACTGGCTTGTGGAATAACACCATTTCTGGCTTACTCCAACAGACCAGACATAGGTTTCACACTTTCCCTTTCGCTGACACTTTCTGGGAGTAGTTCACATATATTAACTCGAATCATCACGAACCTGAAAGTGGGCAAGTCGGATATCGGGAAACTGGTGATCGCTGCCGGAGTTCACGCCGATATGATATCGATGCTTTTGTTGAGCATAGGGTTCATAATTGTTCCTCCTGGACTCACCGTCTCTGATCTCTCTGTACGTATAACTAAAAGCTTGACAATGGGTGCAGCTTTACTGTTCCAGACAGTTTTTGCAGCTTCTGTTTCGCCGATCTTTATGAACTGGGTTAACAATGAGAATCCTGAAGGAAAACCCATGAAAGGTTCACACTTGGTCCTCACCATCGCCTTCATGGTCATGATTTGCAGTTCTTCTCCGATTTATGGGTACAGTCCGATTCTTAGTGCGTTCATGGCCGGAGCTTTCTTGCCAAGTGAAGGGAGAGTATCGAAGTGGGCGGTTGGGAAGATCAACTACTTGTTGACCGTCGTCTTTTATCCCATTTTCTTCTTTTGGATGGGGTATCATTCTAGTTTCAGCAAATTTAGAGCTGGTAGTTTAGGCACATGGGGAAGATTAATTGTTTTGATACTGATAACCCTCGTCGGGAAAGTGATCGGAACAGTCGTCTCCGGTGTGATGTTGGGTTTTCACTGGCGTGAATCTGCTGAACTTGGGTGTCTTTTGACTGCTAAGGGTCATTTCCATGTATTCTTGGCTGTCGTTGCAAGCATTGTAAGTTGCATATAATCTCCTCCACTCAATTGTAACGTTACGATTACGTGCCTTACCGTTATTGCGACTTGTCATAATTACGACTGTTTGCTTCGTGAGCTTATTTGTTTCATATGATTTGTTATTCATATTAATTTGTTTCTTTGATCATTTTTCAAACTGAATCTGCAGTATGACATAATCTCTACTTCGACCTGCATTAGTATCATACTTACAATCCTCCTCACAGTTGTGCACACTCCATCAGTTGTGTTGCAAATTATCAAGCGAGCCAGGAAACGTGCACCAACTCACCGGAGGGCCCTTCAGTTGCTTGAACCCTCAAACGAGCTTCGAATTCAGCTGTGTGTTCATGGACAACACAATGTACCTTCAACCATCAACCTCGTTGAAATCTCGAGGGGTACACCTGACCCTGGAATTCTGGTCTATGTGACAGACATGATCGAACTCACGGACGAAATTGCAGCCACACTGGTGCAAAGTAGCGAGGGGATGAACACCGTCACAGTGACTGATAAGGAGGTAACAAAAATGAGAGATCAGATCACCAAAAGGTTCCAAAATTATGTGGACGAAAATAGTGATGGCATCACACTGAGGAGAATGCTCGCACTCTCAACATTCAATAACATGGCTCAAGATGTATGCGTTTTAGCAGAGGACTTGATGGTCTCCCTGTTAATATTGCCTTTTCACAAGAAGCAACTACCAGATGGGACACTAGACGGTGGCCACCCCGGGTTCCGTTATGTGAACCGGAAGGTGAAATTATATAGAATTCTCTAAACTGATATAGGTCCTGTTGCTAAACTGCTGATGATTTTTCTTGATACAATTTTGTTAACCTGTTGAGTCTGGCTTTAAACAGGTGCTCAGAAGTGCCCCTTGTTCTGTCGGAATTCTTGTAGACCGTGGTTTTGGATCTACGGAAAACATATCAACAATGAAAAGATCCTTCATGATTGCAGTCATCTTCATTGGTGGTAAAGATGACAGGGAAGCACTAGCATATGCAGGTCAGGTCGCAAGACACCCAGGAGTCAAACTCACAGTGATAAGATTCCTAGTAGAAGAAAACTCAGAGGCAGCCTCAAGAAGAGGCCCTCTTAGAGCCAATATAGCCGAGAGGGAACAAGAGATGAAGCTCGACGACGAGTGTTTTGCACATTTCTATGGCAGATATGTTGCCGCAGGCTATGTCTCCTATATGGAGAAGCATCTTGTCAATTCGGCTGAGACCTATTCCACTCTAAAATCATTGGAAGGGCAATACAAACTAATCATTGTCGGACGAGGGGGAAGGGTGAATTCAATATTGACAGTCGGAATGAATGATTGGCAACAATGTCCAGAATTAGGTCCCGTTGGAGATGTTCTATCGGGGTCTAATTTCTCCCTCACGACCTCTGTTTTGATCATCCAACAACACAGTCTTAGAGGAGAACTAGATGGTGTGGATGATGAGTTCTCTATAATGTAAATCTATAGATAGTTTGGAACTTTAGATGATCAATACTAGGAAGGACACAAATACTTGTATATCTTAGTGCTCATAGTTGTTAGAAAGTCAATGTGCAGAAGAATGTAATATTAACCAATCAAGAGAAAAGGAAAAACAGAACAAGAAAAACAGAGTACGATGGTCCTATTGCTGCATACAAGAATGTAGTAACTGAAACAACGCATCAGGCAATTAAGCAGGTGATAAGCAAAAGTTATTTAGATTTCAATTGTTGAAATTTTTGACATGTTCAAAGTTCACATTAGCCACAATTCATTGCTTAATTACAGCCAGCCAAGTCCAATTTTCGACAAGGTTACGATTTCTCAATCTGCAAGCAAACAAAACCAGATCATTCATCCACCGCTTCCTTGTATCCCACCATGATTAGAAGCTCCTCTGGAACCTTGCAAGCTCAGCCTATAAACAAAAACTAAGTCAAAAACCATAAAAGCAATACTAATAATTGTTTTCTCCACCAAAACTACAAAAGAAGCCAGTTCCTTAACAAGCTAAAGAAAAAGATGTCTAAATGCAATACGGACAGTCCATGATCAAAACCATCACAAAACATAAAAATATCCAAAATTCTATAATTTTCTCTGAAAGTAAAAACCATACCTCAAACGAATTCTTCAAATGATCAAGCTCCTTGTCGAGATCGTTGATCGCCTGGTTATATGCCTGCATCGGTGAGGACTGGCTCGTCGTATGAATCTACATAGCCAAATCGAATTGATTAAAAACCCCACAAATTCACCCAATTACTCAACCCAACAAAAATAAGCTAGCCAATGTGCTGCGCATAGACTACTGAGTGTTACTAGCTTACCCTAACTAGAATTTTGTACTGTAGAGGATGTGGAAGCTTGTAACCAGCAAAGAGAACGTTGTCGTCTCTGTGCAGCTGCCTAATGATAAACGAAAGAAGAAAATGATAACAACAATAACAATAAAAGAGACTATACTTGGATTAAACACAGAACCAGATAATGAATTAACGAATGGATTATATACATGCGAAGAATATTTCCGACGGTGTGGTCCTCTCTCTCCACCGTGAAAGACGCGGCATTAATGATCTTCGTGTCTCTCTCGTACGAAACCCTAGAGAAGAAACGTGAGATTAGGAAATAGGGTTTTTTTTCGAGACAAACCGGAGGAAGATACTTACTTCTTAGTCCCTTCCGGGACAACGAATCGCTCGTATCTATCAGGGGCGTTCATGGCTTCTTTCTTCCGAGTTCTCGCGCTCTGTGTTTCTCTTCCCTCTCTAAACCAGTGAAAGCAGTAGCTCGTATCTTTGGTTTCGCTCGAAACTTGAGAAGGAATAATAAAATGATGTCGTTTTCATATTTTAATTTAAAAATAATAAATTGGATCAAATTGAATCAGGTCTGGGTTCGAGCCTTACAGTAGGAGTCAAGCTGGCAAGCTCCCCCAGCCCATTATCATCTTTAAGTTCATTTACGTAATGACACGTTGCGACAACGTGGCAGAAGTCTATTGGCTGGAAAGCTGCCACGAACAAAATGGCCAGCATGGTGTGTTCCTATTGGACGATCCCCATGGTCTTGACCGTAGACAGTCCAAACTCGGGAACCAGAGACTATCAGGAACCCTCGCCACATCCATCAACAAAAGGAACAGAAGGCAAAATAGCCCAACCCCCTCCAAAATCTAATTAAGCTCTTAGAATATTAAAAAATATTCTAATTTTATTATTCTTTAATTTAAGGGGATCTCTAAATCTCTCTCTCTTTTCGGAAAAAAAAAACACAAAAAATTCAAAATCTCAAAATCCTTCACTATGGCCTTTCACGTAGCTTGCCCAATTACATGGTTAGTAGTATTGTTATGTATTTACTATTAACACTAAATCCTCTCCCTTTGTCTATCGTCTCGTGTCGTACTTCTCTTTAAAACTCACTCGTCTTTGGGTCTCGTGTGTGTGTGTGTGTTTCTTTGTTGTTTCGCAGTCGCCGGATCTGCTTCTGCCCGCTAGGGTTTCCGCGGGATCTCCAGAGCGCGAAATCCAAGGCCTCGTTTTTGTTCGATGTTTCTAGAATCGAGGAGTTCTCCTCCGGAATTGGGGATTCGCGACACGAAACCGTTCAGGTCTCTGTCCCCAAGGTCGCGCACGTTCCCGCTTTGGCGCCGCCGCCACCTCCAGCGATTGTGTGTCGGGGAGATGGAGGCGGCGGCGGCGGGGGTGGTGAGGGAGCTGATGATAGTGCGGCTGCTGTGTCGGCGCAGACGAAGCGGTTGGCTCTTCAGCGTAAGGCCGCCGCGGCAATGGTTGCAGCCGAAGATTATGCGCGCCGGTTTGAGGCTGGAGATATGGCGGTGAGTTTACATCAAATGTGCACTTTTTTTTATAACAGCTGTTAATTTCTGAATTTTGTGCTGAATTTTGTTTAGTATGGAATTTTGGAGTTGTTTGAAGGACGCAATGTGGAGTTTAGACTAGTTAGTTTTGATTGATGATGTTTGAAGTCGTCTACGTACAGATTTTGAAAGAATGTCTGAACTTGATTGTGCTTACCTGCACATAATGATCGAGTTGAATCCTTGAATTCATCAAGAATTGCATATACCTAACCAGTTTCTTATTTGGTTTAGGTTTTATAATTTTCGGTCGTATGGGATAACTGCTTGGTTGTGTGCATTTAATTTTCCAACAAATTTGTTGTATATTGAGTAATTGTTTCAATATATGGAGTTGTTGGATCGTGTTTCATGTTTCTAACTAGTGAAAATCATTGATGGTTGTGCTTTTGAATGTTCTTTTGTGCTTCCTGTAATTTCCTACTCAAGATATGGGCGAAAATTTCTGTTGACATTTATTGTTATATATACTATATCTTTGGTGTTTGTAATTTGGTTTTTCTTTTTGAAAAAAGTTCTGGAGTATGTTACTATGCAATTTTTTTTATTTGGTTGCTCTGCTTTTTCGGGATCTTAAAGCATGATGTCATAGCCGAACTTGATAAAAACAGGACCTGCATTTTCTGAATATGGCTGTAGTTGTTTGCTTGGCCTCATTGGTATGGGCAGTTACTTGGAGTCTTCCATCTCCCTATCATTTTTGTTATGTATATGTGCACAAATTTTTGTGATCTCGGACATTGATCTCTTGTGACTTGTTCACGACACTTGTTTGTGGATATTGAAGAGCTTAGTTGGATCCTGTTTTTACAATTTACAGTTTTCGAAGCATTTAATCATTCTGTGTTTATGTACTAACAAACATTTCCAGGCTGGCTCTAAGAAAATTACTGGAGAAGAGCAAGGTCAGTTAAATGCTAATGTGATGTGCCGGATGTGCTTTCTGGGTGAGACAGAAGGAAGTGAGAGAGCAAGAAAGATGCTTTCATGCAAAAGTTGTGGCAAGAAATACCACAGAAGCTGCTTGAAAGCTTGGTCTCGAAATAGAGGTAAATTAATAGGTTAGATACTTTAACAACAGCATGCTCCTATGTATTCTTATTCAGAGATTCAGTGCAGATTTATTTCACTGGAGTTCATGGAACTGTCCATGTTGCCGAATCTGTGAGGTACATTGAGTTCTAGATTCTCATCATTTGTGAACTTTTTTAGGAATGTCTATATATGGTATTGATCTTAAGAGAAAGCTTACATTTTGATGCCTCCGACTTCTTTAGATATGTCGAAGGACTGGAGATCCGAATAAATTTATGTTCTGCAAACGATGTGATGGTGCTTACCATTGTTATTGTCAGCATCCTCCACACAAGGTGATATGTCTATTACTCATCTCTTTGAAGCTAAATTGGACGCAATAAGCACTTCTAATTTTCATTTCTGGGTGGCGCAGAATGTTGGTTCTGGACTGTATTTGTGCCCCAAACATACAAGATGTCACAGTTGTGGATCTGGTGTACCTGGAAATGGCCTAAGTGTGAGGTACTAATTACGAAGAGTTAGCTTTGGCACACAAATATACTTGATTCTCTAAGCACGGGTTCCTTGATGAAGGCATTTAGTTTCTTTTTCCCTTATGACTTCTTTTTTGCTTTGACAATAGTTAGAGATTGCAAATGGCTACTGTTTAACGTCATCAAAACATGTTGGTTAGGATGTCACATGTTATTCAACTTTAATGCATACTAGATGCTGCAGTTTATACAACATTATAGTAGTAGTTAGTTGGAGATGGCGGCATTAGGGATTTATAAACTCCTATGTTTTTGATTCCATACCTATACGTTCAACAGGGCTATGATTTTCCTTTGTTTGACAGATTCAGTATGTTATCTTCTCAGGTGGTTTCTGGGGTACACTTGTTGTGATGCTTGTGGAAGACTTTTTGTGAAAGGAAATTATTGCCCCATTTGTTTGAAGGTTTGTTTTTTGCTTAGAAATGCTTCTGATTTTAACTATGACCTAATCTGACTGAATTTTGAGATGCTTGTTTTAATTTCAAGGTTTATAGAGATTCAGAATCAACACCAATGGTTTGCTGTGATATGTGCCAGCGCTGGGTTCATTGTCATTGTGATGGTATCAGGTCTGTTGCTGCCATTCTTTAGTAACAAGTTAATAGCACATTTTCTTTTGAGAATTTATTTGCGCTTAGGCAAGTGGGTATACGTTTATAAATATATTTGGTTATTAAGTTACATTTATTTTCTCCTAGTCAAGTTGTTGAATTAAATTATTTGCATGATTGGTTTTATGTGTTTTTGTACGGTTTGATTTTGTAGCATTGTGGTTAAATGATGCATATATCTCTTTCTGTGATGAATGGTTTGCAGTGATGAAAAATATTTGCAATTTCAAGTTGATGGGAATCTTCAGTACAAATGTGCCACCTGTCGTGGCGAATCCTATCAGGTTTTAATCTCTCTCCTTATGTTACATTTATTGGTTATTGCATTATATAGCTCCTCTTTCCCTGTTGTCCATATTCGACTCATCAATTACATAATGTGTGTTGCTAGGTGAAGGATCTTGAAGATGCTGTTCAAGAGCTTTGGAGAAGACGAGATAAAGCTGACCGGGATTTGATTGCTAGCTTGAGGGAAGCTGCAGGGCTGCCAACTCAAGAAGATATCTTTTCGATCTCGCCCTATTCAGATGAAGAAGAAAATGGTCCTCTGATGCCAAAGAATGAATCTGGTCGTTCTATAAAGCTCTCTCTAAAAGGTGTGGTGGATAAGTCTCCAAAGAAGAGTAAGGAATATGGAAAGAAATCTTGGAATAAGAAGTCTTCTAAGAAAAAGGATTCTCATTCATCTTCTACTAGTAAGAGAGAACTACCTCAGCAGGATATTCAATCTCATGGAACTAGTATGGATGATAATAAGGCTGGTGACACCGAAACATATGAAAAAGGACTGGATGTGTATTCTTCCACTGTTGCAGGAGTGGTGAACCGCACTGAAGGCTTTCCCTCTATTAATCATCCCGGAGGTTTGAAACAAAAGTTTGTTGATGAGGTCATGGTGAGGGATGGAGAAAGGACATCCAGAGTTATTAGAATTGTAAATAATAAGCCTCAAGATTTGGATAGTGGGAATGACACACAAAAAGATGCTAGCAAATCAACTGTGAAAGCAAAGAAGTTGGTCATAAATTTAGGTGCTCGAAAAATAAATGTTAGCAAGTCTCCAAGATCTGATGCTTCAAGCTCTCAAAGGGAGCAGGACCGGACAACTTCCAATGGTATGCCATCAGTTTGATTTCCCTTGATGAACTAAGATGATCTGTTTCCATAAATATATTTGTAATATTTTTTAATTAATAACTTAATGAAGTTTTTTTTTCTTAATTAAGTTTTTTTTTTTGGCTACGACAGCTTGATCACCAAATTTTTAGATTGATATTTCCTACGGAATGATAGTGTGTCCTCACTCATATCCTTGTACATTTGGTATTTATGAATAGGTAGTGATGGTACAGGCCGTCATAGGATGAGTGACAAGTCTACTGCAGAGAGAAACAATGGCACTGCTAAATTTGGAGAAGGTGAGTGGCTTCCATCCATTCATTTAAAATTTCCTCATTATCTATAAGGGTTTGTTTTAGTGAATGAAGGGCATCATAGATTCATAGTAGTTGTTTTGGATCATGCAGAGGAGACAATTAATCAGTCTAGCCAAACAAGCAGCTTAAAATTTGCGCGAAGAGAAGGAAATATGATTAAGTTTGGAAAATTGAAGCCTGAAGCTTCCAACTTAAATTCCAAATTCGATATAGACAGAGGCCCTGACAGAGGTAAAACCATGCGTTTAGACGAGACTCGTGTTTCATCAAGTAAAAGAAGCATTGGGGGGAGCAAAGCTGCATTTGGGCCTGCCAGTGATGTCCCCACTGTAAGAACCGACAAGTTGTCTTCGGCAAAATCACCAGAAATGAGGCCCAATTCAAAAGCTGAAAGCAATGATGACTCTGGTGACACACCGATTTTGAATTCCTTGCCAAAAGATTCTAAACTTTCACTCAGATTGAAGATTAAAAAACCTGACATTGAGAATCAGAGTTCTCAGTGTGCTCCACCTGAGGTAGAAAAGAGTATAAGGGGTCAAAGATCAAAGCGAAAGAGATCATCGAACTTCATGATGACATCAAACGGAGGTGAAGATGCCACGCAATCTCATCAGGACAGTCAGATGATGGGAGCTAGTTGGATATTGAAAAGGTTGGGTAAAGATGCAATTGGAAAGAGAGTTGAAGTTCACCAGCCATCTGATGATTCATGGTAAGCTTTTTCTTTCCTTTCATCTCCTCAAGAAGATGCATATGAGTGATTATGCTTTCGGTAATATATCCTCAGGTACTTGCTTGATTTTTATTTGATCTTCCATTCCATCTTTGATCTTGACCTTTTAATCCAGGCATAAGGGTGTGGTATCTGATATTGTTGAAGGCACGTCGTTGCTTTCGGTTACTCTAGATGATAGCAGATTGAAAACTTTACAACTTGGGAAGCAGGCTGTTCGCTTTATTCCGCAGAAGCAAAAGAGATCAAAGAGGTGACCGCTTGATCTTATTTTAAATTGATGATTAATGTCAAGATTTCTTCCCTATTAGGGGTCAAGTGTTTGTCTCCCATTCCAGAGGCAGAGATTAAGGTTACATTTTTGGGGTTGCTTGTACCGCTGCTTAGTTATATGCAGTTGTATTGTAAATGAAAGATTATTGTGTACCTCTAGGATAGTTTCAGAGTAGGGTATCAACTTCTCCTTTTCTAAAGTGGATCACAACAATGATTCAGAATCCGAGCTTCGTGTTCATGATGGCAGTTCTGTGTAGCTGTTGCGACTTTTATCAGTTGATTAATGTTAAAGTGAAAGTGACATTTCATTGTCTTCGGTGTTATGTTCATGTATTTTGTTCAATAGGCTCTCGAAAAATATTAATTACGAGTATGTCATCATCAATTGCGTAATTGTGTCTTCTGAAAGAATCAGGTTCTTGTTTGGATCCCTTTGTAAGCCTCACGGTTCCCTACTGTTAAGATTTGCTTAAGGTTTATGTTGCGAATAAAAATGAAAAACAAAAGAGAGAAGGAGGAAGGGAAGAGTCTAGAAAGGAGAGAGAAGAAGAGAGAGAAAGATACACACACATTAGCTAATTTATAATTTGCTTATGATATATTCATACGTGACTCTTCTTTCTATTTTAGAAAACCTTGTCCTCAAGGTTGCAGAGGTTTACAGAATAGACAAAAAATGAATAATCTGTTTTTCTTTTCGCTACCCATCTTTTTCGAAGCATCACTAACAATTGGTCGTTTAGCATCATAGAGGAAGGAGATTAGATTATCAGAATGAGACACAATCTCATAGAAAAGTCCTGCGATGTAACTACCTGCAAAGTTCACAATTTGCTCATTAAACAAAACTCCAAAATCAGAACTGCATGTTACTCTTAACGAAATCAAGAGGAGTAACTGTCATGTGGGTTAGATCACAACTGAGAAGACCACCAGCCGTACAAGCAGTGTAGAAAGTTGGAGAGTATATTTCGACTTACCAGGCTCGCTGGGAGAGGGGACGACTAAGGCACCATCAGATGCGATGTCTTTGTTATTCATAAGAGGGGTGGACTCTACGATCAAAGATTTTATGTTTTCCTTCACTTGCATAGGTTGCTCATTTTGATTCGTGAGTTCCGGAATAACTGCAATGGTAGCTCTCACTTCCGCTTCTTGTCGCTTCAAAAATTATGTCACCGCATTTTTAAGCTTCGGTAGGTTTTTCTCCAATATTTTTGTTTTGTTTAGAGCTTCCAAAAACATTTTCTTATTCCTGCTTTGAAATTCCATAAGCATTTTCTTGCTTCTGTTTTGTGCTTCTATCAAGCTTTTCATGTTTTCTTCGATTCCTTACATAATCGATTGCTCTGATACTATTTATTGCGAATAAAAATGAAGAACAGGATAGAGAAGGAGAGAAGAGTCCAAAAAATAAAGAGAACACAAAGTTTTAGAGAAAAAGCGAGAGACACACATTAGTTAATTTATATTTTGCTTACGAGAGAAACGGTTACAATCTTTATACTTGTTACAACCTCTGTTTTTAAACCCGGATCGGACCGACCGGTGGTCTGGTCTGATTTATCCTGCAAAATCGGCTATAAATTGACTCAGTCTGAACCGGTCAGACAATTTTTTTATTTTTTTATTTTTGTATCGGACTGGTCCGACCGGTCAAACAATTTTTTTATATTTTTATTTTTGTATTTTTAAATATTTTTAAATATTATATATAATTAAATATAATTATTGCATAATTATTATGTCATATCGGTCGAACCGGTCAAATCGGTGACTAATAAAATCATCGGTTCGATGACCGGTCCGAGTTTCAGAACAATAGTTACAACTGTGTAATAGCTATAGCATTTTTATACGTAACAATTTAATTAGAAATGGCAATGAGATTGGTGGAATTGAACGATGATCCGAGTTTGGCCCAAACCTTAGTTGGGTTTGTATCACAAAGATTGAATTTGTTTGGACCATTTAAAATGTTATTATTAAAAGAAATTATTCAAGACGATCCATTAAATCGACGTTATTTTAAAAAACTTTTTTAAAATAACGTTTTGTAATTGAAAGATGGGTTGTTCAGATTGTTGAGTCTAGTCTTAAATTCATTTCTCATATTCAAATTTAGTCCAAAAGTTCAGTTTAATTGAACATAATTAGGTTAGATTGAACTCTGAGTCAAGTGTCATCCCATGCTCAACATTAGATTTAAGTTGGTGTATGATGATCTCTTTCCAACATCATATGGCTAGACAGCAACAAATTCCGTTGTGTAGTGT
>JAOTAX010000004.1:214377-243501 GCA_025629825.1 Erythroxylum guanchezii | reverse complement strand
CGTTGTGTAGTGTGGAAAAACAGGCTCGTACATTGGGGGGGGGCGGCGGGGGAAAGGAAAAGACTAGAAAAAACATAAATTATACAGGTGGAGGAGGCAGGTCTAGCAAAAGCCAAAATCCAACACAGTCATCAGAATCTAAGTCGTCCTGGATGGCAAGGAAATGTAACCCTCCACAGGCCTTCTTTGCATCTTCCCAAGTTTCAGCTTCAGCTGTTGCTACAGGAGTTTTCTTATAGGTTGCATAAACATATCTTGTAGAAATTCCAACAGATAGAATCAATGCAGCACGACTCGTATCGGCTTCTATCGAGCATACTTCCAGTCCATTCATCCAGGCTGCAACAAATTGGAGGAGGTTGTTGAACTTACCCTTTGCAGGACGCAGCATAAATATTGAACTATCAAGAGATGACCAGATATAGATCAGAGAAAGGAGATACCTGCTAATGGTTTAGCACGAGAAGATGCAACAGCTAGTCCAGGGATCAGTGTATCGTCCTTGATCTCAATTCCCAGCAAGTCCAAGTCAAGAGCTGCACCAAACACAAATCTCGTCTCCAGTGATGCCACTTCTTCTTGAACAGCTGCAAATGGGAGTATACAGGTTAGAATCTCCAATTTCTGTTTGCAATTCAGGAATTAATAGCTTCTTTCTTTTTCGCTTCAAAGAATCAATGATTTCTGAGGTCAAAGACTATCGCCTCAGTTTATGAATGATTTCACTATCACAACATATGGTTCTGTTTATAAATTTCTGACTTCCAGAAAAATCGTTCTGCATAATGGATGCCATGACATGCCTCATGTATGAATATTGACAACGAATATGCGAATGCTAGTCTACCATGCCTGTACCTGACAAAGGTAGCTGGACAAATGCCCATTTCTCCCCGAACAGGTTCTCCGGGAGTTCCATTGGGAAAGGATTGTCTAGTGCCAGAATCGGTTTAGCTCCCTTTTGAAAACCAGGATGACGAGTATATACAGTCTCGTACCGTTCTTCCAGCCATAGAAGAAGTGATAAACACTGCAGAAAAAACCAACCTAAAAAGGTGAGCAAATGGCACAAATTAGTTAGTTCATATAGGTGCATATACCCACAAGAGGATGCGTAAATAACGATTGCATTTCCTCAACAACTAGTGAGGTATCTCTTGCATAGGAATGCCTGGACTTGATTGAATCTCAGTTGCTGTGACTTATTAAGAAAAAAGAAGAATTCACTGCAATGACAGGGTGCAAGCATATATGATGTCTGTTTGCTTAAATTTCCCTATGCACATATTGTATCGGATCAACGGATACTATTTTGAATAATTTTTAAAAATTACGGCAACCCAGTAGAGTGCAAGACAGTTTGGTACCATTTCCGAGCTGGTCAGATATGGTATCAAACCCACTTCATTGGTGTGACCATCTATTTAGTCAATCGACCAGAAGAAACAACATGAGCATGTTTCCATCTAAATCTTTACCTTCACTGGTTTACCAGTCACTTTTGGCTAGATTAAAGCAATAAATTCTTGGCTCCATTAAGATCGGGAAAATGAAAAACCGAGTTCCTATGGAATACATACGCACCCGTTTGCTAGGAATAGGCTTGATACCCAGCTCCTTACATGCTTTTGCTACAATTGTCTGCATCTGTCCCCTGAAATGCACTGGCACAGTCAATCAGCACCATATACTCGAGTAATGTAACAATCGCACAAAGCTATGGTTATACACACAAGCTATTTGTTAAAATGCATGTATGTCAAAAAGGCAAATTACCATAGAAATCACCTGAAGAAGCGAACTTTTTCGGGTAAAGGGACACCGAGATTCTCAGAAATAGACAACATAGCCTCCTTTAGAGTGATGCTATTGATAACGTTATTCGGAAAATACTTGGTGTACTGAAGTGACAGTGAATCATCACACACCACAAGCTCCCACACCTTCTTGCCTCTATCATCAAGTATAGGCCTAGAGCAAAAATCCAATTCCCATTCGACAATGCTCTCTGGATCGGTTTCTGGGTCTAGAAAGCTCAGTTCAGCAGTTGGGTCATCTTCATAGTCCTCAATATCCACCTCCTCTTGCGTTGAGACCGAGAGCTTTGGGACAACAATGTTGGATTGCAAGCGGTTTGGTTTCTTGTAGTACTTGGAGGGCTTTAAATACAAAGTGGAGGAAAGAGTCTCGCAGTAGTTTGAGGAAGAAGCAATTCTCGAGAAGGGTTTATGGGGAAGTCTCGTAGGACTGAAGCTGAGAGTAGCCATTGGAGCTCTGTGAATCAAAAGAGTTGATAAGTTTGCTAGTCTCGTAGCCACTCATAAACGATGTGTTCAGTTCAGTTAAGTGGCGTCGTTTACTAAACGAAAAAGCGCACTTACCGTTAAGGTTGATTCCACCGTTAAACCAAAATAAACCAGTTAACGATGCTGCTACGATACTATATAATGTCTCGCGCCGTTAAGAATGATTCTCGCTTGCTTCCCTCAGTCTCCTCGGCGTTCAAGAGATCGAAGTCGGCGAATTCCTTTTCCGATGTAATTCTCTCTCCTTCTCTTCCTTCTGTTGGATGAGATTTCTGTGAAAGATTCCTAACAGAGGATCACAGGTTGCTTTTAACTGTGTTGTTCCTTTTTTCAAGAGTTCTCTTTCTTTACTTTTACGAAGTTATAGAAACTTGATGATGTCGATCAGTTTTCGTAGAAATAGGTACGAAGTGGAGGTGATTCAGCGTTGAGTTTTTGGTAGATATACTGTTCTTGTGTTTATGGACATTTTCTGGAAACGGAAGCTAATGGAATATGCTCTAGGAGACAGAGAAAGCGGTAAATTTACTTGAATTAAGCTTAATTCAGTAAATTTTCATGATCCGATCAGAAGATTAATGCCTCCGACCAACATTGGCCGTGTTATTGTTGATAAATTCGCAAATATCGCAAAACGGAGGCCATGTTCTCCGATGCGACCCGTCCCAATTGACCCTTGTCGGGTCAAGCCGGGTTGGGACAAGTTACGTTTATATGGTTCGGGCCGAGTCAAGTAAGTGTGAGGCTGACTTGGTTTGTAATTTGTTGGAGTGAAGTGGGAATATGCCTTTTTAAGGAAATGGGCTGGATCATTTTCGAATCTGTCAGACTGGGCCTAATCAAGTCAGGCTGGGTCAAATAGTTTCGGATCAAGTCGGGTCAATAGTCTAAATGGGTCGGGTCGGCAAAGATTATTTGGGTCAAATATGTTTCTGTAATTTAATTTCATATTTTTAAATGTCTGTTGACATTCTTATTTCTCAGTTCTCACCGTGTCCGTAGCTCTCCCGGACTTAAGAGAAGACGAAGGGAGAAGAGGAAGACTCTGCTGCTGTGCTGTGTGGAGTTGTCTGAGAATATGATATTCGTTGATGGTCTTCCATTTTCGTCTTTTCGTCGTTCTTCTTCCTCAGACCAACCCCTGGTATTCTTCCTTCCATCTTCTCTTCTGATAGGAAAGAGCAAAAAGTATTCAAAATTTTCTTTCAGTGTGCAAAATCTCATACCCATTTGTTTCATCATTCAAATTGTGATTTCTTCCAACTTCTACATAGCTAGTGGTTTGTCGTTTTCATCAAATTTATCGAATTTGTGTACTCGTGATAGGGAGGTTGTGGTACTTTGACATCTTTAATGAAGCACCCCACGTTGTTATCTGCCTCGTCTTCATTCAAGGCAATGCAAGAGACAAAGATAGTTTTGGACGACTCTGGTTTGCAAAGCTCAGCTCCAACTGGTAGATGGGTTTACGTCTTCCAAAAGGAATTTGCAACTGCTGACCCTGCACTTGTGGATGTATCTACTTTTCTTCTTCTATTCTGTTGACTTGATTCATTATTAAACCACGCATCATTCTATTTCTTTTTTACCCAACATTTGAATCCTCAATTACTTCGTTTCTTGTGAAGCAGGAGGCGTTGTGAGTCTAACTCTCTGTTATTTCTACTTGTGGTTAAACCTGCCATTGAAATCTTTTTAGAGATTACAATCTCGTATTTCCTCCTTTTTTTATGTGTCGTAAATTTTTTAGTCTTACTTTTGATTTGCATTTGTAGTTTATTGGTACTGATGAGGCGACAACTTGTGTGGGCATTGTTATTTGGAACCCGAAAAATAAAATGTAAGAACAAATTCCCTCATGACAAGTGATCGAGAAATCTTATGATTGGCACTCATGTCATTATTTCTGACCTATCTATCCGTGATTGTGGCAGGACATCTGTTGCCCATATGGATTCTCCTAAAATTGTCGAAAATGGACTGACCCAGATGTTATCACGCGTTATCAATAATATTTCTGATGTTGACTTGGATGTATTCTTCTAAACTGTGTATTTACTATAAAATTCCATTGCTTTATTGGTTACTCCATTTAATTCAATTAACGTCTTACTGAATGGACTTAATTATGTATACCAACTTCTGTTTGCAGATCCACTTGATTGGTGGCTTCCAAGATGCTTCACTTGAAGTCTGGTCCAAGATTCTCAAATTGTTTTTCATTTTCTAGAGTTGTGGTTAGATCATTTGAGGTGGCATAATTTAAGCAACCGTATTGTCCTTTTTTGCAGCACTCTAACGGCTCGACAAGATCTAATTCCCATGGAAAACCGGATGGTTATTCTTTACCTTTGTGTTCAAAAATAATTGAAACTTTGGAGAAGAGGCCAGAAAGGTTTCATATTCGAACTCTGTTTGTTTTGGAGGATAATACCATATGGGATTCTAAAAGAAATGCACGCCCAATTTTTCATGGGTTCAGGGTTAGCTTCATCTTCAAATCTTTTTTCTTCTTTTCTTTTCATTTTTAATGATGTCTACTGCTCTAAATATTGGGAACAGATCACCTGTTTCCGTTACTCTCTCCCTACTCTGTTCTATGAGTATTCAGCTATTCAATAAATGGGACCCACAGAAATTGAATGGATGGATGCTCATAAAACAGGGGAGGCACAAAGTAGCGGGACAGGTGATCTGAACTCCTAAATATTAGCATAGTATTTAAATTATGTAAACTGAACAGAAAAGCTGTGCTTTCACCTTGTTAGGTTGAAACATCCAACGGATCAGTCATCCCAGCCAGTTTTGATAGAAGTTCGAGATACCCAGATGAAATAGTCAGAAGAATTAGAGTCACAGCTTCCTGTGATGACCCCTCTTGGAATGGCAAGTTACTGGAGACATACGATACTGAGAAGGATAGATTTGTGATTGAACCATGCTCTTGGTATTGTGTGCTTCCTAGTCTTTGTTTAATGTGAAAATAGATTATTAGCATAATTGAGTTAGGAGCTTTTTATTGGAATAGTTGATATCTATTTTGACATGCCTGCGGGCCCTATACTAGAATTACAGTTTATTTTGTCATGGTTAATTATTTTGGATGTTCTTGGTGTCATGCATGTAGGACTGAATTTCTGTTGCATTTAGCTTGGACATTTCAATGTCTGTCCGATGCAGAGATCCTCCAGGATTGTTCTACCTCACCATCTGCAGAAGGTCCAGATTTTGTGGATAATTTAAGGAGGTAACCATTAAGAAAAGAGAAATATGAGAGGAAGTTGTGTGAATGTCTGTGCTTGGCTGTGTGTATATTTAATGCAAAGTGTGGTGTTATATGGTTTGATAAACTTTTCCGGAATTTATAAATGCAAAAAGAACTGAACATATCTGTGTAATGTATTTTCAGGGGTTGGGACTATTTGATCAAAAATCCACAATGGGAGCTTACCTTCCCCGGAAGGCAGCCCCGCATTTTTGAGAGGACAACGGATGGAGGTTGTTGGAACAAATGGAAGAGATGCTCACCACAGCAACAGGCATCAGTCCTTGGCGCCAGAGCCCCATACTCTTGATCAGAGAATTTGTTGTTGTACGGGTACTATTATTATGGCTTACTCCTAATTGACTACAATTGTTTGAACAGTGTTATTGATCGGTGTTATTTCTATGTTGTATGTGATGTGTAGTAGATTTATCGGATTGTTAATTTGACATTGCTTTAAATTATCTGGGTACTAATTCTCAAGCATTCATTATGTGCTTGGTAGCAGCTTGTACGGTAGGGATTGATGTTTAGAATAGGAGTAGCAATTAGAGCCTTGTTGAGATATGGAGCCTATAATATATTTGGACTTTACACCAAGCTCACAATTGTGAAAATTTTGGATCAGTTATTAGATGGCAGTTATGTCTTTTGTAATTTTGTGGGCATATAAATATGTTCTATTCTCCTAGTATACCTATGTTGAAAACATTCACAGTGAAATAAAACTCTAATTGCCTATGGACGTAGCCAAAAGAAAATATTGGTGAACCACATAAATCTGTGTTTGTTATTTTTGCACTTGTTTTTTAATTATTGTGATTGATCGGTCATAACAAGCTGAGCCTCGAATCCCAAAAAAAAACATTGATAGTACTTGATATCTGCATGTATAATAGACGAGGAATATATAAAATATATATTGTTTAGTATGATTTATTTTTAAGAAATTCGAATAATAATGTAATGTTAATGTTTTGAAATGATAAAAGAATAACTAATAAAAACATCAAAATATTTATTATTATTCCAACTAATTACATTATTATTATTATTATTCTTATTATTATTATTATTATTATTTAGATTCCTTATGGATATTTTTGTCTAATATATCCTTATTTTTATTCCCAACCTGTTGAAATAAAAAAAATATAAAAGCTGATGAGTTTACTTATTTCTCGAACTCAAGGAATAAAGATGCTGCTTTAATTATATATTATGTACGTTTTCTTCTTCCAAGCAAGAGAATATTCTGTTACTAAAAATATATCAGTAATGGAATGATCATTTGAGTTAACTAAACACCCTGAAAGGGATTAGTGTTTATAATAAGAGTGTCAATGGGCTAGAGCTAAACCTCTTAAGGCCTACACCCGAGTTCCACAAAATTTCAGGCACCTCACACTTAAATATTCGAGTAAGAGTCTGGTTAAAATAAACTTGACCTATTAATTTTAAAAGGGTCGAACTTTTTTTTTGTCACCTTAAACACAAATTTGAAATTTTGAAAGGAACTTTTAGGTTTTATTATAAAATAAAAGTGTGAATTTTCTTATATATTGTTTTTAGTTACGGCCAAAATAATACAAAATCAACAGAATGATCTCATGTCTGTCATCATTTAGGATTGGACTAGTTCTGTAACTATCACCTCAATTTCCACGTGAAGTTTAAAACCTAGTTCCAAGTTGGATTACGTTAGAACTTAGAAGAAGCTCTAGTCTTGTTCCAACCAAACTAGATTGTTGTCCTAGTCCTGGTCGGAATTGAAAAGTACGCCTATAACAAACAATCCAAATTTCGTAGGACGCTAACCACAGAACTAGAGCCACTAGTGATCATGCCAAGAAATATTCCCTAGCCTCCAATCCACACATTCATCAGAATCTTCTCTACGACTATAAGTAATTTCAAACCAAAAGCAAGTTTTCGCACAATGAAAAGAACACCCATGTCCCTAACCACAGTTCTATGCTTTTTTGACGTGGTCAATGATAGAGACAGAGCTAAAGGGTACACCAAAATGATAAAACATATATTATATTTCATCATCATCATGAGTATACAAATGGGTGATCAGGATATGGGATCTTTGGACTTTCCCACTAGAGAGATTAGGTTATCTTTTTCTGTCCTTTTCCTTTTCCATTTGATGGTAATGGGAAATAAATAGCTTACCTTAGCTTACCAACATAAATAGTATATAGACATGGTGTTAACTTATAATATACAAATTAAAAGGTTGTGGTCTGGCTAAGATCCTAGGGGTTCCTCATTTGTTGTAGACTCGCATAATTGGTCCACTTCCCAACTTTGCCTTGGTGCAACCCTTTCATGCACTGGTGCATACTCCTGCAACATTAGAATCCCAATATTAAAATGCTTCTAGAATTAGAGTTATTATTAGGTTAGTCTAGAATTGGGATGTTCTATTATATCATATCGACACTATAGTAAGTAGAAGAGATTGTTGTTATTCTATTGGATATGTTCTTCTTGTTCATCATCACCTCCATTCTTTTTATGAGCTCATCTGCTGTTTCTGCTATGATCACGATTTGCCTTTCTGTCTCCTTAATGAATCCTTCTTCAACTCCTTTATCGAACAGGGAAAGCAAGTTGTTGTAGTATCCGTCTACGTTAAGTAATCCCACCTGTTTTTAGAGTAACACAGAAGAACAAGAGTATGCCTGTAGATTAATGTTCCAACTTTTGACATATGAGTGCAGATATAATCGATAAGGATCAGAGACACACTGGTTTTTCATAAATTCCAAGCTGAGACCAGGCAATCATCTCTAGCACCTCTTCCATAGTTCCATATCCACCTGAAAAGATCACAACTTTTTATAACTAAAGAAATATAGAAGTTGAATCAAGAACTGTTAATACTTGCCAGGAAGTGCAATGAAAGCATCTGCATGCCTTGCCATTTCTGCTTTTCTTTTATGCATGTCTTCAACAATTTTCACTTCTCCTATGGTTACTCCTGTTATCTGTCAAAGAGCAGAACATAATGAGTAGCTTCTTGTTCATTTTTTTCTCAAAATAGATAGTCAAACATAAGGGATGAAATATTGTATACCTCATGAGGCATAAGAGCCTTAGGAATCACCCTATACAAACATAACAAGATGATCAGAGATTGAAGATAATTTAAACCAGTGTGAGAAGATGACAGGTTCTTAATAAATAGTCTGGAGTATATTATACCCAAGAACATGGCAACCTCCATTAGACACGGTTTGTGAGATCAAACCCATAAGCCCTGAACTTCCTCCACCATATACCAAATCAATATTTCTCTCAACCTGATATCAAAAGTCAGCTCGGTTGAATCAATCTGCATAAATATTAGTGTATGAAGCTCGTTGACTATAGGATATACACAAATGTTACCAGTTGGTTTCCAAGGTCAAGAGCAGCATCACTAAATGAAGATTTGTAACCAGCTCTACTACCACAGAAGACGCATATTCTTTGGAACCTTCTTGATCTCTTTTCACTTCCTGAAGATGTCCCTTCTTTACTTTCCATAGATATTGTTGTCGCCCCAGAAACTAAACAGGAGAAGAAAAAAAAAAGTAGTATCTGGGCGTGTTCGTGTGTTTGTTTTTGTGTGAGTGTAGAGAGAATAAAAGCCTAAGATGAAATATGGACCCTAAGGGTAGGTGTGAGGAAGCAGAAGGAGGGAGGTTAGCCACTCTTCTGCTTTTATATCTTCACTAACTACATGACCAGAACTTCTTCTTTTGTCTGGTTAAGCTATTGTACTTTGTGTGGTTGAGACACCCCAACCAGAAAGAGCTTAGTTTAGTTCCATACCTCTTCTCTTTTACCTTCCCCATCTCTCAGGACACTCCCTGTCAAACACATATTTATTGTGCTGTTTACTTAAAAGAAAGTAAGAAACTTTTTGTTGAATTTTAGACAGATGATTAATGATCAGTGTACCCATTCCCTTTGCTTTCCTCGTGTGCCCATCTACAGTAATTCCCAAGTTGTTTGAGTTACATAAACATGCACACACTTAGAGCTTGCAAGTGAAATTTGAATTAATCTCAATAATTTATTTGAAATGTGTGATGTTGTGGATTATTGCATGCGCATAACGATTTCTTAGGCTGATAAGGGCCTCCCAGTTTCAGCTATAATTGAGCTTCCTCTTCAATTTCATGCTACTAGTAAAGGGCCTATCTCACATAAAGGAAACAAGCAAGTTTTGAGGTTATAAGAAGAACATGTTTATAGGAAACAAAAAGAAGAAACAGTTTGCTTATAGATCGTACCACGTACTGAGATATACTTGATAATGATGCATGTGAAACAATCATGTGATTCCTGGAAATGTTGAACTATGCTTCAACGCCTTTTCCTTTTTAACTTAAAAACTTTTCTGTGTTTTCGGGATCAGTTAACTAAAATTACCAAAGACTACGTATACATTAGGCCACGATGAGCCTTATCTTCTATATTCTAATGCTGTGTACATGTGTATATATATGTTATAGATCCTGTCTTCTTCACAAGAGATGCTGTTTTGATTTCTTCCAAATACTTTACTTGAAATGAAGTTATTATAAACATCTCTTTTCGAATCCATAATACTCATTGTTCAAATGATCCGACTTTTGTAATCATTCTTGACTTGTAACTTATTATTTAATATTTATTATCATCTTCTATGATTAGGTTGATATAGAGTTTAGGTATAGGTATCCACATATAACATAAATTAGATAACTGGATTAGGTTGGGTTTATATATAATCTACCTGTATAGGCATAAGTAATCTATTTGTTGAGCTAAAATTTGATTAATCTAGGATGCATCCATGTATAAACATGAAGAAAACATGCAAATTTTTAACAAAATCCTAACAAATTTCACGTAGGATAAGGTTTTCTTTTAAGACTAGTCGACCCAAATCAATTAAATTTAACTCATATTAATAATTTAACATAATCTAAATAAATTATAAATTATATACAATATAAATATTCGACGTGAATTAATCAAATTTCAATGATACAGAAACTTGAAGTAACTCTCAAATTTGACGTGAATCGATTAAATTAAAATTTAATTAATACTCTAAAATAGTTATACTAAATTATCAATTTGAGTCAAATTTAATTAATTTAGTTTGAATTTAAGTTGGGTTGAATCATCACGTCACTAGTAGGGATTAGTGCAATTATGACGTCTATAATGTATGTATTTCATTATTATTTTTTAACTTTTAAATTAAATAATTTTCTGAAAAATTAAAAATTAAGAAATTCTCAAGAACATGCAATCAAAAAGTACAAAATCACGAGGGACTTCTGGGACTTGAGGTTTTTGTCATTTCCCATTAGCATCAAATGAGTTATAAAGATATATATATATATATATTTCTAATCCCCACTTTTTAATTATATATTAAATAAAATTTTAAATACACGTAATAACCAATGTTTTCAAAACCGAATCAAAAATTAAACTAGTACGATAAGAATTTTAAGATTTGAGTAGTTCAATCGGTATTATTAGAACGTCATATTAAATCGGTTAAAAATTAAATAAATTTGAAAAATATTATTCTTATTTATTACGTAATTAATAAACGGATCAATTTTTAACAATAAAATTTATTAAATTAAATCAAACTAAAATTTTAAAACTAAAAATAAAGATTTATCAATTCAAAACTTTCATCGTCAAGTTAGCCAAATCAGTTTAGTTAAAATATTGGTAATAACACGAGTGAGTTAAACTCCAGGAGGATGCATCGAGAGCACCGCGGAGAGACCTTTCATCTGGTGGCCAACTTCACATTATTGCAGGAAGCTTTGGCGCCGGTTTCTTGGCTGGGCAGAGTAATGTGATGCAACAGAACTCCTTGTTCTTGCTACAGTTGAATGTCACACCAACTTCAGAAGAGCTAGTTCCACTATGTTTCTGTACATCACAATGTTGCTCACTTGAACTGCTGAGTCCTGACACACACATTTCAAGAACAATATCATTCGTAAAAAAGAAAAAGATTGTAGTTCGAAGTGAATAAGGATTCACTGTTCAATGGGCATTCTAATGTGTTCTGTACCTTGCAGAGTTGTTTACGGTGAAATCTCACTGTTCAATGGGCATTCTAATGTTATCTGTACCTTACAAAGTTGTTTACGGTGAAATCTCACTGTTCAATGGGCATTCTAATGTTATCTGTACCTGACAAAGTTGCTTACGGTGAAATCTTTCTTTTTTTCACAAATTCAATCCAATAAAAAAATTTAAATTCAAATAAATTTGAGATTGAATTCTCTTAACTAAATTCAGGTTCAAATTCAAATAATTACATAACCACACCCTAAGTGTAGACTTTGATTGCAAGGACCTGGAAAGGCAACTGGTGCAAGGGTATATATCTTCTTAGGACTTTCTTAAATGCCTGGAAAAAGAAATTCGACGATGGGGTCCTGATTCCTGAAACCAATTAACGTAAAGAGAGGGAAGAACAAACCCTAAAACAGGATTCCTCCTACCTGACTATCGTCACTTCCATCTGTTTTAGCTCCAAACTGATCAACGTTCACAATCTTTTCTGAAACTGTTGCTTGGAGATACCTGTTCAAAGCTTTGGAAATCCAGATGACCAGGCTTGGTAAGTTATGAGTTTTGTGAGTTGATCTCATGGTAAATGCCAAGAGTAGAGAACTTATAATAGATTGCTACGACGAAAAACGAGAGCAGAACGATTGATCGGCTTCCTAGACTCATGTTTAGAGGAAATTAACAGCTGAAGAGAAGCGACAGAGAGAATTGAATTTATCAGGAATGCTTTGTCCTAACGTGCACCTTTGTCCTTCCAATTATATTAATGAGATTGAATTGAATTCAATTCATACTGTTTGGAACAAACCCAATAATATTAGAATTGAATTTAATTACATTGTTTGGAACATATACAATCAAAATGAATTCAATTATTTCTTATGACATTTTTACCCTTAACTAAAAAATATTCTTATTAAATAATAAACATTTACGCTTACATAGAGCAAGTTATAAACATTAATTTCATTATAAGTGATATCATCAAAAAAGTTCATTATTAAAATAAAAAAAATGATTGCAAATGACATTAGGCTAGACCGAGCTATGAAGACAATAGAAAACTATTATAATTTGGAAGCTTAAAAATGCATGAACAAGCAGTAGTTCTTTTGCGTTGAGGTGGGAGGAGCTGCTTGAGGTGAAGAGATATATGGTAGGATTGGATGAGCATTATTAGAAGGATATTTTCAACGTTCAAAAAAAAAATTGAAATTTCAGTTCGTAATTCAATTCTGATACTTTTTCAGATGAATTCAATTTATAAAGAATAATCCCTTTTTTCTGTTTCCAAACACTTGAATTAAATTAAATTCATACTATTCCAAACACTAATAAAAAGATTCTTAGGATTTGATCAATTCTCTATGTCTGCAAATCACACCTGTATTATAAAAATCTAGTTCCTTTCTAGTTTCTGCCATTGAACTTTGACTTGGTTAGTTGGGAGCAAGAACATGAATCATTTACAATCTCATTCATGTAACTCTATTGAAAATCCTATAATCTAAATCTACTAAACCATACGCAATTCCAATCCTGAATAATGAATATTCTTCATGTTTCTACACAATGCTGACGGAACAATCAAGGGCATTGTGGAGAGACCTTTCCAATCTTTTCCAATTCTACATTATGACAGGAAGCTTTAGCACTTTCACCGTCTTTTTGGCTGGTCAGATCAATATTCTCCATAAATATTCCTCGACAAGGGATGGTTTTGCTGCAATCCAAATTCACACCCACTTCAGAAGCGCTAGTTCCGACTATGTTTCTGTACATTACATTGCTTATTTCCACCGCTGATGCCTGACACAATTCAAAACAATATTTCATTAGTTATGATTTTAGTCAGTGTCTGGAAGGTGACAGGTTCGGGGTTTTATTCTTATTTTTTACCTGTTCCTCGCAGGCTTCTTTCCTGTCGCAGTAGTTCTGGTCTATGATTATTGGATTGTGAACTTTGTGTACTATGATGTTTTGGAACAGTATGTCTTTAGCAAATCCTAATCCTCCCTGCAAGACAAGAAGCAATTAAAAAAGCTTGAAGTTGGAGTTCACTTCAGTTCTAATTGCTCCAGGAAAAACAAACCCTGGAAGTCGACTCTCACCTGCCAAGTTTTGATTCTCACTCCGTTTGAGGTTCCTGAAAAAGTTGCTCCATCGACGAACACATTTGAAACTTTGGCATCCTCGTGACCAGCTCCTAAGCTACCAATACTGAAAGAAGCATGAACACAAAAAAACCAGCTAAGTGCAATTAAGCTGGCTTATTAAGAGGCATCGATCAAGTTAAATAGTGTTTGAGGATGAGGAACCTTATGCCATGACCTGGTCCACAAGTGATATTGGTGGCTTTAACATATTCAGACCCACTCACTATAGATATGCAGTCATCCCCTTCAACAAATAAATAAAGTATCAATCAGAAAATCAAAATTAAAGTACTAATTAGAGTTTCAAATTCACCAAGAACATACTTTTTAAAATTCCTATTTTCAAGGTGATTCATACAATGATACCTGTTCCAACGACGCAGTCTTCTAAGCTAATGTTATGAGTTGCAGATATGTGAATTCCATCAGTATTGGGACTCCTCCCTGGTGCAGTGACTGAGAGGCTCACAGCTCTAACATTCTCACATTTATCAAATCTCAGATGCATTTGCTGTGCGTTTATGAAATTCAGGTTTACTACTTCGAAATTCTTGCATTCACGGAAGGTCATTGCCTGAAAGAAAAGAAAAAAGATTCATCGGATATAAAAAGGATAGCGAAGTGAAGAAGATAGCGTACGTGAACCTGAGCAGGACACTGGAACTTACAGTCGGAGCGCCGCCGCTTATGCATGGCTGCACAACAACAGAAACAGAAACATCACTCCATAGTTCGTACTAGTACAGAGATGGTGACGATTAAGAATCACAAAAAAGTTTGACACACCTGACTTTTCTTGATCTTACAGGTTTCCCGCCACCATATTTTCCCGTTCCCATCGATGGTTCCACCACCTTCAACCCTGAAACTCTCCAAATTCTGAAACTCGATCCATTGATTCCTATGTTCATAGTCTCCTATATCCGCAGGAGCCTTGATTGTTCCGTAAATCTGGAATGTGATCGGAAGTTACTAACAATGTTTAATTGGAGTTAGATAATGAGTTATAATCTCCAAGAACTCACCTGAAACGTGATATTTGACTTGCATGGACCTGAGAAGGTAACAGGTTTAAGGGTGTATGTACTCCTGGGAACGACAATAGCTACATCGCCTTCAGAACTGCAAGCTTTGTTCCAAGTATTCAGGAACGCCTGACGATAAAATATATTTCACTCCTTACGTCAAAGATCAAAAAAAAAAAAAGAACATATCCTGACACATGCATCTAACTATACCTCATTATCATCTTTTCTTCTGTTTGCTTTAGCTCCAAATCGATCAGCATTCTCTGAATATCTAATGATGTACTTAAGTCCCTGAGTTTCAGACTTCTCAATGTAAAAGCCATGGCAAGAGTAAAAACAGGTTACTATGAACAAAAACCAGAACAAAAGGGTTGGTGATGAGCTTGGTAGATTCATGTTTTCTTTGGTTTTCAAGACGGAGAAACAAAGAAAAACAATAAGTGTTTGGAATTGAACTTTGAAAAGAAAAACAATAAGTGTTTGGAATTGAAATTTGAAATAGTTAGTCACATTAACTAAATCTTATATATTATGAAAGATTATCTAGTTCAACTTAATAACAATTTATGATTAAATTAAACTAAACTTTATTAATTTAATTTTATGTAAATCAACTAATGATGATTCTAATCTTAATAGGAATCCAATCTAATGAGTAAATCTTTATTATTATGTGATTTCCTTAACTAAATTTGATCACTCAGAAGCTTGTAGGATCTCAATAGGAGTTAATTTATCACGTTAGTTGTATAAATCTTCTGGTATTATATCAAAATATATGAATTATCCACATAAAAATATTTTTCATGTCCAAATTGAATCATATATTACAACTAAATAAAATAAATAACTTGGAATGACTTTTTTTATTTTAGGTCAAATTCAATCATATACATGAGAAAAATAGTCTCTCTATTAATTAAGGTTATGTACTACTAAACCTGTGTACTAATAAGGAAAATTTATCCTAGATGTTGTTGTTGTATACAAAGTCTTACCCTAATAAAAAAAGGTTGTTTTCAAATGATTAAAGTAAAATAAAAGTTATTTTAATAATTTAACTAATTAAATAATTTAAGTCAAATTCAATCATATAAATGAGGGAAACAATCTTTCTATTAGTTAGGGTGAGGTTGTGGTACGAATAAGGCTGCGTACTATTAGAACTGTGTACTATTAGGAGAATACACAATCTTGCTCTAATAAAAAGTTGTTTTTAAATGATTCACGTAAAATAAAAATTATTTTAATGATTTAACTCATCAATTACTTTAATTTATTAAATTTTAATTGAATTTAATGGTATAAAAATTGTTTTAGTACTTTAGCTAATTTATTGATTTTAGATGTGCTTTAATTTATAATTAAATTTGAAAAATACTAATCATATAAAAGTAGTTTTAGTCTATCATTAAATGAGTATTATAATTAAAATTTATTAACATCTTTAAAATGTGTACATTGATAGATTTTATGATCACTTCCTCTAAATTAAGCGGGAATATTGGACCGGGCTCAAGGATCGGTCTGACCCGACCCGATTTCATCACAGAATTAAAGAATTACAGAGACGAAACAACGAGAAGGGGAGAGGAAGAAAATGGAAAGTGTTTGTAAATATCCCTCGGTTTTTCGCCTATATCCACCTGCTACGTACATGAAACGCAGATCGGAGTATTTGGTTCCTCAACCTCCCTGCAGATCGCGAGAAAGGGAGCGCCAAACTCTGTACTTTTCATGTACATTTTCAGATTACTAAATTCGTCGTCACCGGGATATATATATATATATATACATATAAAGAAAAGAAGGAAGAGAAGAAAAGATAGAATATAGTCTGGACGAGATAAGACTGGCAGTACTGTAGCGGTCGTGGCGGCGGCAGCGAGATTTTGAAAGATAAGTTCGTTCGTTGTAGCGTTTAAAGGTTGTTTATATATGTTGCAGGGTTGAGAGGTGTAAATAGAAAATGGACTTTGAACGAGACCGGCTCAGTTGATACAGATGAGCAAGCAAATAAGAACACTTACCCATTCCTCTAAAGCCCAAGCATATGTACGGTATGCTAGAGGTAGGCATAATGTCTGGGCTGGACTAGGCATAAGCCTGAGCCGAAAATATATGAATTTGTAAAAAAAAAAACCGAAGAGAAGGGGAAGGCACCGTTAGTTCAGTTACCAGTTGGGGGCAAAACAAAAATTCGTTTCTTGACGTGGCGCGATATTATTGGCTATTCGTGTACACAAACTACCTGGCCGATCTATGAAAAAGACAATTCGCTGTCTAGTGTCAGTCAGCTGCCGGTATCTTCATTTGGATTTGGCCGGCCTTACTGTCTGGTCTGATTCGGGTAAGTTTTGACATCATTTTCTTCTTCTGCTTCCTTTTTAGTTTCCAAGATCTGTTGGCATTTTAGCTCCAAAAAAGATCAAAACTTTCACTTTACGTCTGTGTTTATTTATGTTAATAATGAGGAATGATTAGTGGGCAATGCATGATATGTTTATTATTCGGGTAAGTTTTGACGAACCGAACGTGTCTTCTTCTTCTTCCTTTTTAGTTTCTTAAAAACCAAGATTTGTTGACATTTTAGTTCCAAAAAAGATCAAAACTTTCACTTTACGTCTGTGTTTATTTTTGTTAATAATGAGGAAGGATTAGTGGGCAATGCATGATGTGTTTATCTTCTTCTAATCTCTCTCAATTTCGTAATTACTTCGAAAGTTGAATCCTCTGTCACACTGTGCAGGGTACACTCTAAAGCCGTAGTTGCTCTGTCGTATCTTGCAAGTCTATTTATCTTTAATAAGTTCAGATCTTTACATAATTATAGTGTGCGCGAAGAGAGAGAGAGAGAGAGAATGGATCATCAGGTTAAGCTCTTGGAAACTATCTTCGTGAACAATAGTCGAAGTTGTTATTACTTCTTATAAGACCAGTTTTGAAAACACTGTTTTATGTTTACGCTACTTGCTGAACAAAATTCTTGCTGTGATCTGTTTCTTTTTCTAGGAATATTTAAGTCCTTATTTTGTATTCTAATTGGTTGAAATCTGCTATTAAGTTTCTGCAACTTGTGTCTTGCGGTTTGGCTTCTCAGGCGAAGCCCCTGAAGACTATTGGTGGACAGGTCTGTCGTATATGTAGTGATAATGTTGGCAAAACTGCCAGTGGCGATCCATTTGTTGCTTGCAATGTCTGTGCTTTCCCAGTGTGCAGAGCATGCTACGAGTATGAGAGGAAGCATGGAAATCAGTCCTGCCCCCAGTGCAAAACCAGATACAAGAGGCACAAAGGTCTGTTGTATTGTATGTGTATTATAAACTTTGATGCTGGATGCTGAGCAACGGATTTTTTCCTTTCCCTTTCATTTCTAAGCCTGAATTCTGTTAATCTAGGTAGCCCTGCCATTCCTGGGGATCGAGAAGACGATGGCGATGCTGATGATAGTGCAAATGATTTCAATTACTCTTCTGAAAATCAATCGAAACAGAAGACTGCAAAGCGAACGTTGGGCTGGCATATGAAATATGGACGAGGGGACGATAATGGGCCCCCAAATTATGACAAGGAGATCTCTCGTAACCATACCCATTTGCTCAACAATGGACAGGAGGTAAGTCAAAATGCGTATGTTATGATTTTTTGGTGGTGCTTTTAATTTAAGCCCTATTTGTTTCCCACCACAACCAAAAAGTGCACTTTATTCAATTCCAATCTAAGTAGTCAATCATTTACAAATCACAAATTCGATACACAGTTCAATTTCAACTTTCAATCCATTTTCATACTCATAAATGCAATTAAACAGAAAAAAACTAATTGAAAACGTACCAAAAAAAAATTTCGAGTCGGGTTTGGATATGAATTTAATCCAGATCGGACGATTCCGAATACACGGAGGAGAGTGGTGTGGAGGAGGTTCGGTGGTGATATGGTCCGCATGGAGGAGGGCTGAAAAAATGGTTCAGTGGTGGAGAGTGGCATGGAGGAAGCTAAAAGTCGAGTGGTAGTTCTGTTGTTGCCGAAGGGTATGTAAATTTTTTTTAATATCTGCTAACAAGTTCTTACAGTTTTTAAAAATTACGGTAATAATCAGCATTTTAAATACCGACTGATACCATGCGAAAATTTTAGTATTGATTGGTATTGTTAACACTGATATTGTTCTATTTTTCAGCTGGTATCAACCGATATGAAACGATATTCAAATCATTGCTATCAACTAAATATACATTATTTAATTATTTAATATATTAATTGTTGATAAGAATTATGAATAATTTAGTTTAATATTATAGTTAATTAATTAAAATTAATTATTAATAAGAATTATGAATAATTTAATTTACTTAATAATTTAATTTTGTAATTAAATTTAATAATTATTGATAAAAATTAAATTTAAGATATTTTTAAAATATATAAAATTTTGATTTAATTTAAATATATTTAATTAAAAATCGTTTATCTTTAAATTATAAAACTGGAAAAAAAACCCACACACAGAAAAAGAGAAGGCCTTAATTTCCAGCTACTTCTAACCTGTAGGCCTCTGGAGAGTTGTCTGCTGCTTCTCCTAGTGTTGGTGGTGGGAAGCACGTCCATTCTCTACCTCATGCAACTGTTGTCAATCAATCACGTAAACCTCCCTTCCTCGTGTGATCAGTATTCTGTCAATGACTTATGTGGTATTGATTCTAAGCCTCTGTAATATTGATTTTTGTAGCTAATGTGAAGGTTGTGGACCCACCAAAGGAGTTTGGTTCATCAGGATTTGGAAACGTTGCATGGAAAGAGAGAGTTGATGGGTGGAAAATGAAGCAAGAGAAGAATGTTGAGCCAATGAGCAATGGACAACCTCCTTCAGAAAGAGGTGTTGGGGATATTGATGCGAGCACAGATGTGCTTGTGGATGATTCTTTACTGTGAGTTCTGTTCTATGTGTAGCTTGTTAATACTCTGTGGATGTAATTGAGCTTGTTTTGCTTTCATTGCCAGTTCACATTCTTACGTTGTCCTCTTGAAGCACTGTTGCACTAAATGCAATACCTGACATTATCTTCCTGGAGCCTATACTGATGTATATAGGGCCCTTTGGTTTATTAGGAACGATGAAGCTCGACAACCTCTCTCAAGGAAGGTTTCCATTCCATCCTCTAGGATTAATCCATACAGGATGGTCATCATTCTGCGGCTTGTTATCCTTTGCTTTTTCTTGTACTACCGAATAACAAATCCTGTTCGTAATGCATATGCCTTGTGGTTAGTTTCAGTAATCTGTGAGATTTGGTTTGCTATATCCTGGATATTGGACCAGTTCCCCAGGTGGTTTCCTGTAAACCGTGAAACATATCTTGACAGGCTTGCTTTAAGGTTCGTTACTTTCTCTATGGTTTTTGACGATTCCTATATTCAGAGCTCTAATTACATCTTTTCTTGAGGAACAGATACGATCACGAAGGAGAGCCATCACAGTTAGCTGCTGTTGACATTTTTGTCAGCACTGTGGATCCTTGGAAGGAGCCACCACTTTTAACAGCAAACACTGTTCTTTCTATTCTTGCAGTTGACTACCCAGTTGACAAAGTCTCCTGCTATGTCTCTGATGATGGTGCTGCAATGTTGACATTTGAAGCTTTGGCCGAGACTGCAGAGTTTGCGAGGAAGTGGGTGCCTTTCTCCAAGAAATATAACATTGAGCCACGGGCTCCAGAGTGGTATTTTGCACAGAAGATTGACTACTTGAAGGATAAAATGCAAACCTCATTTGTCAAAGATCGTCGAGCCATGAAGGTATGAATTTGACATACTTGACTCCACCTGTTATTTTCACTTAGTTGGAGTTTTCCTAGAATGAAATTCTTCTCCTTCTGTTGTAGAGAGAGTATGAAGAATTCAAAGTTCGTGTTAATGGGCTTGTCACAAAGGCACAAAAGGTTCCTGAAGAAGGATGGGTTATGCAAGATGGTACCCCATGGCCAGGAAATAACACCAGAGATCATCCAGGAATGATTCAGGTAACAAAAAATTTTGCTATTGGCTATCTTCTGTGTGATCCTAATTATAGTGCATGTCTCCACAAGCCCCAAAAGGTTATGCAGCACTGTGTCATGGTGCCTATTAAAGTTTTTTGTTTACAGATTGTGTTCTTATGTGTGATATCCACCTCAATACTGTTTGCAGTTTTTCATACTTTTGGCTGCACGCTTGATTTTACTTGATTCTAAAATATGTTCTTGTGAGCAGTAAGATCATGTTCCTGAGGCCATTATCATATGCTTTCAGGTTTTCTTGGGCCAAAATGGAGGTCTTGATGCCGAGGGTAATGAGTTGCCTCGATTGGTTTATGTTTCTCGCGAAAAACGTCCAGGCTTCCAACACCACAGGAAAGCTGGTGCTATGAATGCACTTGTAAGTATTCAACAATAGTTTTTGCTATTTGATCTTATTAATGTCTGATCTCATAAAGAAGGCAACTTTTGCAGGTTAGAATGTCTGCAGTCCTTACTAATGGGCCATTCTTGTTAAATCTTGATTGTGATCACTATATAAATAATAGCAAGGCTCTGAGAGAAGCTATGTGCTTTCTGATGGATCCCAATCTTGGAATACAAGTCTGTTATGTTCAGTTTCCCCAGAGATTTGATGGTATTGACAGGAATGATCGATATGCCAACTGCAATACCGTTTTCTTTGATGTGAGTCCACTATTGTGAATTTGAAATGGATTTCCTTTTCCTGATTATTATTGAGCTTCTCTGTGTTTCTATTGCAAATGAGTTGGCCATTGATGTGAGGTTGAACCTAATCATACAAGGAATAGAAATGCATTTAGCATTGATGTTAACTTCTCTTTATCTTGCCAAATTCAGATAAATTTGAGAGGTTTAGACGGCATTCAAGGTCCTGTTTATGTGGGAACTGGATGTGTCTTCAACAGAACAGCCTTGTATGGCTATGAACCTCCTCTAAAGCCCAAACATAAAAAGCCAGGGGTTCTATCATCGATTTGTGGCGGGTCAAGGAAGAAGAGTTCCAAATCAAGTAAGAAGAGCTCGGACAAGAAGAAATCAGGAAAACATGCAGATCCCACCATACCAATGTTTAACCTTGAAGATATCGAAGAGGGTGTAGAAGGTTCAAACTTTCTATATCTCTTCCCGTTGTTCAGTTCAAATCACTAATCTTTTAGGTCTGACTTGTTCCTTTACACATTCATAATGTAGGTGCTGGATTTGATGATGAGAAGTCATTGCTTATGTCCCAAATGAGTCTGGAGAACAGGTTCGGTCAGTCTTCCGTTTTTGTTGCCTCTACACTTATGGAGAACGGTGGTGTTCCTGAATCTGCAACACCTGAAATTCTTCTTAAAGAGGCCATCCATGTTATAAGCTGCGGATATGAAGACAAAACAGACTGGGGAAGTGAGGTATGTATATACTTTTTCAATGATTAATTTTCTGCTGGACTACCTGTTTGTAATAATTGAAACTGAAGCAGCACAAATCAGTTGGTTTTGTAGCATCCGAACAATTGTCATCCACATTTATACTTGATTCTTCTTGATTAAGTTTGCCTCTGGCATTAGTTATTGATCTATCTATTTCTGCTTGGATCTTCATTGATGTCTCTTGTTCTCCACAGATTGGATGGATATATGGTTCTGTAACAGAAGATATTGTTACTGGATTCAAAATGCATGCACGTGGTTGGCGATCAATTTATTGCATGCCTAAGCGGCCGGCCTTCAAAGGGTCTGCCCCAATTAATCTTTCCGATCGACTGAACCAAGTGCTTCGATGGGCTTTGGGTTCCGTGGAAATTCTGTTTACTCGGCATTGTCCAATTTGGTACGGATATGGTGGTCGATTGAAATGCCTTGAGAGGTTTGCATATGTGAACGCTACCATCTATCCAATCACTTCCATCCCCCTTCTGATGTATTGTACACTTCCAGCTGTCTGTCTACTTACAAACAAGTTCATTATTCCACAGGTACCTTATCCTCTCTTTCTAAGTTCTAACCTGTAAATGCATTTAGGATTTACCTCTTTGGATGCTCTTTTTGATCCGAAAATTTCTCCTATTGCCATGTTTATCGTCTGAACTGAAAATTGTTTCCACCTTTCTTGTGGCAGATTAGTAACATAGCAAGTTTATGGCTTATATCCCTCTTTCTTTCCATCTTTGCCACTGGTATCCTGGAGATGAGATGGAGTGGTGTTGGAATTGATGAGTGGTGGAGAAACGAGCAGTTTTGGGTTATCGGTGGCGTCTCAGCCCATCTTTTTGCTGTATTCCAAGGCCTGCTCAAGGTACTTGCAGGCATTGAAACCAACTTCACCGTTACTTCCAAGGCATCCGACGAAAAAGGAGATTTTGCTGAGCTTTATCTGTTCAAATGGTCTGCTCTTCTCATCCCTCCAACAACTCTGCTCATCATCAACATGGTTGGTGTTGTTGCTGGAGTATCTTATGCCATCCACAGTGGTTACCGGTCATGGGGTCCTCTATTTGGTAAACTTTTGTTTGCATTTTGGGTCATTATCCATCTATCCCCTTTCCTCAAAGGTCTGATGGGTCGACAGAACAGAACACCCACCATAGTTGTCGTATGGTCTATTCTTCTTGCTTCTATCTTTTCTTTGTTGTGGGTTCGGATTGATCCTTTCACTATCAGAGTCACCGGTCCGGACAATGAAGAGTGTGGGATCAACTGCTAAACACTGGAGACTGATAAGTTCTCAGTTTGGTTACTTTCTTAAAACCAATGCGTTTATAACAAAGAAGACATTTGTGACTCCAATGTGACACTAAACTGAAGTTAACATCCTTTTCCGATCAGGCGCAGTCAACTATTGCATTCGTCGACTAGTCAATCACAGACATATTTTAGATAATGGTCATGTAGTAGATATATAGAGTTATTACTGAAAACTCAGGAGATATTATTACAGCAAAGGATGAAACAAAACAAATTCTAGAGCTGTAGTACACAAACTTGTCAACTTTGCTGGTAGAAACCGAAATTTAGTTACATCTGTTAAATATGAAGGAATGTGACAATGAAAATGTCATAGGAATTTCCTATGTTCAGCCTCTCAGAAAACGCCAAGGTCCAGTTCCTGTTCCCATTCTGCAATTACAAAGTTTTTGTCATATGATTATGCAATTCTCATACAATGAACAGCTTTTTCTACAAGGTTTTGTTTACCTCCATACACCAGCAAACATTCGCAGTCCCATGAAAATGGTTAGAGCAACCCAAATTCCTATGAATCCACTTGTTTTAGACAGTAGGAATATAGCTGCAATACTCGCTCCGGCCACCAGAACCTGAAGGGCAACCTCCATTAGAAAGGAACGAGAAGGGTATGTAAGGATTATGCCAGGAGGAGAGGTAACTATAAACTGACCATTGAGTAAGCAGAATAGGTAAAATCAGATGCTCCAAAGTTCACGCCATCAAAGACAAAAGCTATGGAGTTGATGGGTTGTGTAGCAGCTACAAACTGATTGTGGACACAATCAAAACTCAATCCAACTTCATACAGGATCAATGCTAAAACTGAAACACCAAACTTTTCAGGTAGAAAGATGATAAGTTACCGGGATTCCTAGGCCTATGATGTTAAGAACATTCGTGTCTTTTGAGAAAATTACATCACCAAAATGCAGACCGAGCCCAACAACCAAAGCTAACCCTAGACCAAGAACAAAACTCATCTGCAGAGCAAAAGTTACATGGATTTTCAAGCTCTGTTAAAAGGAATCATTTCAAAAACAACATTCCAGGTATCTTTGGCATACCTGTAGTACCCGAGTGGCAGCAATTGTTGCTTTTTGGTAGTCTTTCTCAGCAAACGCACAAGCAATAATTGCCTGTAAGAACAGGAAACTTGTTAATACATCATTAGCTTAAGGAAAATTTCGGATTGGTCTACCCAACGCATTTGTTTACCTGTCCTGCAACAGCTAAACCATCAGCAAGAAGTGAAGAAGTCAACCAGACTTGGAGGCAAACCTGGAAAGCAGCCATGGAAGTTGGACCCAACCTTGCAGCCCTTGAAGCTGCCAAGGTCACACATATTGTTGCTGCTATAACTCTTGCCAACAATACAAAACCTGACACCAAACCTAAACTGTTAATAAAATTATGCTCTATATTATATTGATTCTTTCAAGTTTCAACTTTAGCTGTAGCTTACCATTCTTCAGAAATCGATTGAACTGCAAATGTTTTCTATTTGGAGGTAAGAGAACAACTCTTTTCATCAGTCTCCAACACAGGATCGCCAAAATCAAGTACCTAAATAGGCAGGGAAGGTTACTAACTGGTCAGTGAATATGAATATGAAGAAATACAAAGCTGTAACAGAGTAAACTACAGTTTCCAGGGACGACCGGCTACACTTACTGAGAAACAACATGTGCTATGGCTGCACCACTCACACCCAACCTGAAGGAAAAGATGAATAATGGGTCCAGAACTATATTTGTCAAGTCTCCTGCTACTGTTACACGAAATATTTAATCAAAACTCAATGAAGTAATAGTCAGTTGAAGCTGCTACATCTGAAGTTACATTGTAGAGTTTACTCATTCACCTGTGGCGTATAAGGGTGTTTTTGTGTCTTTGAACCCTCGAAAGACTCCTTGCATGGCCAGAGAAAGAAGAACAGCAGGTGAACCGAATGATCTTAACGTCAGGTACTTCTTTGCTGGGTCTAACATTGGTGAGTCCTGTCAAAAGTACGAAAAGATCAAATTCTCAATCAACTACTCTCAAGTGGTGCAGGCTGAGGCTTATGTACAATCAGGAGAGTAAGTGGATTTAATTACTAAATCTTTCTATTCAGTTTCTTATTTAATAATGTTACGAAGATTGGAACTTGAAAGCTTGATTAGTATATCCTTCTCACTGAACTTTGTGTTCACCTTAACCTCAACTGAAAGTGAGATTAGTGATAATATTCTGAAAAGAAGAAGAAGAACGTCAATGGAATTAACTGCATTTCAGGAAAAACAGCGAAGAAGCTTACCGATTTCACTCCCATAATATGTAGAAGAGGTTTTGCTGCAAATGTCAGCACTATAGTTTGCATGAGACCAAGCACAGCACCAACAATCAGAGCTGTTGATGCTGAAGGGATATGTCTCCTTTCCTTGTGTAATTGCTTCATCTCATCTTTCTCAGACTTGCATGTAGTTGACTTGGAATCTGATGAAGAAAACAAAACATTCAGTTAGTTACAGATACTCTTGATGAAATTACGATTGAATCTTCTGATATGATTGGAGAAATAAGACACCATTTTCAGCTTCTGGGTATGGATCTTTCTTTTCATTTGTGTCTGTAGAAGAACCTTTTTCCATGTTTTCAAGCTTGACATCTTCAGGTTGCAGCTCTCTCTTCGTTTCAATGGTTTTGGCTGAACCATTCTCGGGTGTCTCACTGCTAATTCTCTGAACAGTATCTTCCTCCGCAACAAAAGATGTTGTTACACTGACCAATGGGAAGATGGTCACTTTTGATGCTTGGTTGAATATTGCAATGGAAACTCCTACGGCAGCTATTTCGACTGGTCCTGTTATGAAGAAAATGACAAACCTTCTTCAGTTTCAACAAGTTACATTTGGCCCAAATTTCTCTCCTATTCCTCTCCATTCTCTCACTTTCCCTTTGCATTTTTTTGTCCAAACAATAGAAACCAATAGAAATACAATTCACTTCCTTTCTTTTCTCTTACTTTCCTTCCATCCAAACAAAGGCTAAAGTTTTCGAAACTCATGGAAGAAGAAAACAAACCAAGATGTCCAATGAAGGCTGTATCAATCAAGGAAGCTATGGGGTCAGCTGCCAGAGCCATTGCTGCAGGTACTGCAATCCTCAGGACCTCCAGACCAAGCTCATCCATCTTAACAACAAGTCTGCATTATTCCCAGTAATTAACGTTGTCTTCTCCGCATGTTTTAAGACCAATTTTGGGTTTAGGACACAGAATTTGTTTACCTTACATCACTAAAGAAAACAGAGAGTGGTATCTTCCACTTCCTGTCAGCTTTTTGCAATGAATCATCCTCAGCCATCTTTCCAAGTTTTTTTTCAGGAAAAAGTTCTAATGCAGCTAGTTCTGTCAGGTTTGCGATGACTCTCCAAAAAATGATTCAGTTCTGATCAACATAAACTCTTTTCTGTAAAAAAGACTCTTACCGGTACATGCATATCTATGCATGAGCAGAGAAGATGATGATTACTAGAAAAGTGATTATCAGTTTAGTTTTTGACAGATCTTAAACATATGATCTCAGTAGGTGCATCTTTAGATAGCCGGTTAAGTACAGACGCAACTAACGACAGAGTCTTGATAGTGAAAGCTTCTTGCATTGATTGATTGAGATACAGTTGAACCTCCCTCAGCTCCAGAGATTAAAAGTTAAAGAATCTGCCAATCCAAGTGTCCTTGAAAGGAATATAGATATATCCAAGAACTGATAGCAAATTCCAAGCATATCAGACAAATCAATCAAGTGAAGTTCCCAAACATTAAAATCCTCCAATAAACTGCTTTAGATCCTTGAGTTTTAGTGATTATGTTCCATGAAAGGTGAGACTCTTTTATCAAAGTCAAGATTATTATTATTGATATACCTTCCATGGAAGGAAGGTTCGACCTTCTGATTAAAAAGAGAAAACACGAAATTCTAAGCAAGATAATGCCAAACTCAAAAGGCCATTGAAGAATTTATGAAGCAGAAGGAACCAATGAACAATGTTATCATAATAAATCATGACCACAGTAGAAACAAATCCTAAGATGAAACCTACACCACTTCATTCCTTTGACCCGTTCAATAATTGAAACCCCACCTTCTCTTTTACTCATTAATTAGTTACACTTAACAAGAAGCTACACTGCTATCAGATACATTCATCAAAAGCAACTAACACACGTATGAAATGCATGCATGTGGAGAATCCATTGATAATATTGATAGAAAAGAAAAAGATAGGAACTAACCAAGAGTTACAGAGAAAGCAGGTCATCAATCTCAGGACTGCTCACACTGGTTTAGATACTGATAACTGCTAAGTAGTAACAACACACCCCAACTTGCCCTTTTAAACAAAGGCTTTCATCTCTAATAGCGCCACCTTTCTTCGTTAACTAATAGATAATTACGTATTACTTTGTTAGTGTGAATGTGAGGTGACAGAAGGAGATAGAGATAGAGATAGAGATAGAGATAGGAAAAACTAAAAGCTTCATCCTCTCCTGCTCCACTCGAGAAGCTGACACCATAGCTCAGACGAAATTAAGATAAGAAATATATTTCCTGTATTATAATGGAAACTAACTTGGTTAAACGATTTTTACAATGAGACCAACTTGCATTAATAAAAATTGACTGATTTCAGAACTTAAACAAGTCTTTAATTAAGAATCAAGAAAAGCAATACGTTGCAAGAACCATCTTGCAAGCTGTATGCAATCTTTCTTCTGCTACAAATGTTAAGTGGTCCTGAGAACAGAAAAGTCTCTAGTCGGTGACGTGGGAAGCTTTTAGCAAATGGAAGCTACGTAGGATTCCAATCACAGCATGAGTTTTTAGACGACCTAACTTTTCTTAGCGCATAGATAAGTGCCTCTGGTGATCTTCTATATTATATTCTCAATGTTTAGCGCTTGTGTGTTTGATAATATAATGATTATGATCTAATTTATTATAATTATCGGTTATTTTGTTTGTAATTATATGTGAATTATTCATAATTACAGAAAATTTACAAATTAGATTTTAGTGATAATAAATAATAATTATACTACATTAATCCTATTTTGAATGAGTAAAATTTTATTAGTGGAACATTAAAAAAAAAGAAATCAAGTATTTAATTAATTTTTATTAGTGAATCGTAAAGAAAGATAGCTTATCATACAAATATAATTAATATTGTATTTTTATGATTGTATTCAATATTTTAAAAACCGAACTAGAATTTAAACCGGTAAGATATATATAAAATAAAATGAATAAGATATAAACAAAAAAACTAAATTAAATAATCTGTAACTTTACAATATGAGAATGGTCTATTTTGTAATTTTTAAAAAAATTCAGGGACTATTTTATAAATTTTAAAAATATTTTTGTATTATTGTAATATTTTAAACACTTTGTATTATTCTGAATTTTATAATTGTATGATGATGATTGTCTTTGTTTATATTAATTGTGGTTATTATTTATATGTAAAATATTTAAAA
>JAOTAX010000004.1:191538-214277 GCA_025629825.1 Erythroxylum guanchezii | reverse complement strand
AAAATATTTAAAAATTATTGTTATTTCATATTAATTGTCATTATTATTTATTATTAAGATTTTTGAAAGTATGGTTGGTGCAAACAATAAACTAGTAAAGTATACAATACAACTGTATAATATAACAATATAGACTATTTTGTAATTTTTAAAAATTTTAGGGATTACTTCATAAATTTAAAAAAATTTCCAATACGATACCCGGTACCGACCGGTACAGATACAGTTCCGTTCCAGATCTCAACCTGATACCGAGCCCGATACAATATTCATAACTTTGGGTTCAACCCATAAAAATTGAATAAAATTAAAATTTTGAAATATGATAAAAATTGTCCTTATTCATTAAAGAATTGAAATTATTAAATAAAAATTATTTTATTTTGATTTATAAGAATTTATTAATTTATGATAATTGACTGATTAATTAATAAATAAATTATTTTTTAACAATAAGAGTTATTAAAGTAAATCAAACTGAAAAGTTAAATGATTGAAAATTTGTATGGTTGAACTAGCTAAACCGAATGAGTTTTTCAATCATTAGTTATATTTGTATCATTTATAATTTTTAAAATTTAAGATTTTAGTGTTAACAAATTTTTGCAGTAATAATAGTACTTATTAAAATTGAGCTTGGGTCAATTATTGATAAAATAGCTAGAACTAGTCATTTAGACAGGTGACTCTTACCACTTATAAACTTTTTAACATTTTCATATTTAGTTAATATAAGATACTCTAAGTCTCTAACACTCCTCCTCAAGTGCAATTACGACTAGACATCTAATTGTCACTTGAAATAAACACAAAAATAACCGGATCGGGCCGCTAGGACTGGATATCTAGGCAGACAACCATCGGCTCTGATACCATATTAGAATTGGGCTTGGGCAACTATTGACAAAATGTCTAGAACTATAGGGTCACCACTTATAAAATATTTAACATTTTCATATTTAGTCAATATAAAATACTAACAGTATTTGTGTTTGGTGATATGATAATAATAGCATTCCATTAATAATAATAACATTCCATTTCATATAAATGAAAGAGAAAATAGGTCGAAATTACTAATTTGTTCTTAATTTATTGAAGCATAAAGTATTATTAATGAATAATTAAGAAAGATATTTTGTAATTTTATTTTTGGTGTACAAAAAGAATAAGAACTCAAATTAATTCAGTTAAAGAGAAAGTAGAGAATCTTGAGGTGATCATTAAAGCGGTCCCTCTCAGAATTCAATATGAATATGCAATTCCACTTTCGTGTGGAAGCCACACAGCACACACGGTAAAGAATCTTGAGGTGATCACTAAAGCGGTCCTCTCAGAATTCAATATGAATATGCAATTCCACTTTCGTGTGGAAGCCACACAGCACACACATTCTCTATTCTTTTTTTATCTTTTCCTTGCACCTAATTAGCTCAATCACTACTTTATCATCTTGTTTTGACATGGAACCTCTAGTGGCAACCCCATTGCGCTAAATTTAAAACAAAAAGAAGTATATTCTTAATATTTCACAAGCCTGCAAAAAAAGGTCTTTTTCGATTCACGTGACCTAACAATATTACATATTTTATCATTGTATACCCTTTGATTAAGAGTAGCTTGGATTTCAAATTTTGCTATTATAATATATTTTTCGAAAGAAAATTGTATAGTAGGAGTGAATTATCCTTTGTAACTTTATTTCGGAGATTAAAATGACGTTGTTTTAATTAAGTTCGAAATTTATGCTTAAACTTCTCAAATGGCAAACAAAGGCAAGTATTGCCTTGTCATGATTCCATTTGATAAGTAATCATAAGATAACAAGTTCGATTTTGAAGCAACATACGAGCGTTGATATGGTGAGATTGTTTCAATCCGTTTGGTAATCAGGAAAATAGACCTCACTTTAGGGTCGAATTCATGATTGAAAATTGCCATTATGATCAATTCTTGTAACAATCATTTTAAGAATAAAAAATATATATCTTCTCTAAGAAATTTTATAATTTTTAAGATTTCAGAAAAAAATCTCTTTTAATTTTCAGTTTTTTATACTTCGATCAAAATATAATAAAAATATATATGTGTGTTATAAACATCATTTACATAGCGATTCAACTTAACTTTTAAACTCGAATCAAATTAATTAATTTAAATTTAAATTTATTAATTTGAGTCATATTTAAGAGATGAATTTAATTACTATATTAGTGACATTTAATTAGTTCACGTTTGATATACATATTATGCATGTTTTGTCCTTTTTTTTTACATAAGCATAAAAGAATAGAGGTTTTTAGAAAATTAAAAGGAGTTTTTATGATAATTTTAAATTTTAAGAGGTTTTTCTAAAAAAAATTTAATTATAAGAGAAAATTTTTTAAATTGTGAGAGAAGCTTATGTCTTTTATCATAACTTTAATTCAAATTTAATATAATTATAGGTTCAAAAACAAGTTATTAAGACTTTTTTATCTGTTAGATAATTTTGTCCTTTCCCATAAAATTGGACAACTATTCATTGCATTTTTTGGGTTTTAAATAAATTATTGATTGAGTTAAGTAATTTAATTCAGATAGAGATAATAAAGTGACCTAATAAATTATATTATCTAGATTAATGGGCAAAATTCGGGTGAAAAATAAATCCCAATTAGTATGGACCAAACCTATATCAGTCTTATGACGGGGAAGTCTGATATGGAAGCTATATAAAGGTTAAGGTCTTCTGCAGTTGCTCATATTAATCGTAAGTATAAAGAATCTCTATCCCGTTAAGAGAGCTTACGTATTGAGAAAACTATAGAAAGACCTAAACTATGTGTTGGGAAATACTTTTCGTAAAAGTCTTGGGAGATTTGTGATTGTTTGGAACTCGAAATCGGCATCGGAATCAGAAATGGAACTGAAATCAGGTATTCCGCATTACCTTCGCTTTTAATCCTTTCATGTATGATCCTAAATACGTAATAAGATCTGTACTACGTATTACATTATCTTCTAAATTTTAACATGAAATTAATAATCTTTAATTTTAATAAAAATTTTAATTCTTTCAATGTGAAATGAATGAGCTGGAGTGTAGGTTTAGTGCATGGTTTGGAGTAGCTCCTCCTGTTCACGGTAGAGATAAGGTTAATTAATTGGTGTTTAGTGCTTGTTGCCATGCACATACTCACTTTCACTTCATATGATAATAGAACGTACCATGGTGCATGTTGAGTAATAATAATATATACCTTATTTTATGTGTATATATATTATAGGCAGAGACGGATCCAGAAACGTTTTTGAGTGGGGGCAAAATTTCACTGGAGGTAAAAAAGAAAATTTAGTAGGGGCAAAATTTTAATGAGAGCAAAATTTTATTTTTTTATGAGTTAAAAATTTAAAATAATAATTTTTTCATGTAAAATTTTTTGGAGCCAGTAGGGGTAAGTGGGGCTCCGTCCTTGATTATAGGGTTAATTACTTAAAAAAGTATAAACTTTTTTTAGTTTTTCAATTATAGCTCGAATTTTAAAAGGTAGCAATAAAATGTTTAAACTTTCAATTTTCTTAATCTTAGCCCGAACTTCAAAAAGTAGCAAAAAAATATTAAAATTTTCAACTTTTTTTAATTCTAACTCGATGTTAGTATTTTCGTTAAGCTTGATGATGTGACTTGCCACATGTTTTAAAAACTTTAACTATTAATACACGTCAGTCAAAATTAACACAACAAATAAAGATTAATAAAATAACATTATTTAATCACATAATTAAAACGACATCATTGTTTTAAAATGACTTAATTCAGATCACGCAACTCTGACGACCGTATGATTTGATTTCAGTTTTTTTCTTCATTTTCAGTTTGTTCTCTCGAAATCTTCACCTTTCGATTTTCAGATTATGCAGATCCGACACCATCTCATTAAGAGCATCAAAAGAACAAACTAAAAACAAATAACTTATTGATACAGTATGTTATAATACGTGCGTAGTTTGGTGTATCAGAAAAACAAATAGACAATAAATAATTGAGAGCATCGGGAGAACAACAGATAACGTCAAACTAAAATTAAAAAAAAATTGAAAGCTTGAATATTTTATTGTTACTTTTTGAAGTTTGAGTTAGAATTTCAAAAAATGAAAATTTAATCATTTTATTACTAATTTTTAAAGTTCGGGTTATAACTAAAAATTTAATGAAAGTTTGGACTTTTTTTAAGTAATTAACCCTATATTATATAATATACTATTCCATGCAATATAAATACTTTTTTTCTTTTTCTTTTTAATATTTGTCTACTAATCCACATGTTAATGCCTAAAGCTACTGTTATGGAAAATTTTATATAATGATTGTTTAGTTAATCGGCTGTTTGGAACAATTAAATACGCCCATGAGTGCTTCTTATCGTGCATGGCCATTAGTTGTGTGCATAATGCACGATATGTTCATTCTCAAACACTTTTTTTTTAGAAACGAATAAATTTATAGTTGTTATCTTTTAGATACGTGTTAAATAAATCTTCAGATTGATACAGTAACCTGTAAATCATGCTAATTGGGTATTCTATATTAGATAAGTACTATACGATAGACTGGATTGAAAAAGTATAGGTAGAGGATTCGAACATATAACTTTTTGGCTCTATGTCTCCCACTCTACCAACTCAACCACTTCCTAGTGGGCACATTCTCGAACACTCTTAAAAGCTTTCCAGGTTCCATTTGTAAGGAATATTCAGCAAAATTTAGGTCGAAAATGGATTTTTTTAAAATTAAGTTTAAATTTGTAAATTTGGATTTAATTTAACTTAAAACTTGAAATTTTAATAAAAATATATTATTTTTAATTTTTAGTTTGAGTCTAATTCACAAAAATTTTATTAAAAATTTAAACAAACTTAACCCAAATTAAATTAAATTTGAGCTCGAATCAAGAGTCTTTGATTCGATTAGGATGGGTTAGGGTCAAACTTACCGCATTATCACATTTAAACACTCGCAAATCCAAAAAGTTATAGCTTATTACATAATTATTGTGTCGTAATTTTGATGGAATTGGGTAATTATTAGTTTCTAATGATTATTATTATTAAATGAAAATTTATTTAAAATAAATTACATTAATATTATAAAATTTTATATTATTTTTCTCAAATAAATAAATGGTGACTTGTTAGTATATCGATCAATTTTTTTTTCCTTAACACTCATATTAATTACATACCATTTATGATATTATTACATTACCACTTCAAATTCATGTTCATATTTGAGACTTTCTTGTATCTGAAACAATCTCTCTATTAATTAGGAATAAAACTGCGTATTATTAGATCTCTTTAGATTTTGCATTTTAGCGAAACTTTCACTCAAAATTGTTATTGAAGTCAAGACTTTATTGTCTATAGCAAATTGGACATTACAAAAATACTAATAATAACATTTAGTAGAATTTTTATTGAAACGTAGGATTTAAACATGTCTAAAAATACACAGTCTTACTTTTAATTAATAGAGAGATTGTTTTCAATATATTCACATAAAAATAAAATATTAAAACAAGTCTTATTTATGTTATATTTTGTGGGGAGTTTATTAATGAAATGAAATATAATATAATATAATATTATTTCATCGTTTGAGAGGAAAATTTACAAAGGAATGAGATAAAAGAAGAAGATTTCATATTACATCTCATTCCATCATAAACAGTTAAAAAAAACCTCCAATTTAGGAGGTTGTAAAGTGATAAACAACTTTATACTATATTACATTATAAACTTTTCATCCAAACAATATTTCACTATATTCCACCATGAACACTTATGTCTCTCTTAATTAACAATTTGCTAATATTACATTAATTTCATTATAAACCATTTTATTTTATTTCATAAAAAACTTTACGTCCAACCAAAAAAAAATTCAGGTAATATCCAAGTGATATCGGAAGAATTAACTTGAGCTTCAGGGGTAGCACTAAAAATGCAGAATAAATTAGAGTGAAAAAAGAAAATAATAATAAGTATGCGGTGTAAAAGAGTTTAATTTTGGGTCTAAGTACTACACCATCATTAAAGATACTTTGAGTCTTTGCATGGGTAACCATAGCGACGCTTTGGCCGAGTGGTTAAGGCGTGTGCCTGCTAAGTACATGGGGTTTCCCCGCGAGAGTTCGAATCTCTCAGGCGTCGTTTGCAATTTTTTTTTTTTCTCTTGCCAGTTTCCAAGTTCTATCCACAAGAAATTTATAAAATACATGTAGATCGAAAATGGTATCATCAATCTTACTAACATCTGATTACATAATGTTTATTACATTTCCCGATCATGAGAGTCTACACTTATTTTGGTTAATTGTTACAAACAAACTGACTAGTATTGATCCCTAGCTAGCCATTCAACTCTTCTATACTTGTTGCTAGCCTCCAATTATATGGGAAAAGAAGAAGAAGAAGGAGTATATCAAGTAAGAAGTATGGAAGGTTTAATAGTCCAAAGGGTGGCTGGTTAGCTCGTTATTCAATGTTGAAATCAAGGAAAGGAAAGGAAGACATATTCTCCATGAAACCTTCCAAGTCCCAATGATTTGGAATCCCAAACATGTCATCCTCCTCCTTAAAGATCTGGTTATGAGTGTTATTAAAGCAAGTATTAGTGTTCAAGTGGTGGTTGTGATTACTTTTGGAGCTAATGCCATTATTGTTATGATTATGATTATTGATCTCTTCTTCAAAACTTCTACTAATTCCTAGTGGAGGAAGACTCAAGTCCCTTTCTAAACCAAACTTGTTAGTCTCCAAAGCACCGCAATCACCGGAAAAACCATCTCCTACTCCTACACCAACTTGCCCTAAACATGGCGGCCAATCAAGGAAAGTGGTCGAACCCGTCATGTCATACTTGTAACCCATCACAGGAAACGAGTCTAACTGGTTGCTGTTGGTGGCCATAGCTTGCATAGATGAGTCCATGCACATGGCAGTGAAGTCATGATCATGCATGTCCATGATACTACTTCTCATTGCGCCCGATGACTCACTGTCATTTGGGGAAGCCGTGGAAGCAGTGTTCTTCAATCTTTTCTTTAAGGTGGAATTCCAGAAATTCTTTATCTCATTGTCTGTCCTCCCAGGAAGACGAGCCGCAATCTGAGACCACCTGTTCAGTTATGTTCTAGTCATGTTCGAACAAGTGTATGTTTCGGAGAATGCCATTGAAGAACTTTCCATAAAGTTTTAAGAATTACATCATTGAAGATTCAGTGAAGTGGTCTGTCAAAAGTGTTTGGCAACTTGTAAAATGACTCTAAATGTCGAGGACTTGAAGCTCCAGGACAATGACATGATATGTCAAAAATCATAAAGGAATCGAAATGAATAACAGGCAATATTTGATCACATTGTAAGAACATACGTTGTCGGGGACATTCTCAGTTCCGAAATAATAATACCTGTTGCCGAGAATAGAGTGGAAATGGACGATAAGCTCTTCTTCTTGAAGGGAAAAAGCACCACGCTTGAGGTCAGGCCTCAAGTAATTAATCCACCGTAGACGGCAGCTCTTCCCACATCTCTGGAGACCAGCATTGCGTGCAATGTCAGTCCAACAACCTTGTCCATTTGTTAACATGTACTTTATCAGCTTTTCGTCTTCTTCTGGTGACCATAACCCTTTTCTAAGATTGGTTTTGTTAATGTTGCTCATTCCATCCTTGCCCATCAGATCCGGCTTCCTCATTGTATTGTTTTGATTTGGCCAACTAGAGATCTAAGAATAGAACCCTTTGGTTTGTTCTTTAAATGGTTTTGATGAATGGAGATGGAAATGCTTTGAACTGTGTATGTTTGTACTAGAGAAATAGTGAGAGAGAGGAGGCTTCATGAGAAGGTAAGAGGGATGATGATGATGGTGATGGTTGTGGGGTTTGCTTAGAATATGAAGATTGGTATGAAGAAGGTTAGAGAACGAAAGCATTTTGTTTGTTGTTGGTCGATTGGTAGAGTGGAAAACGGATTGGAGGGGGACCTCATGATCCCTAAAGAAAAATGGTTCATTAATCTTCTTCTTCTTCTTGTCTTTGACTCTAACTTGTCTTTTTCGATGCATTTTTCTTCACTCTCAAGGTAATCATCATGTGTGTTTGAGACACCATTTTTGCTTCCACTTTACATAAACCTGTGCCTCTCTATCTCTCTTGGTTATGCTTCAAACACACGTGTGGTTCGAGAAGGACAAAGAGAGACACCATGAAGAACTTGTGACTATCTCTAACCTTTTACTAACTGTTCTGCATCTTCCACTCCCTCATAATCCTCTTTGGAAACAATGAACTGATCTGTTTTAAGCTGTATTCATCGAATAATCACTCTGCTTAAGCATCAATGATCTAATTAATTACCTTGTTCTAGCCATAGTTTATTGTCCATTTCATGTGAAAACCTATCAGGTTACAGCAGGCAAAAATGGGTCAGCAAGATTAGTAAATCTGTTCTTGTTCATGTATCATCATCTTCACTATCAATTCATGACAATTCTCCATAATCTTGATATGTCAGGATTCACCATTAACAAGCTTATCCTCTTAAATAGTAAAAACCATCAGGTTATAGTAGGCAAAAAGGGGTCAGGAAGATTAGCAAATCTGTTCTTGTTCACGTATCATCATCTTTACTGCCAGTCAGGAACTCAGGATTCACCATTAACAAGCTTATCCTCTTAAACATTAATATCTTCTCGAAGTTTTGGTTTTCACACACAATAACACTAGTATCTCATAGCTATATCTGAGGTAAATCACACGCAACAGACTTCATTTTCCTGTGGGCTGTCATCTTTATGTCTTTATCAGCAATTCGCTTTCCATACCTAACCTCTTCTTACATACCAAGTAGAGATGTTCGTGGTGTATTATCATGAACAAACACCCAAGTCGCAGTCCAATTAACAAGAAGGGTTTCTCATTTCTAGTCAGTTCTTGAGATACATAAGGATAAAGCAAAGTTGCCAAGTGATTGAAAAAGTGACAGCAGCAAGTTTTAAGGGAAAAAAGTGAGTGGAAAACTCTCTAAGTTACTCAAATGATTCAAAAGTGTTCTTCTACAGCTGTTATGAAAAAGGAAAACTCCATTTTTTGGTTTTCATGCTAAGCAACTTGTCCTACTTTGTAGCCAAGACAAGAAAGAAAGACCACGCAGGTGACAAACAACACGTAGGCGACAAACAAAGTTGTTAACTTCGTACCCAGAAAAACATATCTTTGTCTGTCACCTCTCCTGACAAGAACCTCAGATATTAAAATTACGAAACGTGAGAACCATGCAAAACAAGGAAACAGTTCATCATCATGTAAATTCCTTTTGATAAATTAACTGACCCTTTTCATAAGAACTAATTGTGTAAAAGTATTTCTTCTTTTTGTGGCATCAAATCAAAAAAAGAAAATCTTTATGGTCCCCTCTGGAAAGTGGAAAAAGAAAAGGTAAGTACTTTTTTTTAAGTATTCTAGTTTAACAGGATTAATCCTAAATCCTTAAGAGTCCACCCTAAAAGCCCTGGACAAAATAAATCTGAAATATGAAAATCTCTTAGCTTTTCATGTAATTTGTATACTTTTTCGCACAAAAAGTCATCGTATACTAATTAGATAATTACTGATCGATTATTGGCCTTGCTCAGCATTAAACTCTTCAGAGTCCTTTGATCAATGGTCGGGTTGAAGCCAAGATGTAGAGACATATGTAGGCAAGATCAAAAGCAAATACTATTAATTTTATTGAAATTTTGGAGTATGAATCTAAACCAATTTGACCTTATCCTAGTTTTTTTATAATTCTATTGAATTAAGAATTACCATTTATTATATTTTATTATTTTCATTAATTTATCATACCATCATTGTTGTTTATAACTTCAAAATAGCACCACATTAAAGTTTAAAATTTTCAGTATTATATTATTTAAAATTAGACAAAATTTTTTAATAAAGTATAATATAATAAGAATTTTTAATATATTTAATTCTTTTTAAAATTTCCATAAAATTTAAAGTGGTTATTTTAATGTTTTTTAATAAATAAAAAAATGCAATGAGAAAAATACTGAAATCCATAATTTCCATATTATTATCCCCCCTCCGCCCACAAAAAAGGGTAATGAATGGCATCTCATTCAGGAACTCAACGAGTCATCATTAAGTCTCTGTGGCTCAAAAATACCATCTTTTATGCCAAATATCAAGCATTTCACTAATCACCATTACGAACTTCCTCATAAAAATTCAATTTATTTTCATCTTTTGGCAGATCCTGAGTAAATATGAGCTTATGTAACTGATACTGTGATCAAATAACAGCTGGTTGGATAAAAAAGATAAAATACAGTCTCAAATTCTGTATAAACAACCACAAAAACCAGTCAGGAAGATTGAGCTCCTTATCAGATTGTACTGAACAAACTTTTATTTGCAAACATGCATTCCCATCATATGAAACGATGGTGCATAAGTGAAAAAAACCAAGTTTCCTCTAGATCAGAAAGGGGAAGGCATTGTGTAGGCATTATAAAACCTAGAAATTAACAGGTTCACGCAAGAACCTCTCCATCTGCCGTGCTCTAGTCTTAATGGACATGTCAAACACCTTTTGCCCAAATTCTACCACCAGGCCACCAAGAATACTGGGATCAATCTGGGGTAAATAAGAAGGGCTAATGTCAGTTCCATGTACAAGAAGGTAGATTTCTTCAATAACCAGCATTCACTTACAAGTGCAAAGAACTATATTTAAATAACAAGAATTCCTACCTTTTGCTCAAGTTTAACTTTTTTGCCTTGTCCAAGTATTTCCTGCAAGGTTTCCTTCAATTCTTTCTCCTCTTGTGGAGGCAGTGGCTGGTATGAAAGTTTAACAGTCAATTCAACAACAAAAAGACTAATGAAATATTTTACATTGAAATTTCAGCTATAAATTTATTATTTGGTCCCATAATTAGAAAATGTTTATTGCAATATCTTAATTCTCCAGAAATTATTCAAATGGTAATAAAACATAAAATCTCGCAAATCATGATGTTAGGCTATGAATTTTAGAATCAGCTGCTGATATGCCAAGTATAAATCATAGATTACCATAGAAATTGATGTGAAATTTAGAGTTTCCAGGTATACAATAAATGTCCAGACCAAAAGTTAAATGATACTTCCTTCACGACAAATGATTATAATCGGTAGCAGTTTCTTTTGCAACATAGACATAGGTAAATGCTTTAGTTGTTGATTCTTAAATTAACTTTAGTCAAGGAATGGGTGTGAGAATTCCTCATAGACAAATAAAGTACCATGCTAAATGCTCAATTCGAGTCAGATTTTTTGAAATGTCATACACCATCACAGTCATGTTATCGCACAAAGACAGAGAAAGGACAAGACGAAATATAAACAAAATATTCAATCAAGATATGCTGGTGATTTATCTTCCCATAAAACTTCCACACCCACAGAAGAAACTTACAATGACGGATGTGACAATAGCTTTCACTTCTCCCCTGTCTGCCATAGTCAACTCCACAAATCTCTTTATTATAGTATCTACATTTCTCAACCTCCCATTCTCAGCCAACAGAACTAGTACAAAGGCAATAAAGAAATCTTCAGGATATAATCAACATGAGGAAGAAAAAAAGATTGTAGAAATCTAATGGGGAGAGGAAGTGTATGTTATAAATCAATGGTTATAAGGAATCTCAGACAAAAAGACAAAGTGTATGAGCAAAGAGGGTGCTAAGCACTGATGGTTGACAAGAAGTCCCAAAACGGTATAAGCATATCTCTTACCAGCCATAGAGGGTTGAAAATACCAAGATTCTATTATGCATGTATTAACTCTCCAATAATAATTATAGCTGGACTAGTATTATCAGGCATCTAGTCATCAATCCGGCCGTGAATAGATATTGTAGAGCTAACTTTGTCACGGGAGGGCTCGGGGAGGGGATGCATTCTTCAGTATCATATAAAAAATTGTTAATCTTACGCAAGAAATGCTTGATGACATCTGAGAATTTGGCTTGGCCACAAATATCCTCAATTGCCTTGATTCTTGTATCTTTTGGCACTGACAAGTCCTTGATGAACAGGGAAAAAGTAGGACTTTTGTTTAAAGCCTCGACAAGGTCGACAAGTTCAGATTCAACCTTGTCCAATACATTGGCTCTTTTAGCGGCAAGGAACAGAGCAGAGGCATAGTTCCCAGAACCCCCGTACAAAGCAAGAGGCACCTAAAACAAGTTAATGTGAATAATATGTATGTCTAAACGTAAAAATCTGAATTTGTTCGTCTTACTTTAATTTTTTCCTCCTTTTGCCCTGAAGCAGTGGCAAAATTTCTCGAGGCCTGAAAGAATAAGAACAAAAAATTAAAACTTCCAACAAATAAACCATGCTCTATCAGGTATAACCACAGGTAATCAATCATAAACGATTGCTCAAAAATGGACCTCGCTGATATGATAGAACAAAACAAGATCGAGGAGGAAATAGGGTTTTTTAGTACCTGAGATGCGGGACAGAGAAGGGTGCGTTGAAGAGAATGGGACCTTTGCGTGGAAAGCGAATCGGATCTGACAATTTTACTGAATAGAGGAAGCGCCGATCTGATACGAGCCGCCATTTGCGTTCTCTCTGAATCCCCCAAATCGACTGAGTTTGCTGTCGAAAACAGTCTTACCAAGTTGGTTGATGTGCGAAAGCTGAGCCTGAGAGAAGAGTATTTTGAGTTTGGGCTAAGGCCCAAATCATAACATACTGAGTAAAGCCCATAGGTTGTTTATTGGGCCTTAGTGATTACCCAATTAGAATGAACATTATCAACTGTAAAGAACCTGCAATTATTAGTTTCACGTATTTATCTGTCTTATTATTCTTTATCATGTTTATTTGTTTGGGTAGCTCTCAACACAGAGTGATCTTGCTTTTTCTGATTTGACAATGGAGGGAACTAAACAGGAGGTTATAGGCTAACAAACTGAGACTCAAGAAGAGTATGAAACGATGTTACTGATTGGAACAGCCCGCGAGCAGTTCTTGATTGACTTTGGTAGTGAAGATAAGGCTGGAGTGTGGTTGTTAGTGAAAATTGCATCAGACAAGTTTGGTCAACTTTTGATTAATTCATGTCTAAATTATCAAGAAACGTCTGACTGACATCAAAAGCTAGCAATTGGGATTATAAAAAGGACAAAATTGAAATGGTTTAGGTGCTGATAATACCAGAAACATGATTGACCTCCTGAAGAACAATAGCAAACAGTACAGAATTGTACGTTATGCTCTGTTTGACTTGACAGGTTAGTGGTCTGGATACCATTATCAAAAGACGTTCATAAAAGTCCACAAGTTACAGCAGATGGAACCAATCTACGCCACAATTTTAGGCAGTGGAGGAGTCATTGCAATCCAATTGAAGCTCAAAAATCAAGAACAGGTTCTCTGTATTGCTAGAAGGGAAGAAAAAAAAGAAGAAAAGCAGCAAAACCCTGTTTTTGTTTACCAAATATGAATGATTTCTCTGTTTCTGCTTAATTAGTTTAGTGATCAATCTTCAATTAATCATTAGAGATAAGGGAATATAATAACTAAATAAGGGAAATTTCGTATGAAAAAACTGTAGCCAATCATTGTGTTTCCACCAACTACTCAGACTGTAATGGTTTCGAATTTGAAAACGACTACTTTTGGAAGTCAATTTTTTTTTTTTAATCCACTAAAGTCTATAAATTCTTTAGACTTCCAGAACTTGCCGACTTTGATCTCTCTCTCTTATACTTGGCTAACAAAAATGCTAATAAACCATTTTATAATCTCACCTTGCTCTCTATTTTGTCGACCACCTGTAGGCTGAAACAGCTTCTACACTTATCTCTGTCTCTTTCACTCCATCTCGCTGGCACAAACCTCAAGATTTGATCTGACCCAGAAGTCCTTCTTCTGTGTCTTGTCTGTTTTCCAACAAGTTCTTATCTCGTGGCTTGTGGTTTGGTTGTTTGGATGATGTTGCAGCTGTTCTTTACGGTGGCTTTCTCTGCAGTTCCTTTGACTCTCTATGTTCCTCCTCTTCGAAGCTTGAATCTTTTTGTGGGAACCATGGAAGATCTGTTCAGAGAGTCAAGAGCTTATACCAGTAGACTCTATCCACGAGCAAGGCTTGTGTGGTCTAGGCTTTTGGATATCATGCTCTGCAATTTAAGGTTGGATTAGACGGATCTTTTGGTGTACATTCTTCTAACCCTTTTGTTTTTCTTTTGTTGAGATGTTTTGTTGCTCGGGGTGTTTCTTGTTATCTATGCGGGATTTGTGTTTCGTGGATATGACTCGAGTTCTGTAACGATGATGTTTGGGTGAAATAAAGGATGATTTTGCTCGTTCGATACCCTCTTTTCTTATGTTTAATTTGAGAATTTAGAGATCTATGATACGTTATATGGTCGTCAACGAAGAAGCTTGATTTAGTACTTTTGTTGTGTTTTTTGAGTCCAAAGACTCTGTCTTTCGAGTTCCTTTCTTGACTATGGACTGTTTAGTTGATCAGCTGAATTACAAAAGCTCAGAACAGAGCACGGGAAAGTAGTAATCTTTGAGTTTCCTTACAGCTTTTCTTTGTGCAAAAACATTTGTTTCCAAGAAATTGGCAAGTGGCTACAACTATGTAGTATAGCTAGGCCGGCCTTCTTGTCTGAACTAAGCGAACGGCAATGGATGACATAAGATTTGGGCCATATGTATAACATAGCAATATAAAGAACCATATAGGCACAAGTTGTTTCAGACATAAAGACAAGGAAGTTTCAATTTTTTTTTCATTTGTTGTCTAATTTTGGTAGGAGATATGAAAGTGGGTAAAGTATATGCTATATAAAGTTTGGCATTTGCTACATTTTCTTATCCTAAAGTTGTTTGTACATTAGTTGTTTGTACATTACCAATAATGAAAAAGGAAAGGTTAAGTTGAGACACCCCAAAAGGGTTTTGATACAATCATACAATATACAGCACTAGAACAATGTTTATCATCATTGTTTTGGCCACTAGTTAAATGGATTGGAATATATGATTGTTTTGGTCACTCCTCTTACTTTGATTTCTGATAACTGCTTATTGACATGTCTTGATGACAGTTTGTTATTACTACATAGCAAAAGAATAGAAAGAATCAAGTGATGAAACACAGAACAACTACTGGAAAATGAAATGAAAAGATTGAAAGAATATAGAAGGAAAAATTGGATGTAGTGCTTCTTAGCACTTCAAGCTAGCTAGATAATGTGCAGGGCTTTAGAAACCAGAATACATCCATTCCTTTTGTTTCTCTTCCATCTACAATGGGAAAGTTTTCGACTTTGTTCTCAGTTTCCTCCTTCCTTGCCATTTCCTTATTCTGCTTCACTTCTTGAAGAATTCCCCTATCCTGCAAGTAAATCAGTCTCTTCAGTTAAGCTAACGCGTTTAGGAACAACTGATTTGAAATTCTTCCTTTTTGATTTGCTATTGCTAGAATAAGTCTGAGATTTCCTGTGTTGTAGAATGTGGGCGTAAGAACATGTAACTAGCTAATTCTTGGCGTACCATGAGTCTGGATTTCGAAGCCTTTAAAGGTGTGGTGGTGGTGACGGTGGTTTTGGTGGCTGTGCGAGTTGTAGAAAAGCATTGAGGAGACGGAGGATTAGTCCGAATTTGCAGCAAGCGCTCCTCTGCTTTGTTCTTAACATTTGCCAAGTTGAGGGAGACGGGTATGTTCTCAGCTTCATCTACTCTTCTGCCATAAAGTAGGAGGGAAATTTTAGCGACTCAGGCATCTAACAAAGCGTTTCTCTAATTGGCTTTGGATACCAATACAGGTACTTACTGCTGTCATATGACCACCATTAAAAGAATTTAGTTGAAGATCAGTAATTTTATTCAACATCAAATATAGGATAACTTGAACTTCATAGTACAACAATTGCAGAAGCAGATTTGCACATGAATGAAGAATAACATAAGATGGGTATCCAGTTCAATTCGACCTCGTAACTCGTGAAGGCTGACCCAATAGTTTGTGTGAATACTAAAGACATGATATGGAGGATTCAAGGAATTTTGTGAACTTACCTGATCCTCCTCTGCTTCTCCTTGATCCTTCCTTTGTCAATTCTGTCACATTCCTCTCGACCCACTTCAAGTAACGGTTCTCTCTCTTTCTCCTCCATCTCTGCTTCTTCCAATTCCATTTTATCTTCAGAATCTTTCCTGTCACCGACTTCACTAGATGGAGTATTCTTATTCAACTTCTCATCATTCTCTCTCTCCCTTGCTCTGGTTGCCATTTTCTTCAACTCATTGCAAAACTCCGCAATATGGCTTATTATGTCCTTCCCTGCAAACAAGTTCCTCGCTGATAATGTATTCTTTAGCCTCGGTGCCTCATTTGTTTCCAAACTCGAGATGTCATCAATTGGTTTCTTCCTTTCTGTGCTCGATTTGATCGATTCTTTCATGAACTTAGCTTGGTGGTTTGATGGTGTTGCGATGTTCGGATTCTGGTTCTCGGCGTCCTTGTTGCATTTGGTTTTATCATTTGATCCAAATGAAGACTGGATTTGCCCTCTTCTCTTCAACTTCGCATCCCTGTAACAGAATAAGATTTGCATTTCAGAATCTCCAGAATTTCATTCCATTAAAGAAAAATCCAATCTTTAACAGAACTGTATCTTTAAAGAAAACCCCATGACCGTTCTTCGACAATACCTTTGATTCCAGTCGCTGAGAAGGCTTTTGGTTTTCTCAGCTAAACTTGAAAACTGCAACACAGTAAGTCAAACAACACGTAAGAGTAACAGTATTATCAGAACAATTGGTTGAAAAGCAAAAGAAAAACACAACCCATCTCTTAAAAGCGCCAAGAAACACAAAATTGAGTCAGTAATGAATAAGGTGGGTGAGCGAGATTAAGAACCTTTGAAGATGGCGGCGTTTTAAGAAAATCCTCGACCTTCTTTGGATGATTACAATCTGCACAGCAAAGAACATTAACGAACAGAGAGTTTAAGAACCAAAGAAACAAGAAATGCGTCTTTTTAAGCATACCAGGTCTACAAAACCAGGATTCGTCATCAATGGAGGGTTCATCGTGGGCCAAGAGATCAACCCATTTGGGAGCATTGATATTCTCGTACAATCTGTCCTCAACGAATATGGATTCTACCCTCTTCCAGTCTATTTTCGCTGGTTCCATTGTTGAGGAAAGAGAGCTCAGTTTAGTAACAGAAAAGGACAAGATAAGAAGCCAGCCAACAGTTAGAGAAACGAAGAAATTGTGTGAGAAGGGTTTTAGTTACAGATGGGAAGAGGGTGGGGATCTGAGTCATCTGACCGTTGAGAAGGTGGGGTCGCTTAGTATTTCGGACCGTTGGAGGCTGTAGTTATAATATATAGTAAATAGACCGAGTCAGTTAGTTTCGTAGGTTAATGTTTTTGGGTTCTTTTATTTTATTTACTTGTCCAATTCAATTGGTTTACAGCTGCACGTCCGGTCAGATTCATCGGCTCGGCCAATGTCTCACAAGTAGAATGTTACCTCATGCCAATCGTTTTCCTGATTTTTAATTTAAAAAATAAAAAAATTAGAGGTAAGCTTTAGAAATCTTAACTCCTTTTTTTTTTTTTGAAACAGAACTATCCTTTAGATACACACTTAATAAACTTTTGGATTGACACAATAGCCTGTAAATTACGCCAATCGAGCACTCTGCGCTAAACGAACTTTATACGACAGGCTCAATCGAGAGAGCATAAGTAGGAAGATTCAAATACAGCACCTTTTGACCGTATGCCTCTCACCCTATCAACTCGACCACCTCCTACGAGGCCTTAACTCTTACTCGATCAAATATAAACCCTACTTCTTAATATTATTATTATATTTTACAAATAAATTACAACAAGTTAATCAAATTCAGACTCATGCATTTAAATATGATCAAACTTAAAAATTGAGTCTTAAAACCTCAAATTCTAGCCAGTCAATTATAAACCCTACTTCTTGGCATTATAATGTTTGCATTATTAAGTTTTACAAATAGATTTGGTAGACTAGTTGCATCAGAATTATATTGATAATGACATTGAATCTCTTTTTTTTTAATATAAAAAATATAATAGTAAAAGCACTAATGAGAAATAAGTATTAATGAAGAAAGGAAAAGGGTATCCAGAATATGGTAAACTTTTAGATACAGGAAAGGGAACATTATACAAAATAGTACAACCTTGACATTCATGTTCTCCAGCTATGGTATAGAGGTTGTTCTACTATAAGAAGAAAAGTTTAAAGAGGAGGAGGAGGTATATCACCTTAGTTCTTGACTAAAACCCCTATCATTACAGACAAAAGAATTACACCACATCAAGAAGCCAATGGATTCCCTTCTTAATTCCTGGATTCTTCACCAAATACCTCGTTGTTGCATACAGGACATACCTGAAGAAACAAGGTTAGGGAGAAAGGGAAATACTAGAAAGGTGTTATAGGACAGTTTTGAATGTTTTATCAGAGCATTCATCGTACCTTGTTGATGCCAAGCCATTTGGTGATGCATTCAGAATGGTAAACATGCTTGCAAGGTAGCTTAATTTGCTTTTCCCCTCTTTTGTACCTCATCTGACAGATCACACATCTGTTTCACAAACGGTAAGATAGTTTTTGAGCAGGTTATGGTAAAGTTCAAAGAAAGGGAAAGGATCTGTGACAATGAGGAATGGGGAATATTGGAGTGAGAATCACAGAGTAAGGAGATTTCATGACTGCCAAACACATAAATCAGTTGTGGATATAAGAGCAGGCAGTAACAGTTCTCCAGAGAACGACTGATTGAAGTTAAAGATAAGAGAAAAGACAACAGATAGATTTGATGAGAAGAACAAATGTGATTGATTTACCTTTCCCCGGATCTTTTCCTGGAGAAGAAGCTTCTGAACTTGCATTTTGAGGTTGGAAGCATATTGATTAGCTCCTGTGAAAGGCCTCTACTCTGAGTACCAACTGTTTCACCTAAATCTAGTAATTCCTGTGGCACAGAAGTGCATGTATTAATATTTGATATTACAAAGATTCATTACTCTCAACCCCAAACATAATCCATAAGCTTATGTTAGTGCAACTTTAAGAGCGAACATCACCATTTTCTTCATGTGGAGATGAAATTTTCAATCAGAATAGCCATGACATTTGTAGCACCACAAATAACGTGGTAAAAGCACAAGCTTCGACAACGTACTTTAAGAGAAAAGCTTGATGAATATCTTGTTTGAATAAATGTGAACACAAAATGCTAACCCCCCGTTTTAGGTCAGCTTAATTCTTAGACCCACTCAAACTGTGCAGCCACTCCAAATCTTTGTATAAGCAGATGAATGTCAAGTTCTACCATGAATGTGAATGCAGTAACATTTTAACAAATAGAATAAAACGAACCTCATAAGTCATGTTATCTGGATCAATATCATCTTGCCACGGATCCTGATCCTGAAAAAGCAGAAAAGGGATCATTAACGTTTAATTAGACATAGAGACGAATACGGTGCATATCCTAACTCTAACCTCTAAAATTAGCAATGCACTCACTACTGCAAGTAAAAGGTAGTAAATGGAGAAGATAATTCTTAGATATGTCTTCCCATGAACGGAGCAGAATACTAAGTTACATCTCACTAAGGATGTTATCAGAATTGTACAGGAATATAGTCCTGTCATAATTGCCAATTTAGCACAAGTATGCATTGAGACCACATCAGTGAAAGATCGACATACCTGAGGATTGTTACTATCTGGATGGCTTGGAATACCTGCATGAGAAAATTAAGATTTAAAAGAACAGCAAAATAAATAATCACCTAAAGTGGATGCTCCCAAAGATTCGAAACAGTTATGTTTAACTGAATAAAGGGTTCAAGGCCCCATGCTATTCATCATAAATAGGTTTTAAACCTGAATAAGTCAGAAATGAATGGTACATAATGCACACCCGTATCTCCTTCAGAATGTGTTTCTGTTGTGGTGGGTTCTTCAGTATTCATAATAGAAGGTGAAGGGTATTCCCATGCTCTTCCTGCAATGTCCATCCGCGGCATAATATCACTTGCCTCATATGTACCAAAATTGGCAGTGCTACCTGGAGCAGAAAATCCAAATTTGTATGCATTCAAGTTCAGCGACCAGTAACCATTCTCCTGAACAAGCTCCTGAAGAAAAACCATCACAGTAAACAGGAAGATAAACATGAAGATGTGGCAAATGCCATTTCATGTGTGAATAAAACAAGATATAAAGAAGCTGTTAAGACACACACAGGTATACGATACTGATAAAATGAGGACATATCCTTTAAATGTATGGCAGGAGCCTAATTAGTCGCATCAGTTACTGCCATTTAAAATTGAACGACCAGATAGGAGCTTTTACCGTTCCAGATATATTTTTTTCCTTTTTTTTTCCCCCTCGTGAGCATAATTAGATGAGAACTTGCACCTGATCATGCAAAGGTCCAGTATGAGCGTAATGTCCAGGCATGTGTGTTAATCCCTCAAAGAAGTCCATGAAGCTTTCAGTAACAGAGTAAGGAAAGCCAGTGTTTATGTAATGCACTTCCATTTGTCTGTTACCGTTCATTTCGAACCCTAATTGAGTTCAGTTCAAACAAAATGAACCTGAAAATAAACACCATTTAACATCAGTAACATGCCCACTACAAGAATTAGTGTTGCTGCTCGTTAACCAGCAAAAAGAGTGGAAGTTGGAAACAGAAAAGCAAAACCATTTCTTACAAAGTTGAGAGCTTTCGGCTTTTGACAATACAGCAGCCGCAAGCCAGATTCAAGCTTCCTGCAAAACGATGGACGGTTATAACTTATAAGCATAACATCTGCACATTTAGTTCGAGGAAACTTAAAATGGTCTACTTTACGGCAGAGAAGCAGAGATATTGGCACAGCATTCGAAACTAAAAAGATATATAATTGGCAAATATTGAACAAACACCTCCATTTGGATACAAACAAAACGTGAGAGAGAGTGAAAGGGAGTTGTTGAAAAATATCGTAAATAAGAGAAGAAATGGAGTGGCCAAACTAAACCACAAGGAGCCAAAACGGCCGCACCTAAATCCTTGGACACTTGCAGTAGAAGAAGTTAAAATAGTTTTATTTTAGTTTCCGGTTTCCTTCATTTTCCTCAGTTTTCTAGGCAACCAAACAGAGAGAACAGACTTGTCTTTCTCAACCAAATCTGTACCTCATTCAGCAAATTCTCTCATCAACTCAACTTGAGAACTTCCATAAAACAGCTAGCCAACAAAAACCAACCGTAAAACTAGTTAACAATTAGCATAACTAACCAAGGACAAAACAAGAAAAGAGAGGAAGATTCAAAGGAGAGAATGAATAGCAGACATTGAGAGGAAAGAGATAGATAGAGGGAGGGAAGGAAGGAAGGAAGAAGAAACAGAGCTCAATCTCTGTCTTTGTGTGCTCAAAAAGAGAAAAAGAGAGTGAGGATGTGAGAGCGAGAGCGAAAGCAATGTTTTTATTCTCTCCCTCTTGTCTCTGCAATCCATTTACTTTTTCTCCCTAAACTAAAACAGAGACAAGGAACACCATCTTGTTTGACTCTTCAATGCCACTATTGCCCCTCCTCCCATGCCTGTACATGGTTGCGTGACAATTACGAGAATAGTGATCATATCGTAATTTCCCACCGACTTCTTCTGTTGGTTTAACCGAATTCGAACATCAAGACCCACACTCCTGTCTGTACTCTGTAGTATTTATTTTATATCATTTTATTTAAATTATTATGTTAAGATAGAAAAAGAAATAAACTGAGATTGGGATTGGGATGTTTAATGAGAACTGAAGACTGAAGAGAGACTTTTTACCGTACAGCTGTACTGTGATCCCTACAAAATAGTTCAACCAAATCAGGCAGCCTACCAAAAACAAAGCTCTGTAAGAAGAGATAATGTTATTTAATGACAAGAAAAAGAAAAGGCTTTTACAAAGGACAGAGACAGCTGCTGGTGTGTCTTCTTTGAGAACATCAAATTTTCTCAACAAACTAACTGTGGGTACAAAACTGACAGGATTTTAGGACCCCAACCCACCAAGACCAACCAGTGAAGGAGACACTGCATGGTTAGCACAACAAACACGCCCCAATCTCATCTCAAGAAAGCAAAGTTGATTCCTTAGCAGAATCTGAACAAACCCTTTTTGGTTGTTAAGATCCAGAAACCCAGGTTCTTTGGTCTTGAATTGGTCATCATCAATTAAAGAGAAGGACTTTTAGGCTCATTTGGTAAAAGTTGATTGAACCAAATCGGTAGATTGACCTTATGAAAAACTATTAAACTTGTTTGGTTATGAGCTGGTTGGGTTGGTTGATTCAACTCAATTAGTTGATTTTTGACCTTATGAAAAACTATTAAACTTGTTTAGTTATGAGCTAGTTGGGTTGGTTGATTCAACTCAATCAGTTGATTTTTCAGCAACTCCTCCACAGAAACGTTTAGGGTAATCAGCTGATAGCTTTTTAGTTTAATGTCGATTTTGCCCTCACTTTACTCTTTACTCTTGACCATCTCATTTGTCGTTTTCTCTATAATCTTCTTCCTTTCTTTAGCTCTTTCCTTGCATCTCTCATGTAACAGCCCA
>JAOTAX010000004.1:144629-172931 GCA_025629825.1 Erythroxylum guanchezii | reverse complement strand
GTAATCAACTTGATAATTATATTGTTGATATGCAATTTGATGATTAATTTTCGATATTAAATGGGATTAGTGATCTTGCCAAGAAACTAGTTGAAATAAAAAAGGATGTTGTGTATCTCATAATGTTTTTACTTCTGAGATTAGCTTTGATTTTGCCTATTGCTATGGCAACGGTGGAAAAAGCACTTTTTGCAAAGAAGATAGTGAAAAATTGCTTGCGCAATCGAATAGAAGATTCTTGGATGAATGACTTTTGATCACATATATTGAGAAAAATATCTTCAATAGTATTGACAATGACAAAATTTTATAGTGATATCAAAATTTAAGGACTCGTAGGAAACGATTGTAATAGGTTATATGTAAAAAGTTCAAAATAATGATGTAATTTTTTGTTTATCAAATATACAAATATTTGTATCTTTTTTAGTAATATAAGAGTACTTTAAATATTTTGCCTCCACTCAAAATAATTTCTGGATTCGTCCATAATCATCATCATCATCATCATTATTATTATATGTTCTATGTTTTTTATTAGAGTTATAAACTTAATTTTTATAGAATTAAATATCTAAAATCTAAATTCTTATAAATATATTTAATGAAATATTAATATATATATAATTTTCATACTCTTATAATTTGTTTTAAAGTTATATCCTTATAAGTCATTTAACGCATAAACAGCTAATACTAAACAACTAATTTTATTAAGCATCTCTAATAAATAGCTAATATAATTTATTAGTCAAATAAGATATAATCAATTATTAGCTAATAATTAATTGTCAAACGAGTCTGACCGGATGGTGGGGGATGCAGAGACTGAATAGGGTACGGCATCAAATTCCAAAGTAATATGTGATTCTAAAACATAATAAAGCCATTCAATTGAAGCAAAAAAAAGTGACGATAGAGACCTAGCCGACATTTACATGGGCTGGAGGGCTAAGTACCCGGTACAAGCAGAAAGGGGTCAACTTTTGTACGAGTGAAGAAAGGAATAGGAAAAAGGAACTCTCGTAATGATTAGCAATAAGAATGAAGAAAAAGCCACTAGCACAAGCAAACGCCCGTTTAAAGGTTTCTAGGAAACCATGACATATACCAATACTACTGTAATAGCAGTTGCAAAAACCAAGTTACTAAAGACTGAAGATTTAAACAAAGACTTAAAAATTGCCTATTGATAGATGGTTTCTAAGTCTTGATCAATGCTCGTTTCCATGATATCCCATCTGAAAGTAAAAGGATTAAGTTCAAAGGAAAACTTCCCCGAACGAATCAAATTAAAATTTCTAGATCTGTCCCTATTTCTAAAAACGGTGTTAACGGTCTTTAATTTCATCTACACAAGACACTTTGTTACTGCCTTCATTCTGCAAAATATGTAAAAAAAAATAAAAAATTAGTGATCAACTTCTTTTTGTCTTTAAACTTGGCTCTTTAGATTTAACTTGATAATATTCTGTTACTAATGTTTGAAATTTGCAATAGACCTACAAATTCGCATAAGAAAAAAAGTTAAGTCACACACAAATTTAAGTAAAATTTTATTCTAAAATTAATTGGCAATAAATAGAGTAGCCTATTAGGCTTATATGTTAACCTTCTTTTCGCCCTTTTTTTAATATGGGACACTCATATGTAGGTATTTTAAACACTCCTCTTCAAGTACAATTGAGATTGAGCATTTAGATGGACAAACTATTGAGGGACTGCGAGAAGCAAATATGGTGGCGTTGGTTGGTGAAGAAATTCTTTTTTGAGAGTTGGTGAGATATGCACCAAAATATTTTTGGAGAAATGTGCTCCAATGATTATGAGTTGGTGAGAAGGGCATCAACAAGATGATGAGAAGTGCATCAATAGTTGAAGTTTGATGAGAAGTGCATCGTCCATTGAAGAGGAGATATGTGCTCGAACAAGATAACTCAATATCTGCAATTTTGAATCAAGGGAGAATGTTAGATATTAATTCAAAATTATTATTTTTATTAATTATGTGACCATGTTTATTAGTTAGTTAGTTGTGAAATTTGTAGGTAGTGGGTCTTTTCTTGATTCCCATGTTATTCTCCTAATTGCTAGTATTTAAGAAGGTTAGTTTATTTCTATGTTTATTTAAGCAAGGTTGTCATTGTTTTGAGTTTAACTAAGATCAGTAAAGTTTGGCTTTTATTATCTTTCTTTTTTCTTTCTTCTTAAAAAATCCAACGTCCTATTCTAGCTCCTTGCCTATTGCATTTGTTCCTACTACTTCCATACGCAGATAGCAAGCATCAGCCTCATGAATCATAATCCCATCATCAGATTTTGGGGACAAACCTCTTTTGTGTTTTTATGGAAGCTAGTGTCAGTGTCATTGTACTTGGAAACCTTAATTTTTCTTCCTCCCACATTCTGTCTTTCCCCGTCGTTTGTTCCAGGAAGGTAACAAGCGTTTGTTGGCATTCACTAAAAGAGGAACAACTCATTAAGTAAGTTTGCCACCTTTTGATCTTCTCTTCGTGTTTATACATAAGTTCTCAGAAGTAAGTTCTCTTGCTTTACTGACTGCTACCGATGTTCGATGTCTTAATCTATCTGCGAGTGTTGGCATTGCTTTGTATGAAGCATCCAGGCAGTTGAACTGTTAACAGATGGATACCCAATCTCAAACAGTTGTCAATGGCAAACAAGCAATCATAACTGAAACATATTTTTGCTTGATTTCATGGTACAATCATGACTGAACATATTTTTGCTTGATTTCATGGTATCTCTGTCCTCTCGACTCGAGCTTCTTCTTCACTGTAGGAATATAATTAAACCATTTGTAAAATGACATGTGGAGTAAGCGTCACTCCATTCATCATTGCAAGACTCAAACAAATGTATTTGAGCTTGACAATTATAAAATGATATGTGAAGCTTAGAGATTTCGTGCCAGCAGGCTTTTGGTGTCGGATTTCAGAACTCTTACAGAGGGGATTTGGGTCCATTAGCTTGCAGTCTTTTGGTATCTGATTTCAGAACACTAACAGACAGGAATTGGGTCCATTAGCATTGATCAGACCCAACGAGCCAGCCTGAACTAGTTCCTGAGACAGGCTCTTATTTCTGTCAACACTATATAGGAATTCAGATCACTGGTAACTGGTAAGCATCAAGAGTCGAGCTGTTCTTGGACTCGCTAACAGTAATTAACATCCTATCATTCTCCGATAAACATCAATTCTCATATAATTGTCTGCTTTTGGATATTCAAAATTTACTAACCAAAGAGTGGCTAATAAAAACTAAACATGTATATCAAGAGGCCAGTTGAGCTTCGAATTGACTAGCTAATTTTGCTAATTCTCTTAAACTTGACATCCATTTGTTTCAAAACTCACTTGTAAATTGTCTTTCTATCATCTTAGCAGATGTCTTGGAAGTCTCCTTTAAATGTTTAGTTTAATTATCCTTCTTATATAAAAAAAAGGAATGTCTGTTCAAGTATAAATACATTCTGAATCCATCCGATCGGACACTTAAATAGTGCTTTTATACCACAAAAAAGTATATTAATTCAACTAATTTTGTTTTTCTTTAAGCATTGTCACATGACTGAGTTTGAATGATGTTTTCAAAGCAAGACACACTCGCCATGTTCTCTCGATCATGCATCAACCGCACCTATGTTAAATTACTTGCTTATTAATTCATATCTATGTTTTCCCAACCTTATCTAATGTTTGTCTGTTCCCATGTGCGGATTATTATGTGATAGTTATTAGAGTTCGTCGAGCTAAAGACGAGGCGGTGGGGAATACTTTCATTTGATTCATATATCCATCATTGCCACCTTTTATCACATGACACACACATGCAATTGTTGCTCATGGTGGGTCGCCTAGCCTGCTTTTCTCGATTTTACCCACTAAATACACTACTTTTTCCGACTATATACCTATATATTTCTTTAGTGTTTACATTCCTACTTTGTATTTAGATTGCACTTTAATTATTAGATACCAACTGAAGATCTGCTTAATTATATCTTGCTTGACAATATAAATGGAATCATAATCACTTGGATTTCAATGATGCTACCAAATATAATCATCTTAGATTTCAACAACCCCACCCCAGGCCAGGAATCACCTCCTGCCTTTTTCAGATAATGTAAACCCTGAATCCTATGTGTATATATATATGTTCTTTACTTTTACAAGACAGAGCACTCACATGGTCAGTTTTAAGGCATACATTATATAATCAGACCCATACTCGAAGTCTCAGCACTCCAAACCCACCCCTCCCCTCCCTTTTTTCAACAACAAACAGAGATAGAATTAGAAACCAAAGAGATGAGTATTATTACCTCATTACTCCTCTTTATCTCTGTTATTTCCTTGGACTTTGTCCACTCCTGCCCGCCTTCCGACATCGCAGCATTAACGGCTTTCAAATCTTCACTCAAGGACCCTTACTTGGGAGTGTTGAACTCCTGGACTGGCACCAACTGTTCGAAGTGGTACGGCGTCAGCTGTGACCCAACCACAGGCCGTGTCGCGGAAATCAACCTGCGGGGAGAGTCGGAGGACCCCATCTTCCAAAAAGCTGGTCGCTCCGGTTACATGACCGGTTCCATCAACCCGTCAATCTGCAAACTGGACAAGCTCACCACTCTTATCATCGCTGACTGGAAAGGCATCACCGGGGATATCCCTGCATGCATAGTCTCTCTCGACTCACTCCGCTTCCTGGATCTCGTTGGCAACCAAATATCTGGTTCTATTCCTTACGACATCGGAAATCTCCGGAGTCTCGCTGTTCTAAACCTCGCCGAGAATAAAATCTCTGGAGTTATTCCTGCTTCTATAACCAAGTTGGTTAATCTGAAGCACTTAGACTTTAGCAACAACAGACTCTCCGGTCAGCTGCCCGCGGACTTTGGTAGCCTAAAAATGCTGAGTCGTGCATTGCTGAGTCGAAACCAACTCAGTGGCTCAATCCCGAACTCTATATCCAGAATGTACCGTCTTGCTGACTTGGATTTGAGCAAGAATCAGATTTCCGGTTCCATTCCTTCCTGGATAGGGAACATGCCGGTTCTTGCAACTCTTAATCTGGACAGTAACAAGATTTCCGGTGAACTACCGGGGTCTGTGTTGAGTAGCAAGGGTTTAGGCATACTCAACCTGAGCAGAAATGCTCTTGAGGGTAATATTCCCGACGTTTTCGGATCCAAAACTTATCTTATGGCTCTTGATCTGTCTTACAACAACTTCAAGGGTAACATACCAGCTTCATTGTCGGCCGCAGCGTATATCGGGCATTTGGACTTGAGCCACAACCACCTCTGTGGCTCAATTCCGGTGGGATCGCCGTTCGATCATCTTGAAGCTTCGTCCTTCAGTTTCAACGACTGTCTTTGCGGCAACCCTCTCAGGACTTGCTGATGATTTGGTAACCAATGAAATACCTATTTCTTGGATTATTAAAAGTGTAAGCTTTCCGTAATTTGATTAATGCAAATTGTTATCTTCGCTTCCAAAAGCTTTTGTTAAGGAAAAACAAAAAAAAAATGGACATGTGTGCTCGTAGCAAAAAACTGAAACCCCACTCCAGCTTAATCCAACGCAATGCAGGACCGACAGGTGATAAATTTAGAAAATTGCAAAAAGCACTTTAGTCTGTTGAATCGACATCGGACATCTGTAGGGAAAGACAAGAAAACAGCCAACACGTGACCAACGAAACCAGCATCGTTTACTTTAGTCTTGTTAAATGCTACAAAGGGCCTCTGGATCTCCAAGAATAAAAATGAACAATAGTTTACTAGGTAATAACATAAGGAACTTGTTCGTCTTGGTCCCATGCAGAGTTTGATGAGCAATGGATAGCCAATATCCGATCAGAATTCATTTTAATTTTTGCAGTTTTTGCACAAGAACAGATCAAAAGTAATTACCTGAAGCAGGCAAGCAATAAATGTGTTGTCCTCCTTCTAACTGACATCTACACGTAGTCCCAACTGCTACGTTGCCTAGAAACTGGTCCTGCAGTACTTGTTGAACTGAAAAAGGCATAGAAGAAGTACACGGTCAATGACCACCCTCGAAGATAGCCATAACAGAGATTATGAATGTCTGATTCCGCACTGATTCTTCTTGTTCCTATGAAAATGTCCGCACTCACTACTCTGCCCAAGCTGCTGCTTTCATTGTGCTACTTGATAGTATTTGAATCAACCCAAGCTATTAGTAACAATTCACATCATTTCATCCTCAGACTATTAATTCATAGTAAAATCATTGATCTGCCATTAATTGATCTCCAGTTACAGGCGATTTTATGATTTTGGTTCACACCGAGCCATAGAATCATCCGAATTGTTTAAATAGTGAAGCCAATATGTCTGTCAACCAAAGATCACACCTCAGATTCAAACCCAATATTCCAAAACCCTTCAGGAGTCATTGGAGCGATGCACTTATGGCGTTGCCCAGAAACACCACCATGATGCTTACAGTTATGTCTATTAACATCATAATTCCTGCCTCCATTTTTAGGAAGAACTGCATTATATAATTTCTTACACTGCTTGCATTCAACTCCTTTTAAAGATTGCCGCTCAGCTTTCTTTCTAACTCCGTCAACATATTTGAAAACTCTGTTGACAGGATATAGGCCTGGTGCATGTCGATCTTCTCTGCTACGCACAACATTTACTTTCTGTGTTTCTTCATCTGAATCGTCAGGACTCACTACTTCCTTGGTAATCTCGTTCAAGTTTCTTTTGAAGTTCTCAAGCGGAGTGTCCAGAAAATCATCATGAAGGTCATTCCCACCTTTGCCTTGGAAGGACCTGATATCTATCCATGAAGATGCAGCTCGCTTTACACCAATTATTGGGGCAGATTTCGTATCAGGATGACATTTTCTAGCAACAAAACCAGAAGGGGGAAAGTTGAGTTCTGATTCTGGAATGGATCTCTTGCTTGTAAGCCCCTTACCGGGCAGTGCCAGACCCTCTACTTGTTCCGCCAGCCCGCCTACTGGAATAGCAGCCTTTATAACCACTTTATCCACCATGCCATTACTCAAGGCACTCTCAATCTTCAGTTTCTCGGCCTCACAAGCAGCTGCAAGCATAAATAATTCTTTGCTCTCCCGGTCTAGCACATGCAATGCAGATCGGTTAAAACCATGGACAACAACAGATGCAATTTCTATCAGCAGGGCACTAGAATAGTTTCATCAGGATCTTTAAAGCTACATATATAACACATAACAAAACAATAACCAGAATTAGACAGACACAAGGGGATGTTGAGCAAATTTTACCTTTCTAGCATAACTGTTATTATGTCATTATCAATTTCAATAGTATAATTTTTCTGTAATATACGAATTAAAGATAGTACTAAAAGATCCCGTACAATTTGAAGTTGTTGAATTTTGCCGATGGTTCAATGAAAAACTTCCATCCTCAGATTGGCCTCGCTCAACTACATTATCCCTTGTAATACCGAACTTTGCGCACAAGAAGTTGTACCGAGACTTCAGCTTTCTGTAAGCCTCAATTACATCACTTCTCTGCTTTATCTCAGCCTGCAGTTTTTCATAAGAGTCTTCTTCTGCCCCAGTCACCTTATCTTTGTTCCTGGAGTTACTCTGCAGGTCGTTTAACAGCTTCGTTAAATCATGGACTCTGTCCATGAGCAGATTCCTATCATTCTCAGACTCCTCCAACTGTTGCTTTTGCTTCGATAGCTTCAAAGCATTTTCCTCAATTTCTTGAACTAATTGGGCTTGCAAAGCTTTTTCCTCGTCAATCTCTTCATTCTTCTTCTTGAGCTCAGCTTGGAGTTTGTGGACATTCTCCTCCGCGCATTCCAATTTCTTCACAAGTTCTTCATTCTGTTTTACACGTTCAATTAACTTGGCTTCAAAATCAGCTATGTGTGAAATTACCTGACTCAGATGTTTGACTAAACATCGACCTTTTCCCTGTTTCTCAGCCACTGTTTCTCTCTCTCGTCTCAGTGATTGTTGGAGCTCTTTAATTTCTCTTTCCAGACGTTCCACTTTGGCGAGCAGCCTCTTCTCAGAATCTTCCTCTTCCTCTCTCCAAAGTTTTTCCTTATCCACTATCAAACAATCTTCCGTTTGAAACATATTCTGGGGGGTATTGTTCATCAAGTTGAAGCCAACTTCAACTTCTTTAGAATTGTTAACTAGCTCGTCAATTCTGATTTCTGGACTTCTCGTCTAGCTACCCCCAGACGGAGTTCTCCTTCTCAAAGACTCGATTCATCTGCAGTTGAAGCTTGCCGATGTTGAATAAACAATACCAAGTAAATGCGATCATCAGTGTACACGCGACACCAGAATCAAAATCAACTGAAAAAAACACTCGTGCCAATTTCCACATGTTACGAATGGCAAAACAGATCGAAACAACTTGAATACCGCAATCTCTACGGATTGTAGACTTTGTCAAGAAAATTTAGAAACAATAATTCACAAGCGATGGAAGAAATAATCTCACCTCCTCACAGGGTAGCTCGAGATCACAATTCTGCCTCTGATTCAACGTCTCCGGCTTCTCTCTCTCTCGTTCTTGAGAGGCACTGGGCATAGGTCCAAGCCTCCAGCGTAAGATGATGAAGCGCGGAGCTAAGCGGGGATTCGGCTGACAAAAGATCAGAAGCTTGGCGGGCAAGATTGGCGTATCAAGAGAGGCATGTTTCTAACATACTCTTCCGAATAGGGTTTTTGTTAGTGAAGTTTTTAAAAAACTTCAGCTGATTATTTGATTGTTAATTAAAAAATAATTTTAAAAAAATATAAAAATAAAAATATTTTATTAATTTTAACAATATTTTATTTTGTGATAAAAATTATTTATGTATATAAAAATTATTTAAAGTATATTAAATAATATGCAAAGCATAATATATTAATTATTATATAATTTTAAATAATGTAAAAAATATATCAAAACTAAATCTTTTATATGGATTATAACATAAATAAAATTAATATTAAAAATAAATATTAAAACATATAAAAAAAGCTAAATAATATTATATAAATCCCAAAACAAATGTAAAGATAAGTTTGTGAATATTGTGAAAATTATGTGTAAAACAAAAGGATAAAAGGAAAAAAAAAATATGTTCATTAATTAATCTAAAAAAATTCACCTAAAAAATACCTTTTTTTATAAGTTTTAGATTTGAGCTTTTAAAAAGTTATAATTTTACTACAACAAAAAATTATATCTATTAAAAAATTAATTTTTTAAATTTTCAATCAAACAGCCATTTTAAAAACACTAAAATAGTAAAAGACATAGTTATCTAGACTATAACTTTATAAAATTAAAATTTTATTTTATAATTTTAAAAATAATATTCGATAAATAACAATAAGATAAAAAATAATAGTTATAAGCTTTTATTTAATAATTAACAAAATTAATTCAAATCAATTAAACTTTTAATTATAATTACAATGGAACCTTTTTCTAATTTTTTAATTTTAAAATTCAAGTTCAATCTAACTCAATATTATAACAATAAGTTCATTTAAAATTTTAAAATTAATTTTAATATAATTAAAAATAACAAATGTTATCTCAACAAATTTAATTTAAATTAATCAAATTAACATTTCTTTTAAAATTCAATATCAATCTAATTAAAAATGGCAATACATCAATTTAAACAAGACCAAGCCCAAAGTCGTCTAGGCCCAAAAATGCTAGAATCGTCGCTAGGCCCAAAAGAGTCTTAACCTCGAATTAGCACAAGCTGGAAAGTGCCAAACAAGAACTTGAGAGGAATGAAATTGCAAAATGTCTACAATACTAGTCCAAACAATCACCGAAATCACAGGCTTAATCAAACACATAAACCAAAACTGGCGTAATATTGTAGCTAACAACTAGTGACTTCAAACTTCCTCATCAATGACCTTGGTGCCCAACCCCTTCAGTCCTTCTGGAGGAATCTCTGCAACAGTAACAAGTGAGTAGAATTCCTCCTTTGCATCTTCCTCGTCGTTCCTCTTCCGTGCGATGCGAACACGAACCCTCCTTGGTACACTTCTGATACCACGGCTCCACACCTGCTTGTTTAGCTTCACATCCACTCTAACATCGGTGGTTCCCATAGCCTTCTGAGCAAACTTCCTGATTTCCTTTATAGCCTTTGGAGCTTTCTTCTTGAAGGTGCTTTATTCAAACATTCAAGTCAAGAAACAGACAAGTCATTTGAGTAGCCAAAAGCAGTCTATCAATGACTTGACAATACGAAGGGAACTATAAATCAAACACTTGGCCCATTGAAGTATCCACCCAATTGCACATAGCAATAACAATGGTTACAGCAACCAACAAGAACTCTAAAGCTGCAACTTTACATTCTCTTTGTTTTGCCATACAAATTCAGATAAACTAGACATATTAATTCAATCCTCAAACCACGCAGACCGCTAAGAACGTCGACAAATCAAAGCACAAAATGACATGAATTCAGGATCGAAGTTCCTCGATTAGTCATAAACAACAACAACAGGATTAATTCAGATAAGAGTAAAATTCAACAAGGAACTTGAACAAAGGTGCAAGGAATAGCAACCGCTGCTAAGAAACATTGTTGGAACACAAAAAAGCTAGCAAATGAACACACAAATCAAGAATCCATATTTGTTCTTATCAGATACAAAACCCGTGTTCTTCTTAATAAGAAAAAGAAACAGGCAATTGACGTAATATGGAATCAGATCCAAAAGCATCTGCATCGATATCTGCTAGTATCGATGAACAACAGAAGACGTGTGGATTAAAAAGAGAGACAGAAATAGATGTACCATCCATGGAGGCGTTTATGCAGGTTAATAGTGTATTCTCTGGTAACAACCTCCTCCTTCCTTCCTTTACCCGCCTTCTCCACCATTGTTGCAGTTCTGCTCTCGGCTGCTGACGCTGGGAAAGAAACCCTAGGTTTTATATCTGTATTTATATATATACACGCACAAAGTCTCTAACCCTTAAAATTACGGAACGCCCTCCTGTTTTATGAAAATCTGCATAAATACCATTGGGCCTAAAGAAATCTGAATTGGGCCATTTCAGTATTGGGCTTTGTCCGGTTACGGGTAAGAGTAGTTTCTCTGATAATGAAATGCTGTGGGAGGCGCGCTCGCGGCTAACCCGACACCCTTCAGCTTTCTCTGATAGTGAAAGAGTAGTTTCTCTGATAGAATTTCTAGGGTTCTTTCTGAAAGAAAAAGAGGAAGAGGAGCTGCGATTTGCTTTCAGATTGATATGGTAAGTGATTCCTGCTTAAAATTGCCTCCTTATGTTTTATTGATTGAATGTCTGCTAAGGTACCTGATGTTAGGGTTTCGTTTTTCCTTTTTTTTTTCTTTTCACATTTTAGTCAGGAAGGAAAGAAACGGTGTTAGATTTAGCAAGGTTCGTGGATAAAGGCGTCCAAGTTAAGCTCACTGGTGGTAGGCAAGGTGCGTGTTTCTGATTAATTTCCATTTTCTGCTGTTCAGTTGTTCTTGAACAATGCTCTACTTGTCAAAACTTGCTGGTTTATCGTATCTAAACCTTTGTTTCTGCTTCTAACTATGTATACATATGACAGAAGTTTGTTTCTTTTGATGCAAAAGTATTAAACATTTCTCTTAATATTGATTTCTGGCATGTTCTTTTTGGTTCAGTGACGGGAACTCTTAAAGGATATGATCAATTGCTAAACCTTGTTCTGGATGAAGCTGTTGAATTTTTGAGAGGTAATTACTTTGTGGGATTCTGGTGACATTGCAAGCGATGTTCTTTCATCTATTGGTTGCCATATTACTCGACATATAACTTGCATTTGTAGGATGTGAATACTTTCCAGATGAGCTGAAAATTTATAGTGAACGTGCTCGTATTTCTACCTATAAAAGATATCATGACTATTTTTGTAGTCCACAACTTGTTATGTGAGCAAGGATATATATAGGAGAGGAGAGGAGATGTAATTCATTTCGCAGACCTAATTAAGTTTGGTGTTGATGGTGCTCGATGATGTATGTTACAGAACATTCTTGATTGTATTTGTTTTACCAACAATGGCCGACACGCTTATAGCTTTTGTTTTACTTGGATTTGTGGTGAGTTTAACCTGGAATTTGTTTGAATTTTATCTAGTTTCTGTATATCTATCAAGTTGTGCTGCATTTCTGAAATACTTTAAAAACATCTCGTGGTCTATCCTGAGTTTAAAAATATGCTACTTATGCTGTTCTTTGATTGTACAATCGCGGTCATTATAGTGATCCGGTTAGTTGATTGTATTTAGAGTTGATTTTCACTTGTGTGCAGATCCTGATGATCCAATGAAGACCACTGATCAAACCAGACGCCTTGGCTTAATAGTATGTTTTAATTATTCTCACCAACATTCACTGATAACCTTTTTAATTGATTATATGCTTCCGTATACCTGCAGGTGTGTAGAGGAACTGCTGTAATGCTTGTTTCACCAACTGATGGTACAGAAGAGATTGCTAACCCTTTCACCAAGACGGATGGATCTTAGTTATGCACCATACGTGACTCTCGATCGTATGCTTTTCTGGTTATCCGTTTCAATTATAAGTTAGACAACTGACTTGTCTCAATACATCGAACCTGTAAGATCTTAATCTGACGTCTTTCTTAGAGCTTTTTCTGTTATGTCAGTATGGATGAATGCTAAATTTGGGGTAATTATCGCCATTTCTGTAGCTAAATATAGAATTGCTTTCAAACAACCAACCATAGAAACGATTTGGTAATTCGGTTTCCTCCCAGACATCTATCCATTGAAGCAATATCTTAATTGCATTTGCAGAAAGCATAGGTTGATCGTACTCATTTACCATTGTCATGCTTTATTTTGCACTGCCAATTTCTTTCCTTTTTTTTTTTTTTTGACATGTTAGAAACTAAACATTGGGTTACTGAACGATGGAGTTTGAGTGTTCAAATATTGATAAAACTGTATAGTTTCATTTGCATGACGATAAAGTTGTCATATTTAGGCTTGACAATTAACTCCCGATTTTACCTTAATGAACCTTGTCCTATTTGATCGGTTTTTCATACCAAGTTCAAACTCTGGGCTGTTTGTCCCGAAGCTTGAGACCTGAAAGTTTAAAAAAACAAATGTCATTTTCACATTTTAAATAAATAAAAAAAAACCATACAGGGCTAAAGTTCAATTGGCTTGTCCACCTCAAGATCGATTGCATTCGAGTCATGTGCCACAGGCTCGATTGAGTTTTGGTCCGATTTAGACTCAGTTTGAACTCAAGACTGTTCATTGCCATACTTAAGCTTGTCTGTCTAATTTGGTTTTGTTAGCTGACCAGCACTCCGAATTTGTATTTCTTAAATTGCAAATTTTGACTTTTCAATTATAAAATATCACAAATGTTTATTATTGTTACACTTTTAGTACAAGTGCGGTGCATGCTGCTAGTGTTTATGATTGTTCACTTGGAATCATAAAAAGTCTCAAAGACGATAAGATATAAAATAGAAAGTGACATGAATTTATATTACATTGTGTTCCGTCCAACGTAACTAGTCAGACTATGAGGTGGCGCCAATTTTTCCTTACCGCCATCTCCTACGCGCCAGCTCGACGAGACGGAGGAGATGACTCCTAACTGGTCTTATCATGTCTCATCCGACATCTCCACTCTGCAGCCGCTCGCGAGATTTGTAGCAACAGAAAGAACAGGGTTGTAGTTGAGTGATTTGACATAAAACTCATGAACTCGTTTTCAAATTTACATTCAACTGCCATCGGCGTAGCAAGCAAGCATCATATTCTTCTTCCTAAGGACATCCAAACACGCACACACCAAAGTAATAATATCAAATAGTAATAATAGTAACAATAATCTTTGATTTTTTAGGAATAAAGAAACAAAAATCTATTTGATTTGTTCCAACAGGAAGGAAATTGATCTTGATCTTCAATTTGTCTGGTTGATGATGATTCATAGATCTCTTTTCTCTCCTCCAAACAATCGTCTTCTACACCTCTGTTAAAAGAGAGAAAAGAGAACGATCAGATCGAGAGCATCGATCCACCTCGTGAAACTTCTAGAATAATTTTTCGGTTTTCTTTTTGCTTCAAACTTTGACGATCTTGGCAGCTTTGACGACGGGATTCTCCCTCGCGATGGCTTCGCGGCCTGCAGCCTTGTAATCGTAACTACAGTCGTGCCGGTCAGAGTACCTGTGTTCCCAGCAGAAGAGTTCCCCACACCGACATCGGAATCCGGTCAACCCGACCCTTCTATGACATCCAGAGCACCGATTCACCTCCCTCTTCGCCGTCTCATCTCCCGTCGCCTTCTCCGGAGGAGGCGGATCTTTCACCAGCGAGCGAGTCAAGCTAGATCTCGGCGATGAGAATTTCAAGATTCCGCTAGTCGTCGTCGTCGTTGTATTAGAGGCGTTGGAGGTACTAGTGGTAGCACTGAAACACTTTTGACACATATTGTTCAAGGCAGGATTCCCCATAACCCCGCAGTTGTTTATGCACAAGGTTAAGGTTTCCGGCACCTTGAACTCGGTCTCTTCTTTCTCCGTCTTCTGCGCCATTAACAAGAGCTTTTAGTTTTAACGAAACGTTTCTGTTTTCTAATCTAGAAAAGTTGAGGAAGATGAAGAAAAGGCAGGAGGAGGTTGAGGCTTGTGGGTTATGGTGGTGGTGAAGGATGATATGTAATGGGAGGGAATTGAGAGGTCAGTAACGACGATGGAATATGGGCCTCATAGAGACGCGTATCCAACATCATTTTCTTGTTTTGGCTAACTTTCTTAATTCCCATTCTTGCCCTTTCCCTTCCCTCTTTATTACCAGAGAAATATCACCCCTGTTAGTAAAATTATTCAATGCGGTTTGCTTTATTTTATGGATTGATGGGACCGCCGCTTCCACCCCTTGATGATTTAATTAAATAGATAATAATTTAATTATTTTTTAGTTCAAATTCAACTAAAATAACATTTATGTAACAACATCATTTTAATAGTTAGTTATATTGATTTTAGATCATTATAATTAAGCATGGCTAGAGCCCGCATAGGTAACTCATCTAGTCTTCAAAAAAGTTGTTAAATGCATGGGTCTCAAGTTTAAGTCCTAGCAGTACTAGTGTGACAATTTCATCCAATGTAGTAGCTTCTTGTGTGTATCGGACACTAGGCCGCTTTTCTAAAGAGCTGAGTGAGATTAAATCATAATTTCTCCCTTTATTACTCTATCGGAGTGGAGTGTGGGGACGCCTGAAGTGGACGATTCCACCTTTTAAGTGCAAAGATATGGCTAGATACTTAAAACATAAACAAAATTTGAAACTCAATTAACTTAACTTTTAATACATTGATTCAAATCCGGTCCGACTTTTTTCAAAAATTAATTAAACCAACTTATAATCAGTTGAATTTAACTACATAAATATTCCTAAATTTAAATTTAAATTCAATTTAAATTTTAATAAAATGTTTATTCAAGTCGGACCGGTCCATTTGTCAACATTGTTGCCACAAAATAGAATAAGGTGATCAAAAGAAGGAAAATCTTAGATAGCTTAGCATTGAAGCGATCTTGACCCCATTATAAAGGTATCTTCCGTATATTTTGCTAATCGTCTCCTAGCATTCAACAATTAAGCATACAATATTACAACCTTTTAGGAAAATGGTAATTGCAATTCTAACCTAATTTTGCAAGACATTGGCTGATTGAAATTGACAACTTCTTAACGTAAAACTGCTGCGATCAGGTTAGACCTTTTCTTAATATTTATAAAATTAAAGAGGGGTAATTGTGGAATTTGACATCATCAATCAAAGTGCCCCACTTGCAGGTAACGGTGACTAGGAAGCTACGGGGCCGCCCAAGTCTGACCTCCCTCCCAGTCTCCCCTCTTCTCGTCGGTCCTCTCCTTATAGCCTTTCACTCTCACGCCGTCGCCGTGGAAAACACGTGTGCCACATACTCTTAAGTGCCGTCAGCTGACGCATGCACGCGCCTCCACAACCTTCCTACCTTTTTTTTAATTGTGGAACCTGACGAATGCAAACGCGTAAGATGTGATTAGGGGCCGAGTTGATTCAGTCTAATAAAACAACATGTTGAAATTTATTCGTGTAAACCCTCCTAATTCTAGCACGTTTTCAATATTCAATAATTTGTATTTTTATGTCACTTAGAAACACTCATTCAATTAATTAAATGTATTACTAAAATTTAGAAAATTTTAGTTTTGAGGGTTTGGTCAAAATTCAATTAGTGGTTAAAGTTTGACCTGAGAAATTATAAAAGTCAAAATCAATATATCCACCATCAAGTTTTTCGAGATCATTTGCGTAACTCTTGTCTTGTAGTAGATTCGTCACATTTTTCTTCTGAGTCACTTCAAAATTTGTCAATAGTTCTACATCGGACAAGTATGAAAGTATTTAATAATTTATAATAGTAAGCAAACCTCCCCCTCTTGAGCTGACTCTTAGAGGTGAATTAGGTTTTTTCTAACATGGTATTAGAGCCTGCTTGCTTCGATGGTTTGGAGCGGTGCTCGATTATGTCCCTTTGCCCAATATGTCCATCAGATGTCCAGTCCTGCTTTGAACTGAAGGGAGTGTGTCAGGAATCCCACATCGGACAAGTATGAAAGCATTTAATAATTTATAATAGTGAGTAAATCTCCCTTTCTTGAGCTAGCTTTTGGGAGTGAGTTAGGTATTTCTAACAAAACTTAAGCTCGAAAACAAAATCATCACGCTTAGTTATAGGTTTAGTGGTGTTCAAGTAATTCCATTTCTCGTGTAATTCAATTCATTCAATCATAACATGCATAATAGATAACATTTTAGACTTTGTCCTTTTTTATTTTGTCTAAATAAAATAGGATTGTTTAAACTTAATTGCCTACAAAATATTAAGAACGGACTTGACTGTTGTAATAATTTGTATTTTTATAAATTAAAAGCCAATTTTTGAATTTTTATTTTAGTTATACATAAATTTTAAAATTTTCTATTTTTAAAATTTTCAAAACATTTAAAAATTTAAGGATTAGAATAAGTTTAATTAATTATTTAAATAAATAAAGATTTTATGAAAAATAAAAATAAAAATAAAAATACATACGCAATTAAAATAAATGATATATGATTAATTTGATTTTTATTTTATAATAATAAATTTTGTACTCTTTATTTTTAAATACACTCAAAAATAATTATGTATTTTTAATATTTACAATTTTGTAATAAATGTAAAAAGTTTCTTGCGATGAAAAGTGTCCAAGTAGAAGGCCAAATTGGAATCCATGTCAGCAGCTATCCATTATCGCCTACTTGCAGAACTGTACGCGGCTAATAAACGCTAACAAAAAGGTTTGGACGGTCGTGGGTGGGTCCGCCCGATCTATGCGGCTTCAACCAACGGTCCTGATTCTTTCTCTGGAAACCCATCGCTTTATCGGAAAGTATAGTTCGCCATATCTCTCTCACCCACACGTGATATGCCACCACTGGCCAGATCCGCAGACCGATGTCAACATCCTCAGACGATGGGGGCCAGCGATTTCGGTCCTTCCCACCTTCCAGCAACTTGGTTTTCTTCGAGAAATGGCAATTCTGGTTTGACCCGAAGTTTAAGATCATATATTTTGAATATCTAGATTATATTTAATTTAGTTTATTTTTAAATTAATTTTGAATTTAAAATATCATTTTCAATCAACAAATTCAAACTATAATTTTTTTTTCAATCCGATCCCATTTATCATCGTAAATGTATACGAATTTTAGCTAAACTTCAATTTGATCCATTACTATACTTAAATTTTCCTTTTTCCCTCTTTGCTTCTTTCTCTGACTCATACATTAAGCATAAACTTGTAATCCAACTGTAAGTTATAAACAGTAACAACGATTACCACGACACAAAAATCAATAAGAATCATATTGACGTATAAAATTTGAAGAGATCTAATAGTACGTATTCTTACTCTTATATGATAGAAATATTATTTTCGATAAACGAATATATAATGTGAATTATTTACCAAAAATATATATATAATGTGAATTGATAACAATACAAAATATTGATAAATATGTATAACTAAACATATAAAAATATGTAACGCAATACGTATAAAACATGGTGATTTTTATAAATAGGAATTAGATAAGCACATGAAAATTAAAATTTCAATTTATAATATTTATGTATACTGCAATGAATTGGTACTTACATTTTTTTTAAAAAAAAGTCATGGGTAATATCATACTAGATCAAAAGTCATTACATCGGAAATGAAATCAGGGGAAACAAAACCCCAAAAGTGAGAGCCAGAAACAGAACCAGATGTTATTGCTAGCATATGAGCAACTTGATTCACTAACCTCTTAACATGAGAAATAGTATAGATCTAAACTGATCTAAAAAGTTTTTAATATTGGAAACCAAACCATCAAGATAAGAACCATTTTGTTTTCCTCGAATAGTTGCAACCAATTCTAGGCAGTCTGATTCAACTACAATCCGTCTGTCAGCAACAACTCCCTTCAACCAACCAAGCACCTCCCACAAACCAACTGCCTCTGCGACAACTGAGTTTTCAACCGCACCACTATTGCACATACCACCACCTAAGCAACAGGCCGGATGATCGCGGAGGATCCATTCTGCACCTGCTGCACTGGAAGCATGTTGAAACATAGGATCAACATTTAATTTCAGACTACCTTCAGTAGGCAGCTCCCATTTCATTGGAGACAGACTCTTCAGTCGAGAATACACCAACTTTCCTTGCCATGACTGTTGCCTTCCACTTTGAAACAAGATAGTCAGATGCTGTGCAGATTATGCCAGCTGAGGGACGTCACTGGTGCCAAATAAATTCGTTTCTGGATCGTCAAATCTCCCACATAATCGCTACACCGCGCTGCTGTTGCTCCATAGTCCAAAGCGATATAACATCTTGCAATCACTGTTGGAGAGACTGCACATGAAAACTAATCAACAATTTGCTCTAAGACCATATGGCCCTGGCAGAGACACAATCAAATAATATATGGAAAATTGTTTAGACTTGCTGGTGACATAAAGGACAAACCACATCAATGTCAACACGGCAATATCTCAACCTTTCTTTCACCGGCAAAAAACCACGAAGGCAATGCCATAAAAAGTTGAGAATCTGCTTTGGTAAATCTAACTTTCATAATCAACGCCATGGTAGAGTCAATAAGGAGTGATTAACATTAATTCTTCGCATCAGCAACCTATAGCCACTTTTAAATGTATAGAGGCCACTTTTATCTGCCAACCAAGTCTAAACGTCATCATAAGCATGTCTTAAATAAGAGATTTTTTTAATAGCAGCCACTTGGACAGTAACAGATCAAGCTTTGCCGAGACCCACTGCCATCCATTTTCGCTACGAAGGTCAATAATAGTGAGTTTCTACCTGCCTGCAGTATTTGCCGAGTGAATTTAAAACCCAGGGAGAGAGGTAATCCATGGGTCATCGAAAATTGAGATCATCGTTCCACGTCCAACTTTGTATAAGGTACCTTCTCTGAGAATGTCTTGTGCTTTAAGGAAACTCCGCCACATACAGCTCGGGTTCGATCCACCTGTTGCTTCTAGGAAACTACATTGAGGAAAGTTGTGAGCCTTATAACTTCTTGTCACCAATGAAAGAGGTCTACTGAGCAACCTCTACCCCTGTTTTGCCACCAGTGCTAAATTGAAGTCTCGCAGCCGCCGAAATCCTAAGCCACCCTGTTGCTTCGTCTGAGAATATTTTCCCAAGAGGACCAATGAATAACTGTTCCTTGTGAATCTGAATGTTGCCACCAGAACCTATTCATTAGCTTCTCTATTTGATTAAGCGCATCGATGGATAGAAGAAACAGTTGCATTAAGTAATTCGGAATAGTTTGTGTGTCGGTTTTAGCAAGATTTCTTTTCCTACTCTACTTAAAAGCTTACGTCGCCATCCTTGTAATCGTCTCCAAACCTTATCAACGACAAATTGAAACACCTCCTTTTTTTATTTGCCAATGACACTTGGAAGTCCCAAATATTTGGAGAAACTTGAAACTTCTCGGATTGGTAACAGCAGTCGAATTTCATCTTTCACCATGTGGGGAGTATTGCAGGTAAAAACCATCTCCGACTTAGCTAGGTTCACAAGCTAGCTCGAAGCCATCTGATACATATCCAGGCAGGACCTAATCACTTCTGCTTCCTTTAAAGTTGCTTTAAAGAAATATAAAGCATCATCTGCAAAAAACAAATGATTGATTGGAGGAGCCCTTTTTGCAATTTTGCAGCCATGTAGTTGACCTGTCTCCTGAAAAAAATTGAACATTACCGTTAGAGCCTCAAAACACAAAATAAAAAGATAGGGGGATAAGGGGTCGCCTTGTTGTAAACCCCGCTGAGAAAAAATAGGCCCAAAAATTCTGCCATCGTGATAGAAAGTGTAAGTGACTGTTGTGATTGTTCGCAAGATTTTCTCCACCCAATCGATACAGTAACCCAGTTTAAGCATCATATTCTCCAAAAAAACTCCACTCAATACGGTCATACGCTTTACTCATGTTTGTTTTCAGAGCAACAAAAGCATCATTCCCCCTAGTTCGCCCCTTGAGCCAGTGCTTTGTTTCAAACCCCAACATCGCATTGTCCGTGATTAATCTTCCACCCACAAAGGTCCTTTGATTTTCATAAACAGTCAGCGTCAAAGTGTCTTTCATTGTATTTGCCAAAGCCTTATAAACTATCTTGTCAATGACATTATATAAGGAGATTGGCTGCAAATCAGAAACCTTCTTTGGAGCAGAGTGTTTAGGGATGAGCACAACATTAGTTTTATTCAAATTAGGCAATGCCGCACTACCATTCAAAACATCCAAACAAGTAGTAGCAATATCATTACCAACTATATCCCAAATATTTTTATAAAAAGCTGGGTTAAAACCATCAAGTCCCGATGTCTTATCAGGATGCATACTAAAAAGAGTTGTTCGAACATTAGCCTCCGTAAAAGGTAGTTTTAGGAATTGATTATGCTCATCAATTAATTTTGGATGTACACAACTCAACACAAAATCCATATCCCCCTGGTCGGAAGCAAATAGCTGATGAAAATAAGAACAGATTATCTCCTTGAGTCCTTCATCCCATGTACACCATTCACCATCAATAGGTACAATAATAAGTCAACACTTATCGGTTATAAAAATGATTTCATTTTGTCTATTTATAATTAAGGATGACAATAGGCTAGTTTATGAGTCTAAATTCAAGTGTTTTCAATAGATCAGTTCATGTGTCACACTCAGCCTAGATTGATTCGAGGTCTAATTTTTTAAGTAAAATGACATCATATTGTTTAGAAGAGTTTGGTTCAGGATAAACTTGGGTTTGGACAACCCAAGTTCAAACTTAATTAAAAAAAGATGTTATTTTATATTTTTAATTTTAAGAAAATTATTTTAAAAAAATTGACAGAGCTGACTCATTATTTTCCTCATTTATAATATAAGAAAATTAATAACATGTTGGAAATGTCTCTTGGTTTAAATACTAAAAAAGATTAAAGTAAAAAAAAGGAGGGAATGAAAAGTGGTTATTGGGCTAAGTGGACACTGGACTTTGCTCTGAGTTGGGTTCGATAAGATGGTGTTGGCCCAATTTTGGGTTTGGGTCGAATAGTAATCTTCCTTTTTTTGTTTTGGGAGTTAAATATAAATTTGGTTTTACCATTCCTAACTCTGGAAGAAGGGGTTTTCTTCCATGAATCCCCAAAATCACCCAATTCTCAATCCCTATCCTTTTATGACAAATCTAAGCTAAGCTGCTTCTATAATCGGCTCTCAACCCAAACCCCAGGGTTAGAGAATAGAGAGTAGAGATGGGGAGCGTGGAGGAGAGAACATTTAAGGTGAATTTCAGTGCAGAGGGAGTTGCTCAGTTAAGAGATAGAGTGATGGATAAGCTCAAGGAGTTCATGGGCGATTACACTGATCATACGCTTGTGGTTCGTATCTTGCTCATTCGTATTGCTACTTTTTGTTTGAAGAAACCTACATTATAAATGCTGTTGTGGTGAACATTGTCTGGATTCTTTCTTTCTTTTTTTTTGTTTATATAAATTAAACAATATTGTTCACGCACTGTTTGGCATGAATGCACTTGTCTGGCTAGCGTAATATCATTATCGTGGAGTTTTATTATATGCAAATTTGCATCAGTACCGACGAGTCGTGACTCTATTCGCACACTTATATGGTTGTTGAGGCATGGCTGAGCCCAAAGATGAGCGTATTCCGATTTTCCTTGAGAAAAATACTGTATCTCTTTGTTGATTAAGGATATATTTGCTTGTTGTTCATGCTGTACCTAATAATTGCTTAAGGGGTTCTTCAGATGGAAAAGAATGCAATGTTCTCTTGTTTCCGTTATTTACTTTCTTGTACGGGTTTTGTTATTTGGGGTTTGTTTAGGAAGTGATGTATTGACATTATGCATTTATTCTTTTATGAGATTTGGCAGCTAAAATTTTTTAACCTCTCATTTGAATTGCAAGGAATATGTGATAGTGTTGCTGAGAAACGGCAGGCGTAAAGATGAGGCAAAGAATGAATTAGATGTTTTCTTGGGAGACGATAGCGAATCTTTTGTGTCTTGGTAATTTGCTTCTTAATTTGACTGCTGAGAAGTTTTGCTTTTAGGGATCAGTGGCCATGTTTGGTTTAATATCATCTGCAAGGTTCTTATGCGCTGTTTATCATTCAAACAGGCTGTGGGATCACCTTGCTTCTAATTTGGACGAATATGTCCACCCTCTGGAGTCTAATCGAGATGAAACACTTAAAACAAAAGCCACTGTGGAAGATCAGTCTGGGAAAAGTGAATCTCAAAGTATGGATTTCAAATTGGAAAAAGGGAAGTCAGATACTTTATCCAGAAAGCGGCACAAAAAAGATTGGAAAGGATTGTTGAGAGATAGAAATGAGCAGGAGCTTCTTTGGAAACATGATTTTGACAATAGCCATACGGAGGCAAAAAGTCGCCAAAAGGTTAATCAAACTGAAAGATCTGCATCGCCTCCACCTACAGAACATAGGAAAAGGAGGCGGCATGAGGAGCGACAGCATATTAAGGTAACTCTTTAAGTCTTAACATTGTAGAGGACCATGTTCTTTCCTGCTAACTACTCCATGCTATGATATGGCAGCTTTAGGCATTTCGAATTCTGAAATATACTGTGGTACATCTACTCGTTCTTTGTGCTACCATTAGATGTAACTGCATGTCCTGGCTGTAGCTAACCAAACAATGTATGCGTGCAAAGTACTTCACATTACAATTGCTATCTGAATTTTTCTGCAGAGGGAGGAAGTGTCTCAAGCAACTATCAATGCTCCCCGACGACTACTTCAGTTTGCAGTACGAGATGCTGTAGGAACTTTGAAGTCATCTGGTTCAGCAAAAAAGTCTCCAGTAAAGCGTCTTCGATCTGTGGTGTCCACTTCTGCTGATGAATCATCATTGGTGGATCATCCTAGGAGAATTTCATCTATTGCAAGAGTTCCAAATGCATTGGCTACTGTCACTAAAGCAGTGCAAGAGGCTGCTGAAGATGTTATGAAATCCAAACCCAAAGGAAGTGTGTTTGACCGACTTGGCCAGACTGCAGATGTTTTAGAGAACTTTGAGCTAGTTGATGGATTAAGAGAGGGTTCTATTGATGATGAAGAGTATGAAGAATTGCATGAAATTCCAGAAGATACCTTTTCAAATTATTCCCAAAGAGTTGATTATGTAGGGAATGTGGGGGAAAAAAATATTAGAGGAAGTGGAACTAGTTTAACTTCTGATTCATTTTCAGATAATGAAGGCTATGATGATGACAATGCTATAGGCCATAGGCTTACAAACATTTCACAAATGGTTGCATATGGCGGAAACATGAATGAGAATTCGGTTATGCTGCATCATGGTGCAAATAAGAAACTTGCTGACGGTTTGCAAGTTTCTCAAAATAAGAATCAGAGTCAGCTAAGCTTGGCTGTAAGCACCTCTGGGAAATTAGTGAACATTTCTGCGGACATAAATTCTTGGAGACAGCCTCGTTATATGGAATCAAGGCGGGTTGCAGATCTGGATAATAAAAATTCTTCCCTTGGTGCTGAAGCAAAACTTGGGAAATCTGGGACACGACTTCTGAAGGGAAATAATGACCCTGTAATGATCCGTAATGGAAATGTAAGATGGTGTTGTTTGTTTTGAGCTTCATTCATTTTGTTACTTGCTCTTGCCACCTTTTTTCATATTTAAGGCTAAATTTTGATGATATGGCATTAATGATTGTCAGGTAAAAATTGCCACTGGAACTGAGGCAGAATCCCAAAAGATCCTACCATCTGTGCCAGGTGCATATTGCTTTTTTGTTTTTTTTGGCCTTCAATGCTACGAGGAAGAGAGAAAAGTTTTGTCATCTAGTTTGTGTTGATTTCATTTTGAGCTTTTAGATGGCATGATACTTTGATTTCTTTCCCCAGTCTCTTCCTGTTCTAATCTTGCTATTAAAGTTGAGCAGATTGATAATATGTTTTTTCTGTTGCGCATGTGATCTTATCAGGTTCTTTTACTGCTGGTCGGCCCTTGGAGGATGCTGACTCACGAACTATTTTTGTTAGCAATGTAATTACCTTCACTCATGGACTTGTCGTTTTGAAAAGATTATCCCTTTCTCTGATGATTTCCCCTTGTCCTATATGCAGGTCAATTTTGCTGCTACCAAGGATGGCCTCTCTCGGCATTTCAATAAATTTGGAGAAGTGCTCAAGGTGGTTATTGTTACTGATGCAGCAACAGGACAACCAAAAGGGTGAAGCATCTTATATTCTTTTTTTTTTTTCCTTGTTTCCATTCATTTCCCGTCGATCATCTTGTATGACTAAGTGGTAACCTTGATGCAGGTCAGCTTATGTGGAGTTCATGCGCAGAGAGGCAGCTGATAATGCATTATCTCTTGACGGCACCTCTTTTATGTCAAGAATTCTAAAGGTATCTTTAGATGCTAAATGACCGAATTATATCTCAATGGCGCCTCAACTTTGAGGGCCTTTCTTCATATAATTCAAGATGCACATATAAAAAATAGTGTCCTTTCTGTGGGTTAAAAAATGACAATTTAGTGGACACTTTGTGGATCTTACATGTACTTTGGTTTCTTTCCTTTACATATGACATGGCCACATGGATTATGATATGACCATCATTTTCCTTTTGTAGATTGTGAAGAGAAGCTCAACAAATCAAGAAGCTACCCCTCCGATGACATGGCCTTGTGTTGCCCGTGGCTCGCCATTTGTAGCAGCTAGGTTCGGTAGAGTTCCTTTCCGTAGGGGCATGTCTGTTCAGTTTAGACCTCGCCTTCCCCTGAAACCTGGAGCCCGAAGTTTGCAGTGGAAGCGAGATGCCCAACCCACCACTGCCGGTAGTGGTAGTTCGGGTTCTGTGAATAATATTATTTCCCCTACTACACGCAGTCTTACCTATGTCCGAACAGAGCCTAAGCCAGATATGAATTCGGGTACCGCATAATTCAACAAACGTTTTCTCTTTTCTTTTGCTCTAAATCTCTCCAGTTAGTCATTGCCCCGGAATGTCTGAATCTTGACATCAAATGCTTCTCGTCCTAGACAGCATAGGATCCAGCATATTTTGAAAATTGGTGGTGGTGGATGGAGACATGATTAGCAAAAGCAGGCTTTTTCAGGGTTTTGTAGGGTTTGCAGAAAAGAATAGTTGTTCGACCCGCGAGGCTGGTATATACACACTAGATCAAATTTTGTGCGTAAGATGGACGAGATGATGGTATTCCATTTTGATTTAATGCTTTTAGGGATTGTTTACTTTAGCCTATATATATATATATATATATTTGACAACCTTCGACCCTTAGTTTCTACACTTAATACAATGGTTTTTTAAGGCTTACTATGAGATTAGAAATCTTGGGTTGTATTTGTTGGATCTAAGTACACTGTTTCAAGTTCTTCGTGCCAAAGAAACTGGGGGCCAGATCCTCTGGCCCCTTATTCTAGCCCTACTCTCTTCCCTTTTGATGCAAGCCATCCATTTATGTGGGTCCCACATAAATGGACGGCTTGGATCAAAAGGGGACAGAATAGGTACACACATTTGGGGACAGAGGATCTGTCCCCAAGAAACTGTTGGGATGGAATACAAAGAAGAGAAGGGGAAGTCCCATTTTTCGTTGAAGGCTGGATTTTGTATACATAAAAGAATAACCCAAAATTGTATCCTATTCAATATGTTAAAGGGTATCCGTTATTAATTAAGATATGGAAAAAAGGGATAATAATAGTAAATAGTGTTTATTTGTTAAGATAGTTTTAATGTAACAAATTTTAATTTAGTAATTAATTTTGAAAAATTGTATAAATTAGATTAAAAAGCTATTTTTGCTTGTGTTGAGTATCAACAATTAAATGTCAATTATATGTAATTTAAAAATTAAAATATTAAAAAATTGTGCACTTTTAAATTTGTTATTTTATTTGAAAATAAAACTAAAAATTCATTTTATATGGTATTTGTTTATTTATAAGTCAAGAAAGAACTTTATTAATAGTTTATTTAAGTCAATAAATAATAACTGAAATATAACAGAGAAATAGGTTCGTGTAGGAAGGAGAATTATACCATAAGAATTAAATGATAAGTTTGAAAAAGATATAAATGAGAAGTGGGAAAGAAGTAGAAAGAGTCTGACAGGAAGGTCCACTCAAAATATTGACTGGTGCATTCTAGTATCAGCGCAATTCTCGACAGTTTATACTGGATTGATCCTTGCGTAAAATTTGAGGTACCAACGAATCAAGCTTGAAGTAGATTCCACAACAGTGATCGATTTCCTCTCTTCCGTGAATCACCGAGCTAGAAATCTCAATCCGATAGTTCTAGGCATTAATGAACAGTTCAATAAAAATTGAACTGTTGTTCATCGTTACATACATTAAGAAAGTAATAGATGCGCCGATTGGCTTATTAACAATGTAGGTCATTTTAACATTAGAGTCACTTATTTTGATACAACATCTATAAGGTGTCACGTGATCCTGCTATAGGACTTAGTAGGAATCCGTTTCTTTCAACTAGTTGTATAATTTTTGGCTTAATTTCCACAAAAAAAAAAAAGGAAGTATAAAGAGTTAAATGAGCTCCAAAAGAAGATACGATAATTTTCATAGCATTACGAAGTACAAACAGATGCATGAAACATAAAGGAACACCAAATGATGAATGTGTGTTGTGTTGCCTCTTTTGAAGCTCTTAATCTCAACTTTTTTTCTTTTCTTTTTTTTTCGAATTTATTGGAAGTAGAGAGCAATGAATGATGCAAGAGAAGCCCCGAGCAGAGAACCAACGAGGTTGGAGGCAGAGGCACCGCTAGTGGGTGCGGGAGCAGGAGCTGGTTCTTGCGCCACCACTGCACTCACGGAGGCGGCGGCGAAGAGGACGGCGACAGCTACCTTCTTCTTCATCTCCATTTTTCTTTTTTCTTCTGAAAAGTACACAAACAACGAAGAATGCTTTTGGTTCAAATTCAAAGCGCTTCTTCGAGTCAGTTGAGTTTGGAGGCAGCCTGAGGAACAATGGAGTGGGGGAAGGGGTATTTATAAGGTACGGCCAGTCCTATTTTTAGTTGTTGTGTCTCGATTTGATTGGGTCTTTGGTTGGAGCGGGTCTTACGTTTGATAAATAATTATTAAATAAACTGAAACGGACGGCTATAATTGGTTGTACAGTTCATCTCTCACGTGATAAAAAGCTAAATGACAGCTTCATCTTAATTTAGGACACCAAGAAACTCTAGTCCATGTGTTTCTTAGTTGTCTTAATAATTATGGATTCCATTATAATTACATAATTAAATTACTGAACTATTTTTCACTAGGGGTGAGCATTCGGATAACTCGGGCCCAATTTTTACTGTTCATGTTCGGCCCAAATTATTCGAAATTTTTTCCACCTTATCCGACCCGAACTCGAAATTTCATTACCCGAACTTATCCGGCCCGAATTATCCAAAATTTTGTTTGGTTTTCTTTCAAAAATTACACAAAATAACTAAATACTTGAATTACATTCTTATATCTCAACAAATAGTTGAATTCACTAATAATATAAC
>JAOTAX010000004.1:99339-139818 GCA_025629825.1 Erythroxylum guanchezii | reverse complement strand
TGTAGCTTCCCTATTAAAATCATGGACCTCGGAGGTGAGGACTGAACCTTTCCGAGTTCCCTGAGTTCCATCGAATTGCACACTAACTCCCATTCTTCTTGCTGTTCCTCTACCATCGATAATTGTTGATTATTGGCCCCCTCTATTGATTCATCTCCTTCCCAAATAATCAGCCTATACTCCTTATTTGGACATCGGTGGAGTGGCCCAAAAGTCTGCCCACATTTAAAGCACAACCCTTTAGCTCTCCTCTCCATTAGCTGTTCATAAGTCAGATTCCTCGTCCCCTTCCATTTCAAGCTCCCCAGTCTGTGACCCTCATTAGATGTACTTCGGTTCTTGTCGGGTGAATCGCTTATTTCATTTTTTGCATTAACAGCTACATGGGTTTGCGAGACTGGACGGTAAGTGCTGGAATTATTTAATCGATACCCAAAACTTGAGTGAGAGCTTCCGTGTTTAACTTTTACTTCTTCTGGTCGTATCACTCCTTCACCGACTAGCTCTCTCTCCACTTTCCTTGTGATAGAAATTAATCGAGTTCGGGTTGGGGGTTCGTGAGTACGAACTCTGTTTTTTACTTCTTCACTAAAGCCTCCCAAAAACCAACTCATATACCACTCTTCTGGAAAATGGCCAATCTGTGACGCTACTCTTTCGAACTCGTCAATGTATCCGTCTACTGACCCACGCTGACATACAGATTTTAACTGTTCGATCGGGTCTCCTTCATCCTTACCTCCATATCGATCGAACAGTGAGCGTTTGAACCTCTCCCACGTCATACATGGGTCCAACTCACGTAGAGTCATGAACCAGTAGAGTGTCGGTCCCTCCATGCAAATCTGAACCATGGGTAAACGAAGCTCAGATGGGATTTCATGGATCATAAAATACGACTCAGCCCTTGTGACCCAAGCGAATGGGTCGTCCCCGTGGAAAGCTGGAAGGTCAACCCTACGTGCGACATTCCTATATTCTTCCCATGCACGTTCTGTAGCCACCGAAGACACGTGATCTCCTTGTCGGTGGTGCCCAACACCTTGCGTACCACCTACGGGTCTATCGTTGTCGGTGGAAACCGAAGAGTGACGTGCGGCTCTATTGCCACCAGCAGAAGAGGACGCATGGTGGGACGCCGGCGGTTCTTCTCCTTCACCCCCCACCTTCTGTTTCTGTGGGTTTCCGGCCAACAAGGATTGAAACCCATCCCTCATTTCCGACTGTAGCAGATTTTGAGATTTGGCCAGCGTCTCCACACTGGCCATCTAAGAACCCAGCTGCGATCGCAGCTCCTTCAAAGTTGTGCCATGCGATTTAACCATCCCCTCTTGAGCTGAGAGGGATGAATCTTGCCTTCTAAGAGATGCCTCTACTGCCGATACTCTAGCCTCCATTCTAGTTGGCATACAATCTCTACCCCTTGGTCTCTCAATGAAAGCACCAATTGATAGGGAACAGAAATAGAGATTGTATTATTTAGGTATTTAGTAGGTACAGCAGTAGCCTTTTCCTCCTGGAAGTGTGGTTTCCAGGCCAATACAAATATGTATTTTCCAGAATATGAATGATAATGTCTCCCTCTCTATACCGAATCCTATATATCCTATGTACCTTCTCATTCTCACCCTCTCTTTGTAACTAACTCCTAACCACCAGCCTATGTGGCATTTGGATTTGTCCCCTTCCCCATCTTACCCCTACTGATGTAGGATTTGGATGGGCTTAGTAGGCTGTTTATTAATACTAGCACTAGCAGACTGATCAGCACTAACAAGCTGATTACTAGGAGGAATGCTAACAGAAGACCATTGTTTTAAACATACACCAGTAAGCATTGTCGAAGAAGTCCTTGGCAGACAATAAAAAGTAATATCCTAACAGAAAAATGTGGAAACTCAAACAACTTCCTTGCAAAACAACTCCAGGGGAAATGACAAAATGCAGATCAACAATTTCAAAAATGTCTTTGCCAAATCCCACCAATGGAAGAAATGAACATAAAAAAATAGGTCCGCAAGAATTACACTAGAGCAAAGCTATTGAGAGATTTAAGATACCAGTGTTTGGAGCCTTGAACAAGTATTTCGAATAGGCAATAACAAAAAATACTTATTCACCACTAAAACAAATACTTGAAGCAATCAAAGTTCTGCAGTAGAAGACTCTAAACCATCCCAACTTAAATGGTGCTCAATGTCCACTGGCTTCCAGATGGCTCGAATTTGACACAAGTCAAAGACAATACTTATTTGCTACACAGTTCATATTTCAAGACATTCGAACAAACAGTCGTGCACACACATACCAAACAGAAATTTCAATTATAAAATTACAATAACATAGGGCATTTGATGGCCAAGATTAAGCCAAAGGTGACGCTAAGCCTGATTCATACATCCAAATCTGCCAAAAATGTATATTTGCAATTTGGAATAACATATCAGTATTATTCACCCAATTTGCAAATTACCAACAAACGCAGACATACAAACACCGTATACTTGCTGAACAATAGATTGAATGCATAGATGAAAAAGTTATTAGAAATACCTTATTTTATAATAGACAGTTGGCACAAACCTGGTATCTTTAGCTATCATGATATTTCCATCTTCAACTATAAGATGACTTTCAACCACCTCTGCCAAATGACCACCACAACACACATGCTTCAAAGTTTGAGCACACTTATCACAAATCTTCAAATGCCTCACACTGATCCTTATTGAAGTGTGAAAGTGTGATGAACACTAGAACAAAATGACAATTCATTATAAATCACAGAGTTGAACGAACAAGTCTACAGATGAGAGCAATCTACCCTCAAAAATAGCTGATCTTTGCAACATATAACTTGGGGAATATTGCTCCTTTTTGTTCTATCCTTCACGAATCACTTCTTTACAACATTAGTAAGGGAGAAGAGAGTCTCTAGATGAATGAAACTTGAAATTTGTTTTGTCAAAGAATATCTTGCTTGATATTACCAACGTACAGAAGACTTCACTAAGCATGTGTGGGCATAAGCACATAGAGAAAGTAGCATAAGGAATTCTCAGGAAACATACAACTACTTAAACACTGCACAGTGACCAAAATTTTCACAAAGAAACTTGAATATCATTCAGCATAATAATAAAACTTAACAATTGTTTTGAAAACCATGTCCCATATCCTTAAATAGTTGAGCTTCCATGAAGCCAAAATGATTCCCAAGTCCAGGGGGAAAAATAAATATGTGCCACCACATATGGCTAAACATAATAACCAGAGCAAAAATCCTTAGCCTAATCATTCTCCTCATCGCTGGATAAGTCACTTGAATCCATACTCATCAGCATAAATCCTAAGGCCATGTCCATTGTTGTTAAATCATCATCAAAAAAATTATCAGCATCAAAGCCCAGTTCTTCTTCGCCCATTAAGTGCTCAAATACATCATATAATGCATCCATATCCACAACATTAGATCTTCGTGGAGGCTGCCTACGTGGAGGGGGTCGCTGATATTTCCAAGTGTATGATCCTGGCCTCACAGTATGCTGGAAGACAACACAAGAGTCCATCCATTAAAGGAGTCAAAATGCTACCCACTCCATGATGAAAGTCAATGAACATAATGGCAAAACATAGGTAGATCGAAACTGCTTACAGAGACCAGTTTGACTCTTGAATAAATCAACATTGCAACAAACTGACAATAGATTCAGTTCAGAGATCTCTATGTTCATTCCTAATACCCTACAAGAAAGGTGCTTGGAGAATATGCGGTTTTAGCACACCAGACAGACAGAATTGTTGTAAACAACCCAATGGTGTGATTGAAATAAATTAAATATTTAGATTTCCCTTGGTCCCAAGGAGACTAAATAACTTAATTTGTCCAGTTGCAATGTGCTGGCACAGGTTTGACAGTTTATGATGTTAGAAGCCAAAGGTAAAAAGATAAGTGGTATTAAACAGACACAAAAGCGAAATACACTATTTAACACATTGATAGTATCTAAGCCTACAATTCATATAGATTCTCTAAAAGAACATACAATTAAGAACCCTAGCTGAGTTTAGGCATGGTCCAACAGAATTCAAAAGAAAGAAAGTAGCTGCTACAAATAGAAATTGGCTATAAATTAAAAAAAAAAAAAACAAAAACCAAGATTACCCAGGGGCAAGTTGATGAATAATGACCATCTTTATAAGTTGCTTCGACTTCTATAAATATGAAGTCAAACACTAAAACTACAGCCCAGGCAGCCTTTTTGGACAAAGAAGAGTACAAATTACAGAGAAAACTGCAGCAGGAAGAGTTGAGCTGATGATACCTTGTAAAAACAACTCGTCCCAAATGGGCAGTTCCCATTGCCAAATTTGAAGTGCTTGCAATCAATCGAGCTGCAACAAGTAAAAAACAATCCAGTTAGTTTTAACATGACAAGAAACATATTTTAGGGAATGGCCACAGTAATCAAAGTCTCACGTCAATCATTAAAATGATGAATTACCAACATTATACTAATGTCATTCAACAATAATTTTCTCCATATCAATAATCAAATAATCACATCTTCCTACATAGCACAGAAATCAAGTTGAAGATCAAGCAAAATAGAAAAAACTAGCACAAAGTTACCTGAGTCTTGCTTTGTAGTTATCAATGATTTCCTGTTTTTCTTCTTTAGAGGAGTACCAAACGCCACTTGGAACAACAAAGTATGATACCTTGCGACATATTGGACAGGCCTTGACTGTATTACTAACATCCATACCAGAAGATGGGGAACTACTACGCCAATTTCGAATACAAGATATGCAGAATGGATGATCGCATTCTGAAAGCAACCCAAATTTACGTTCAGCAGGTGAAGTCTTCGAGAGTACACGATCCAGGCATACATTGCACTCTATTTCTTCACTACGTTTCAATGCCTCAATGTTCTTTTGCTTCTTTTCACACATTTTGAGATGCTCTTCACTTTCCTCAGGTCTGAAAGGATGCAAGCAGTGTTTTCCACAAGATGGGCAAATGTTACCATGAAAATGAGGACAATTTTCTCCACGAGGGCAAGTGCCATCAGCAGCAAGTGAACAGATAGGACGATCTTCTGGCTTATCATTCTTAGGCTCTATCACATCATAATCTTCTAGATCATTATTTCCACACTTCAAATTCCATGCTGCCTTTGCACGAGGAACAAAACGCCCATTTGAATCATGAAACTCTGAACCATTCAACCCAGTCTTTGAACGATGAGTTAGAGGACCAGAATTCGATCTTGTGGATGAAGATGATGCAAAAGTATCCGGCCTGGAAGATTTGACATGCTCGTACCTACATCGGCTCCCGTAAAAGCAAATTCCTTTTTGGTAGTAGCTGCAAATCTGTGGTGATGAACAGAGAATAAACAAGTGTACTAAAATCCTGGCATTGCCGAACAGTAAGCAAAACGGACATAAAAACCAAAGCAGAACTACCATTTCTTACGTTATTGGGGGGATCTTTCCAGTCGTGTGAAAAATCACAATATTCCCCTTTCAGACATGCTCCATGAGCAAAGAACTTGCAAAGAACCCTGAAGAAGTCCACACCATATAATTAGAAAGAAAATTCAAGAAGTCTCTAGGCTTTGGGAACATATGAATATATCAAAATGTTAACCCAAGCATATGCGATTATGGAACAAACGAAAACCCAATTTTACAGTAACGAACGAAAATTGAAAGAAAAAAGAAAATTAAGAGCCATGAAGCTTGTTCTTAAGTTTGACAAGCAACACACAAATAATTAGAACAAAGAACGAATCGCTGAAAATAACACGATTCCTCATCTCCATGATTATTATAGCTCCTCCTCCTCCTCAGCCCCAACCTCCCTTCCTCCATAAAAGGAAAATAAAAAAAAAACTTATGATTAAAACAAACAACCAATCAATCTTTACTTTCAAGCTTATCATGATGTGAAGATATTCAATCAAGCTTTGAATCCCGCACCCAATCATCGACATTAAAAAAACAAAAAAAAGCAGAGATATTACAAGAAATTAAAAAAAAAAGGATAGGAAGACGATCACCTTCTAGACATGGACGATTTCTCTGTCCGTCTCCGTCCTTGTACCGAAGATATAGAGAGAGAGGGCGAGCTTAAATTAAAGAAAGATAGAAAAAAGTGCGAGAAGAGAAGCCAAAACAAAAAGCTGAAGGAGAAAGAGAAAGAGAGGAGACCAAAAAAACAAAAGAGGAAATTTGAAAAGGCAAACCGATGGTTCTTTTAATTGCCCCTCTTCTCCCTCCATTTCTTACCGTCTCATAATTATCGCGCCTTGATGTTTAATTTTAAAATTTTTTAATTTAATTAAAAGATATATATATATATATATATATATATATGTATGTATGTATGTATATAAAATAAATATCAGATTTTGAATAATTATTGTTTGAAAATTGAAATAACTCAATAAGACAATGGACTGATGGAGAAATAGGGACGGGATCCTCTGTCTATTTTATCTTGTTTCTATCTTGTCTCATAAATTTCAGCTATTTATTTATGTGAAACTTACGCAAGACTTACATAAATAAATGACTGAGATTCATGAGACAAGGTAAAGATAAGGTAAATGAACAAAAGATCCTGATTAAGAGAGGTATGTGTTCTATAAATTAGGCAGATAGGCTTGGCATTATGTTAGATTGGGTTGGAGCCTTCAGGTCTGACTTTGATTAAGGAGGCGGTTGGTTTGTAACGGAGAATTACAATAAGAATAAAAATTAGTATAGTGAGGAATATGAATGAATATTATAATTATAATTATGATGGTTGGTTAAGAGAAATGAATGATTACCATTATTTCTGATAGTAGTTAGTTTGTAAAAATATTAAAAAATAAAATTAATTATATTTTAATTAATTAATTAAAATAGTATAATTAATTGATTACAATATTTTAATTATATTTTTATTTATTAATTAATATATTCAATTTTTATAATAAAATATTTGATTTTAGTTAGAAATTCGATTATTTTGAGTTGAATTCATTTAGATCAAACAAAATTTGCACATTTTTATATACTTCTTTGGCCTCTTTTTATAATTTAAATACATTTTTATAAAAGTCTCTCCAACTTCTTCATGACTTGTCATTATAACAGCATCATATCCAATATCTAACCATAATCCATTCCATGGATACCGTTGTCTCACCGTCAGCTCGCCTCTCCTCCACCGTGGCCGCCCTAAGATCTCCTCCACAAATTCATCTGACCACCAGGAACCTATCTATCTCGGTCTCAATCCTACCCAACAAACCCCTCTTAACTACCTTAGCAGCAACTGTTACCGCCGCCACAATACTAACTACCTCTCCACCTTCCTTGTCTGAATCAGCTCGGCCTTTCCAAACCTACTACGGCGCAGCAGCCAGCGCCGTCAACTACGGCGGATACGGTGACAACTCCGACAAGAAAGCCTCCGCCGAGTACGTCTATGACGTTCCCGACGGTTGGAAAGAGCGGTTGGTTTCCAAAGTAGAGAAGGGCACGAATGGGATAGACAGCGAGTTTTATAACCCGAAGAAGAGAAGTGAAAGGGAGTATGTGATTTCTCTTTCTGGGTTCGAGCAGCTGGCTTCCATAGACGCGGTGTTGAACAACTTGGCACTGTCTGACTTGGTCTTGCAGGACTTGATTGATGGAGCGGATAGTGTGGTGAGTGAAGAGAAGAAAGATGGGAGTGGGCAATTGTATTATGTGTATGAGATTGATGGGCTTGGGAAACACAGCTTGTTCAAGGTTACATGTACTAGGAACAAATTATATGCTCATTTTGTTAATGCACCAAGGCCTGAGTGGAACAGAGATGAGGAGACTTTGAGGCATCTTCACGACTCGTTTAAAACTGTTGGGTCGTTTTAGAGATTTGATGTAATACGATGAGTGAGCTAAATATTGTTTGCTTGTTTTTGTATGAATCCAAGCTCGGAATTCAAGTTTACAATTCTATTATTCGAGAAACTGAATATAGCACAGCAAGAATTACAAGAAAAAGCTAGATGATATACAAGAAAGAACAAAAAACAAGTTTATGACCACCACTTTACTCACAGTCAACTTCAACTTCAGATATCTGGTCTTCCTCATCTTCCAAGCAATCAACACCAATGGCTGCATGGCCTTGTCCAAAAGCCTTAATATGGTCTTTTAAAGATCTCTTGTGTTTGAAATCAGACCCACAGATGCAATACCAAATCTTGCCGCAGTTCTTCTCATGGGTTCTCCAGTCACCTTTGACGGCGAACGGCTTGCTACATTTTCTGCACATAAACGGTTTGATCCCGTGTTTCCTCTTATAGTGTGTTTGTAGAGTTCTAAAGTCTTTAAGGGGCCTTGCTCTTGGATGGTCAATATTGTGCTTGCACCCTACTGCACAGCAGTAACATGGGAGTCTTAACATTGCAGTTGGTTGTGTTCCCTTCAAAGAGTCGGGTCCTTTTCTGTACTGTGATCCATGACCCCACATATGCATCTGCCAAATCGATAAGCTAAATCCATTAATGTTTACTCAAAAAAGTATTGATCTAGACGCAGTTCTTAGATTTACTGAAATGTTAAAAGTTTCTGTTTGAGGTACGTTCTCCATGCAAGTTTTGGATGAAGTACAAGTAATAGTAGCAGTATCTAGTCTACTGCTATTTAGTTATCGCATTTTTAGGAAAGATAATGCGGAATCTGTGTCTGCCTTTTCAGACAGATAAGAGAAACTGTAGATTTTCACTGTTCTACACAGTTACAGACTGGAGTGGAGGTTGAAATTAAGCTCAGGTTGTGTCTGCCATGATCATATGAATGCCCTGAAAGGCGCTTAGAAAAATAATCTACCAGGAAACACAGTATTCATCGATCCGGTGCACGAATACACAAATCACAAGAAGAAGAAGAAGAAGCGTGCAAGATGTGTGGGGAAGAGAGAAAAAAGAGGTTATATATAATAAGATCTAGCTCACAGGGAATTGCAGTCATCAGAAGAAGAAGACAATAGATCTGAAGGGTATGTCCCCATTGACAAGACGTTTCATGAAACCATGAGAACTCACTAACCTGCAAATTGTTGTATCTAGTAAAGGTCTTGCAGCAAACCGGACATGAAAACTGTGTAGGACCAGTGAGAATCTGAGAAGGGGTAGGAATCCAATATTGAAACTTTTCTCGTTTCTCCCTGGGGTATCCAAAAACTTCCTTTTTTCCTTCTTCCTTGTCAGTCACATAACCTGACGGTGAAACCCTAAAACCCAGATCAGAACTAGGGCTAGGAAGGCCTATGTGTAGTGATATGGTCACACTCTTATCATCATCATCAGTTGTACTCAGAACTGGGCTCTCGTCATCTTTCTTGTTACTCTTTTCTTCTTCCACCCAACTACCTGACTCTTCAAGTTGTCTTGTGGGACTCAAGTAGTCTATAAGTGGGGGAGGAGCTTCAGGATAAGGACACTGAGGAGAAGAAGAAGACTTGTGGTCGGTGTTTGAGCAGAGATTGAGATTATAACATGGAGTTGGATTGGAGTAACTACAGAAAGCAGCATAATGAGTGTAACGGGATGAGAAGTTGATCCATCCACTTAACAGATTAGAGCAAGGGTTTTCTGCCATTGTAGAAGACAGAAGAAGAAGCAAAAGAAGAAGAAGAAGAAGAGAAATGGTTATAGAGTTTGAGTACTAACTAATACAAAGACTAATGAAGGAAAAGAATGGTTTATAAATAGTTGAGAAGACATGAAATTTATGGACAGGAGAAGATAATAAAAGGGTGAAAGTGAAAGGCAAAAGACGAAGTCAGAGATTAGAAATTGAGTGTTGTCTCCCGAAAACACTATTGCATCTCCTCCACACACACACACCAACAAACGCACGTTCGCAGTGGACTTAGGGTGGTGCTTCACTGGTGTTTGCAACATTCTGTTTGTTTTTTTTTAATAATTTTTCTTGCTTCAACCAAAGAGGAACTGAATCTAGCACTTGGTTTAATAAATGTGCAAATCGTGTTTCCTATGCATGCATGTCTAAACTAGCTAGATTCACTTCAAGGATATAGTCAATCTCTTCCCTTTTTCTAAGAGTTGTATATTATAAAATCTCATTCAGTAAATGAAACCCATTTATTGTTTTAATTATATGGAAATGGAAACATAAAGTTTGCAAGCTATAATTACTTAAGCATGATAAGTAATGTAACAGATTCATTCAAACACTTGATCTAAAAATGGCAACACTTGATCGATAATGACATTTCCAATATCATTCATTGTCAGTTTCCCCTTTTAAATTTGGCTCCTTAATTCCTTTCTGCTCTTTGTTGTTGCACTCTTGGAAGCCACCCTACACAGAACTTTCCAGTGCTTTGACGCGTGGAGTCGATATTCAGCAGAAACAAAGAAAAACAAAGATAACGCTCCATAAAATATATATATATATATATTGAAGTACAAATTTTAATTATTTTCTTGTTTTGGCAAATTCTGACGCGTGAAGCTCTTGTACAGGAGAATATGGTTTCACCTGATTGAAATTACAAATAATGGTGCGAACAAGTTGAAGAGAAGTACACTGTACAGTAGTACCAGAACCTGGATTCTTCCAAGAGCATTAGTAAACACACTGTTCAGGAATAGGAATTCTCCAGGGAACAATGAAAAGTAATGTCAAGTTTTAATCCTGAATTCCATTTTCTTCTTCTGTCTGGAGATTCTCCGTTTATGGCTTGTTGACTTGAAAAGTCTTCTGTATGTATTATGACCTCCTTTTTTTTTTTATAAATCAGATTAATAAATTATAAAGAATAAATATGGACAAATCGTTCAATTACAAGTGTTATTGGAAATACAACGAGTCAAAACAGCTCAATTACAAGTATTATTGGAAACACAACGATCCAAAAGAGCTTAATTATATCCTCATTTTCCAAGAAGAGGAACTAAAAACTCCATTAGACCTAGCTCTGTTCAGCTGTAATTATATATTTTTCTATCTAAGTTGAGGAGGGGGACACCAGGATTTAGTTTTTCACAATGCGTAATAACTACAAGTTGTGAATTTCGACCTCTTGCTCTTAGGAACTAATGTTGACCATTGGCAATATCAAAAAAGAAAAGATTTTGACCATTGCCCACATTGGAAAACACGCTTTATCAGATTTCAGATACTGTTGAAGGAAGCCATTAATTAAAGGTTTCAAGCATTTTCAAAATCATGCCTGTAGATGACTTAGGCTTATTATATTGGAAGATCTGGGTTGGTTGGTTCTTTCAAGCTGGCTTTCAACAATAAACTGTAACTAGAAGACGACCTCTCCTCGTTTCAGTTTCATGCACACTGTACCCTCCAATGTGTGATACACGATAATGTGTTTGAACGTTTATCGCTTAGGGACCTCTTTTTAGAGACAAGAATCTTAATTACTTTGATTCTATTAGGGGACAGTCGTCTCTTTCGATGCCTGTAATTAAGGAGGATTGCCTTATTCATCATTCCAGAGTCCCTAATTTGACCAGGGTACATGCTTGTTTATAATATTAATGTTCCCAAGATCGCACGAGTGAGTCCTACGGGAACTGTAAAAACCTTTTTGGTTTTGGTGCAGAAGAGTGTTTTGTTATTACCAAACACTTCAACTTCTCAACTTGTAACACTTTAAACACCAACTCGTCGTAGATTTTGGTTATGTCCACAAGAAGTTAAAGTATGTTCTAACTAACTTTTCTGCTAAATTAAGAATAACCCTTGATTAGTTGCTGCATATATTTGGGAGGACCTGCGTGAGGATGGCTACAGGAGAAGGGACAATATAAATTCTCTGATTGGAAGTCACTGTTCACATGCAAATATGACATCATCGTACATGTCCGGTTTCCCACCGTTTGCTCCTTTTGTTTAAGATTGAAAGCGATGGTTTATCCTTTGATGAGCTGTAACATGCAACCACTCAACGTCAAACAAAGGCCCTGTTTGTGTTAGAGTCAGGAGGACCTGAAATCCCATTGGTGTTCTCTGGATATATAGCAATACGTACAGTAACCAGAAAGACTATATTCCAGTTAAAAGTTACACATCCTCATCAGCTAGGTTAGAATTTCCTGGAACTGCACTTGATATTATTGTGGAGAATAATGACAGGAATATGACTATTGTTACCATCTTAATCAAACAATGAATGTAGTCGACTGAAATTTCAGCGCTCATGTGCAGCAACATTATGTAGGATAGATAAATAGATAGATGCAACCCTGCAGGACTTAAAATATACATGGTTTTCATTTTCAGTTTCACTGTTGGGACAGACAAAAAATGATCATTCTGATAGATCATGACCCGATAAACTGGTCCAGACAGCTGCACGATAGGTTCAAATTTTGCCACCATTTGTAATAAGAAAAAGAAATAAAGAAAGGGTAAAAAAGAAGATTCAATCATGTTCTTGTCCTAAAGAAGCTAGCTGATTCATGAATTTGTCAGATTAGTCCTATCCTCCTGTTTCAGGGTTCAGATGTCAATGTACTGATATTGCAGCCCTTGGAGACTAGGACTACATTCCTTTCCTTAACATGAACCTGTCTGATCTAAGCAAACTGCACTATTCAAAACATTGTGTGTTTAGGTTAACCGAGTGATAGTCTGTCTATTCCAGGCAGGCAGGTAGGAGTAAATCCGACGATTCCGACAGAATCTTTTCTATTAGTCTGTAGATTTCAACTCAAATATGCATGTTGTCCGGGGATGTAGCTCAAATGGTAGAGCGCTCGCTTTGCATGCGAGAGGCACGGGGTTCGATCCCCCGCATCTCCATTTTGCAACTGTATGTCCTCTTTCTTCACTCAACAGGCCTATTCTTATATGTCTTCAGTTTCAGTTCCAGCCTTTGAAGCCTACAGTCAAAAGTCAAAACCATAAGCATATTTATGTAAAGGGATTTTTCCTTTTGTTGCTATTCTTATCAATCTGAATAGCGAATTCCTATATACTCCAACAGACATACAGCCTGTCTCAGACTCTCAGAGACTAGTCTGATGACTGGCTCGTTGGTTCTCATCCAAACTAATCGACCCAATTCCTATCTGTAAATGTTTTCTGAAATCCAATACCAAAAAACTGTTTGCAGGAAATCTTTAACTCCTTGTCAAACTCAAATACATTTGTTCAGTCTTGTAATGGAGTGATGCCTATTCTACATATCATTCTACAATTGGTTTAATTCTATTCCTATAATGAAGAAAAAGCTAAGTCTTGAGACCCGTGAAACCATGAAATCAAGCAAAAATGTCTTCTATTATGATTGGTTGGTTGCCATTGACAACTGTTTGAGAATGGATGTTCATCTGTCCATAGTTCAACTGTCTGGATGCTTCATACAAAGCAATGCCAACGCTCACTGATAGATTCAGACATCGAACATAGGTATCAACCATGGGGATTCTAACGGTCCCTCCGCCAAAATTTTCACTTTTACAGTCCAGCAAGGCTTCAGGAGGCAGGCCACTGGTTTCTGAGCCAAATAATAGGTAGTCCCCTTTCCTATAAGAGAATTCCTGCAGTGAGTGAATAATAGTTATAGCTGAACTGAATTCACACATCCTCATCGCATAGGTGCAGACATTATTTAAAGCATGACAACCAAAACCAAATATAGATTCTCAGTAAATTATCTTTTAACATGAAGAGAAAACAAAAAGGCGTCAATTACTGAATGAGTTGTTGTTCCTCTTTTAGTGAATGCCAACAAACGCTTGTAACCTTCCTGCAACAAAGGACAGACGAAGACAGAATGTGAGAGGAAGAAAATTATGGTTTCTAAGTACAATGATAATAACCTGTTGCATGAAATAGTTTCGGAACTCTGTCCAAGAGTCATGAACTTCCAGAACAACATATCTGCAGTTAACAGTCAAGTTCCAGTAAAACACAAAAGAGCTTTGTCCACATAAAATCTGATGCTGGGAGTTGTGATTCATGAGAATAGTGTGTGGCTAAATCATACGGAAAAACTAGCACTAAACGAAATGAAATATGTAAGGATAGGATACGGCCAATAGTCCAGTCCAGCACGCTTTAATTTAGCATCATCAATTTGGAATCCTAAGGGCTGCATTGCAAGGGCGAAAGGTACAGACATTTTCAGAGAAGTTGATAGAGTATGCATGAAGGTAACTTAAATTATGAAGCATAGGTAAAGGTAATACTGATACATACCCCAACCAAGTGTAGCCCAACAGCTGATGCAGCACATGTTCTGGCAATGCAACCTGTGTTTCCTGGAATCTGCCAAGCAAGTACAGGACCCAAAGAAAACGTAGAAACGCAATTCATTTGTCTTCTTATCACTCCCAAAGTCAGGGACAGATCTCCATAACCAATCAAGAAAAAAAAAAGGCTATTTCTTGTAATAATAGGCAGAATTTATTACCTGAGGAGACACTAAAACTACTTGGAGAAGCTTATTGTTTTGTGAAACCTCATTTATCGCATCACCCACATTCCTATTCCTTCCATTAGCTACAACCACACACAAACAAGATATGCAATTCTATAACTCAGAAGAAGAGAAAACAAGTAAATCAATATTATCACAGAGAAAAAAGGGAAAAAGTGAAGGATTACAGAGGGAGCAAAGAGGAGAGAGTCGCAGATGGAGTGAGAGCGTTAATGGCTTCTTCACTGCTTGGCCCAATCGAAAAGGGGGCAATGGAAAGCCTCTTGACCGTAACTGGAACGATAAAGGAGGTCTGAGACTGATGCTTCTTGTCTCCATTTCAGCTGCTGGACACTCGAAAAGTCTGAAGCTGCGTGTGATAAGTGTAGATGAAGGGAAGATAGAAGGATATGAAGAATAAGGGTAGTTTAGGAAATTAACTGACTTGGTCGGTATTTTAGTAATTTACCATTCCTCGCGGTCTGTTACTGTGCATGTGTATAAATACAGGGAACAGATTTTCCGTACCCTACACAGTCCTCTCTGTTCCCCTTTATTCTCAACCATCCAATTTATTGCATTGGATGGTTGAGATCAAAGGAGAACTGGGTGGGCACAGGGTAGGGGATACAGAAGATCTGTACCCATATATATATACATATTACCGCACCTTACTTACTTTTTATTTATGGTTCGGTCATCGGTGGCTCCAAATAATTTTTCACGAAAAGCTAAAATTTTATAGTATTTAGCGCCATCCTTAAAAGCTTTGCGATCAAGAATCCCGATAGGGCATCGAACGGGCTGGTCATCCTTTGCTTTCCTTCGGTAATTGCTTTTTTAGGTTCTCTACAAATTTTGTTGTGCGTTTGCTGTCGGTCCTTGCGAATCTGAAATTTCTGTTAGGGTTTATGCTTGCATATCTGCTTTTAGGTTTTCATGTTGATGATTAGCTGTGTTTTTTTTGGTTGGAACTAAGCCGTTCACGATAAACTGAACAAGAAATTTGTTGTGGATTCGATTTTGGATTTGCATTTGTGGATCGGGCGATAGTTTTTATAGGGCGACGTGATTATTTAACTGTTTGCTGGTTTCTTTCTTATTTAAATGAAAAATACACCAACGCGGAAATTCAATGTAATTGATCTGTGATGTAATGTTTGAGTAGCTCGCAGGGTTGCAAGATCATTTAGAAGTCAATTAAACGTGTCATTAGAAAATCAAACAGTTTCACTTTGCCTCTCGTGTGAAATTGACCGAGTTACAACTTTAGGGATAAAATTCGATGAAAGCTCCTATCAGAAAGTGCGTAGTGGTTTATGTGGGATAATCTTGGAATTCTAAAGTTAACTTTTTGATTTTTGATTTGGTACAAGACCATTGTTTATCCCTGTTTCTTCATTATTGATTTCGAATTCAGTGAAACGCTCTGCAGTTTGTGTATTAAGAAGGGAAGAAACTCACAAGTCGTAGATCACATAATTGTCTCAGTGTTTACAAACCTTACTTATTAATCCGTGAGTTCCAGTGAACAGCTTCTTTATACTGGACTTGTTGGCAATGGATAAAGGTGCTCCTTCTGGTCTTTTTGTCAATGATGGTTCTTTCATGGAGAGATTCAAGCAACTTCAACAAGAGAAGGGGAAGGACCAGGATAAGTCTGAGGAGAAAGTCAAGGCTGCCGGAGAAAAGGATTCTAAACCCAAACCAATTGTTTCGGGCACTGTGACTCCTAAGTTTTCCATCAGTAAAATTAGTATGCAATCAAAGCCTAATGATGTACGGGGCTCGCAAGCAGCTTCAGGAGGCAAGCTTGCATTCAGCTTGAAACAGAAGTCAAAGCTTGTGGCACCTGCTGTTAAGCTAGGCGCTGATGAGGAGGAGCAAGAAGAAGGAGGTGTTGGGAACGTCCCAAGTGATGCAAAAAGGCAGAAGTTGGGTCAACCAGCTGTCTATGAAATGTCATCAAGACCTGCTGATGTTGGTAATTACTGCTTATATAGATATCTTCTCATCTTGATCTTTGGTACTTGATGTCTTGAGGTGACAATATATGATGCCCTTTTATTTAGGCATTATTTAAATTAACTTCTTTTTGTAGTTTCATATGCATTGCTATTTGCATGAACATTCGAGAAGACCGTGTTAGTTAACATTTTACTTAATACATTTATGTTTTTATTTTCTGATTATTTGATGTATTTGTATTAAAACTTGCTCCAAGTCATTGTGGCGGCCATTGCTTCTCAACCCTGATGTCTGGCCAATGGAAAAAATGCTACACAGGAAGACTTTAGTTAATTTATATTTTCCTTACTCTCTTCACCTTATGTAATTTGCTTCTTGGTTTTCTATAATGTTGACCATCAAAGTAATTATTTTCTTTACCTTTATGAAACTTCAATATGCACCCATCCTTTTACTTGTTGAAAGTTTTTTATGTCCCAACCATTACTTACACTGCAATTGAGAAGAGCATCTCCCTTTGCATGCTCTAATCTTTAACCAGAAAATGAAGAGGACAAAACATTCTTGAATATTTGTTGTCTCATGAATGCAGCTTATGCATATCCAACCAACATTGGTGGAAAGAGATGTACAATGAAAGATTTGGCATATGTGGCACGCCTGCTACACGAGTAATTTATTCCATTCTTCATGCTCTCGGTATTAATCGGTTTTATAAGTGATATGCAGCACCATCTTCCCCAAGCGATCTCACAGTGAAGAAAGTTGCAGACAAACTAGCAAGTTTTGTCGCAAAAAATGGGAGGCAGTTTGAGGATGTTACACGACAGAAGAATCCGGGTGACACACCTTTTAAGTATGTCCTCTGTAATACCATTTTGTTGTACATGGATCTTTCTTTTTAAGCTTATTGCAAATCTCATGCTGTGTGCTTGGAACTTTGATGCTTTGAATTTATGACATCTTTTGATTGCTTCCAGATTTCTATTTGACAAGAATTGCTCAGACTACAAGTATTATGAGCACCGGCTTGCTCAGGAGGAAAAGTCTATTTTGGAGATCAAGGATTCTCAAATCTCAGCTAGTGGTTAGTGCTGCTACCCTTGTTTCAAGTGAACTTCCATATAGAGCTGCCAGTGGTTCTTATTCATTATAAAACAAAAAAAAAACTTGCAATTTAAGGTCTATTATATATTTGTTTCCAGTTCTTTTTGACACTTAGGTCTTTTATGTGTTTACGATCATTTTTCTGGTGCATATGAGTTTGTATCTTTGATTCTCATGCTCTGATCATAAATATTCTAGTTGCATCAATTTGTGAGCCTTAACTTTTCTGTAGCCTATTTCAATTGCTTCGGTTTTATTCAGCATGGTTCCAGTTATACATTAGGTCCAATTTCTATGGATGGTCGAAATCTAACTTGAAAATTGATATCTTATCTGCTAGTTTAGGGGTTTAAGGGCTTTGATGTCGTGGTGGACCTATACGTGGCTTTGATATATTACAATATGTTTTCATGTTGCACACTTTTGATTGCATGCATCTGCATACGTCCCATCCTTCCCACCTTAATATATTACATCTGTTCAAATTTAGAATATGCTTGTTTAAGAGTAGGAATAAGTCAGTCGCCCTTCGGCCAGATCAATACCAACAGACTAATTTTTTCTATGTTGATTGTTGAATTTATTGTGAGGTCAAGTTTTCTTTCTATTGTTAGCGCAAGTTTGCTTTGTTTGACATTTCCCTTTCAAGAGACAATTCTCCCCCATTTGGAAGTAATCAACATTTCAAGCTGGTTTTTGTAGGTGGTAGCACTGCATCAGCTTCCAAATCTACAGGTACTTCTCAAAGATCACATCATCAGAAGTCAAATTTCCAAACCCCGGCTTCAGCTTTATATGAAGCTGGTGAAGAGCTCTATTTGGAGGCCTCTGCACAAACGTCTGCTGGAAGAATTGTTAGCGGTATGTCGCTATATTTCCGTTTATTATGAATATGTTTGAGTTTATGCAAATTCTGTAATGAACTATTGTTGAGTGATGAATAAAATTGTCTGATTCTGCAGTTTTAGAAACTTTTGCTTTCAAGAAATTTCTGTACAATCTCATTTTTGCTTTAGATAGATGGGCTGGTTTGCTTGCTTCTTTTTTAAGGATCTTATAAGCTATTCCCATAATTACGTTTACTCTGCCATGCAGATGAATCTAGTGCATCTACAGGTTCTGATCCAATAGCAATGATGGAGTTCTACATGAAGAAGGCTGCTCAGGAAGAAAGGAAGAGACAGCCTAAATATTCCAAGGATGAGATGCCCCCACCTGCGTCCCTTCAAGGTTTTTTTGTTTTTGACTTTTTGTGCTGGAAATTTAGTCCCCTTATTATCCTTCAAGCAGTGTTTAACTTACTGAATTCTTTCTCTCTGTAGCGACTTCTGCAAAAAGAGGTCATCACATGGGTGACTACATCCCCCAAGAAGAGCTTGAGAAGTTTCTGGCTAACTGTAATGATGCAGCTGCACAAAAAGCTGCTAGAGAAGCTGCAGAGAAGGCCAGAATCCAGGCTGATAATGTTGGCCATAAGCTTTTGTCAAAAATGGGTTGGAGGGAAGGTACTCTCTAACTGAGCATCTGTGCCCACTTAACTTTGTGAATTGCACACTATGCATGTGTATTTACATGAATGCTTCCCGAGTTTGTGCATGAAAAATGTGGATTAGGTTGTATTTGTAATAGCTTATGCAGACGTGCATTCAACTCACCGTGTGTAATTCTTAGGTGAGGGTTTGGGGAGCTCCAGGAATGGTATATCAGATCCAATTGCAGCTGGTAATGTAAAGAAAGACAACTTGGGTGTTGGTGCTCAGAATCCTGGTGACGTGACTGCAGATGATGATATCTATGAGCAGTATAAGAAGCGGATGATGCTTGGTTATCGTTATAGACCTAATCCTCTGGTACATCTTTTTGGGAACATATGACTTGATATCTATATGTGGATTGCTATTGAAAATCCTATATTATGCTTTCTCTTAGTTGCATACTAGACTTGTTCTAATTATCTTTGGTTTCTCTTTGGCAGAACAATCCTCGAAAAGCGTACTACTAAGTGTGTCGCAACTACTTTAACCCTCCTTCCCAGAGGTTTGTATTTTCAGGAATATCTTAAAGAATCATATAGGAGCCTATACATTTCAAGGATAGAGGATACTTGTTAACTTGACAGAATTCTTGAGTTTGTTGTCCGTGAAGTTGTGTTAAACGCCAACTTTTCCCATATTTTTGGAATTAAATTTGCAGAAGCAGCAGTGGCGGCGAGGTTACTGTCTTCCAACTACCCCTTGAAGCCGATATTCTTTCCTATTTTAGATTTGGTGCACGTGTAGATAATGTATCTTGATTGTGAGCAGATTGTTTTTAATGACGTACGATGGAGCAAAACTATCATATTACAAGAAATTTCAATTCAATTTATTTCTACAGTTGGAATTATTTCGAATTTTACAATGTGGTTGAGCTGGGTTCAGATTGTTTCTAAATTTGAGATATTTCCATGCCTAAGTGTCAGTGGAACTGCAATCTATATTTGAATGTATTACGAAAACAATTTGTTATAGCTTGGGGAAGAAGAGATTGCCACATGTGTTTAGCTGGTGATTATTAAAACATGATACTGGTGAAGTTATACATCTTTGGTGTTTGGAACATGAATGTGGCCTCATTCGCTGAAGTTGATTTACTCTTTCATAATTTCAATCTCTCACAGGTGCAACTGTGGGTAAGGTAAGGCAGGCAAGGAGAAAGGGCATCTATGGAGGCTAGACGGTCGCTACCTTTTGGTTTAGAGGGCAAGGCATCCATGTTCGAGTGAGTTCCCAACTATGGCAACCAGACAAAGGACTTATAGTGGAATCCAGCCAATGAATCCTTATCAGCATCCACTAAAAATAATAAAAGACAAGAATCTTAGTACAAATTCTCACCTTATATAACTTGTCTTTTTAAGATCCTAAAATGCTCTGTTCCATGGTCCTAATCACTATAGGATTACAGCAAATCACATCTCACCACAAAGTGCGCGCACACACACACATATATGTATGTATTTATGTATGTATTTCCGTAGCAACGAATGGCTGATTCTGGCATGGGATTCAGTTGGATTTCTTTTGAGTAGAATAAGAAACTTTATGCCCTTACTTTTCCTAGAACTGACTAAACTATTCACATGTTGACCCACTGGACACCAAAATGGATAACGTTGGATAGGAGAGGAGAGGAGTTACTGCACTGTGCATGTCAATCGCTGTTCCAAATCTGTGTGTGGTCTTAAATATATTGGTATTTGTAAAACTTTGTTTCCATATTTCGTCAGAATGGAAGATTCGTAAGCATTGCATTTAGCATCAGGGAATAAAGCATTTTGTCTGTTTCTATATCTTTTTGCGGCTAATAGATTCTCTTACAAAATCATACCTTCTTTTATCAGTAATACCTAACCTCATCTCATCAGACAGTAATCGTAAGCGAGTCACTAACACATTTTTAGTCGCCGTAAATATGGCGGTTTGTATTGGCCTTCGTTATTAACTAATGCTTGTTACCATCTTTTCCTGCAATCAAATGAATACTATTTAGACTGGTTTCAGGGGAATGTTTTAATGATTTGCATTATCGTCTTATTACATAGTCAGCTCCTTTTATTCATTCCACACTTTGGTTGTGCTCTTTTTTTATCATCTGCGTGAAAAATAAAAAAGACAGAGTTGATTTGGTGCAAGTTTACGGTGTTCAATGATTTGGTGCAAGAAACATTGTACAAGAGAGTTGAGACCGACTAGCCAAGTGGGAAATCGGATGGCCACACAGAGGGAGTAGATGTAGAGTCAAAGCATCAAATTGTCCTAAAACCCTTATTCAATTAGAGCAAATTTTCCAGAGGTAAGGTACCTTTGGCAGGTGTCATCGTAATTACATAAAGGCTAGGATTGTAAAACAAACGGCACCAACTCTACCGACTATATTTTTATGGCATTTAAATGGTCAAAAGAAAGAAATTGGTGTTTGTTGACTGCTCGCTTTTCATATTTAAAGCGCTGACAGTTTTGTCGAAGTCAACCAATTCTATAATATCCAGAGCACATCATTAAATGATGCAGCTAGCTTACTAACTATGCAACACGAATAAGATGCATAACCATTGACATTTAATGGAGACTCATCCGGTCAAAATGTGTAATCTGCTCATAAGTTTCCGTTTCAACAAGCAATCAAACCTCAATTCAGGGCAGCCACCCCGTGTGAATGCCAGACTTTGTTCATATAAATTGGTTGACTAGGTAAGTAGTTTATCCAAACGCATAATCTAATTTGTGAATTATTGTTATGTTTGATACATTCAAAAAACACACTTTGAAATTTTATGGATAAGGCTCGTAACAGCCTGTAGTTCACTGAAGAGGTTAAGCAACGCCTACCTCAGAAGGTATGGCTCTTCCATGGACCCAAAAGTGCAGTAAGCACAAATAGCAACACCAAGACACCATTATTTAACTCTCCACGTAATAGAAGAGTCCAAGCACTATTTGGAAAACATTGTTTTTCCCAATAACTACTAAAATGTTTATTAAAACTAAACTTTGATTGTGAGAATATACTCTTCTGCAATTCATTGGGAGAGAACGGCAAAAAGTTGACACTTAAAGATGACAAATTAGGTTTCGATCCAATTATCAAGTTTAATTTTTAAGTTAATTTTGAATTTTAAAAAATGATTCAATCCAATTTAAATAATTTAATAAAATAAGTTAACTAAAATAATATCATTTTATTCTTAAAACAAATTTTATCTAATTCGATCGTTTTAGTCTCGAAGTGCCGGTTTGGATAAACTTATAGTAGTAGAGCTTTCACTAATAAATATCCTTAGAAAACCTAACTCCAAGTCCCTGTAATACAGGTAATTCTTGAGAACAGTTAGTCAACGTGCGTGCTTACCTGTGCTCTCACGGAACCAACCAATGGCAGTCCTCAGCAATTAATTCTAACCCCCAGGGTCTTTTTGTAAGAAATGACTCCATAAATGTACAAGCTCGGGGCTGAGACAAGAAACAACATGTCTTTGCTCCGTTTCTAGATTTCAGTGTTTTTGCAGAAACGTCAGGTTAAGGTACTTTGATGGTCATTACTCTTTCTCATCTGGGCATTCGAGTTTTGTCATTTATGGATAGTGATGTCCAAAAACATCATGTCAACTGCTCTTGTCTTGAAGCTAACAAGGAGCACAGATCAAGTTGAAGCAAAGATTGTTTCTTTTTCTTGTACATTCTTTACATTGTCGCGGTGTTAGAAAAATTTCAAGGTTTAAAGACTCCGTTAACTAAACATAAGACTAAAGTTACCAGCTTTTTGGTTATGGGTTTCGTTATCTGACATGTGAATTGATGTTCCTTTGCTTTGCGTGCCTTCCAGGTTGGGATTCTCGTTGAAGGAAAAGCTTTTTTTTGAATCTTTCTTGGGGTATTTTAACATTCTAGTTTAAAGAACAAGCGAAATCAGGAGTCCAAGTAAAGTCTAGGCTTGGAGTACCATCGCTTAAAGCAACTCCGGTATTGTCAGTAACGGAGTTCTTGCCTTTTTTTTTTGTTTTTTGCAATATTGAATGATATATGGTATTGGTAATCTTCAGGAATCCGCAGCATAAGAAATGAGCTTGCTGTATGGTCAGAGTTTCATTTATCCTGAAGGAGAGCTGAGAAAGAACCAAGATTTCATGGAGTTCAATCACCATCATTACCACCAACAAGAACAGCAACAGCATAATTCAGGCCTTATGAGTTACCGCTCTGCACCGAGCTCATTCTTCGACAGTCTCGTTAATGGTCATGGAGGTGATGGAAGTGGCAACAGCGTTGGGTTCGAATATTTGAACTATTTTCGATCTTTAATCCCTGAAATGGATGGCGGGTTTGGTAGATTTGTGCAGCAAACACAGTCTAATGGTTCAGGTGGCTCTGATTTTCATGACTTGCAAGAACTCGGAGAGAGACCGGTGATCAAGCAAGAAGTAGTGGCAGATTCACAGATGGTTCATCAAAGTGCAACAGTGCAAGTTAATAACAACTCATCAGCTACTACTCGTTCTCTAACTGGTTCGTATTCGGCTATGAGTTCTCCTTCGCTGGAGCATCCTATGCAAGTGAAAAAGGCGAACATTGGAAGTGGATCTAATCTTGTTAGGCAAAACAGCTCTCCAGCTGGATTGTTCTCCAACCTAGGCGTTGATAGTGGTAATATTTTGCTACTTGCTCTAATTTATGTACTTATATCATCTCTTCCTCTGAGGAAATTGCTAATAGAATGATTCAGGAGTGTGTTCACTGAATCTTATGGTTTCTTGGCTTTTAATTCCATAATATTTCTGGTGATACATGGAATTCATTTAGCTGATGGGTCATTTTCATTTGTCAGGCCGAAAAAGCAAATGAAAAACCAGATTGAAAACCTCCCCAAAAATTGAAATTCCTGATTGGCTTGTCAGAATTGCAGAAAATTTTCTGAAACCTTTATTAGCTGCAAGTTGAAGGAATGATAGTACTTTGCATAAGTTAAAAGAGTTGGCTTTTAGTCATTTTCTGCTTTCTCCATTGAACTTTCACGCTATTGATGCAATAATTCAAGTATCTTCCTGTTCATGATAAATCTGAGATCTTAAGCACGTAACTTAGTGCTGATCATCTAGCTTACAAATTCTTAGTGGATCCTTTTCTCTTCAACTTCTGAAAAATTATTATTCAATATACACAGGTCTTGCCGTAATGGGAGATGTGAACCCTTTTAGAGCTTGCATTGGGACGAGTGGAGAAGCTGTTCCGTCAACTAGCAGGCTGAGCAATCATGCAAACTTTCCATCAAGACCTCGGATTTTGCACAGGATTTCTGAAACAGGAGATGAAAGCTTCGGTGCGTGTAATTCTGATGTCAAAGATAGCAAGAGACATTCCATTTCCGACTTCTCCAAAGACTCTTGGGATGATAATACATTGAGTTTGATTCAAATAGTGAAGAACAATGATGTGAACCTCTTCTCTAGCTTCAACACTTCAGACAATCAGGTTTTCAAATCTGCAGATCAATCTGTAGCTATTGTTCATCCTGTTATGCTTTGTACAATCCTGACAATTACGATCATATCTTCTCAGAATGGACAATCTGGAAAAGGTGTGAATGGCTTGACTCACCACTTGAGCTTGCCTAAGACTTCCATAGAGAAACTTCTGCACTTTCAAAGTTCTATTCCTTGCAAAATTCGAGCTAAAAGAGGTTGTGCTACCCACCCACGAAGCATAGCAGAGAGGGTATATATTACATTTAGCAACAAGAACAAACAAATGAATCATCCATTTGGTATACTCATCTCCTATGCTTAATTTATAGGTAAGAAGGACTCGTATCAGTGAAAGGATGAGAAAACTGCAAGAGTTATTTCCCAACATGGACAAGGTAGTTTGGAATCATCACTTATTTAATTTGTTTTGCATCAGACTTAATCTTCCATTTTATGTTCATACTCTTTCTTTGGTTATTGACAGCAAACAAACACGGCAGATATGTTAGATGTGGCTGTTGAGTACATTAAAGATCTCCAGAAACGGGTGGAGGTAATCATACAGAAAAGTTCACATGAAGCTTGAACTAAAGTGGCTCTTATCTTCTCCTACCTAATTAGTTTCACTTTCTGCAGATCCTCACGGATACTAGAGCCAAGTGCACGTGCTCAAGGAAACAGAAACTCTGTTCACCCCCTGAATGATTTCGAACTGTACAGATACCAGAAAAAGAAATTCAGAAAGAAAGGTTTAGATGTTGTAAAAATGCTTGCTTTTTTTTGTTAAGGTAGTAACATTGTAGGCAATCTTCAATTAGAAAGATGAACTCTGCTACATCTTTTGCTTTATGATTTGTGTAGATTAATCTGATTTCCAAAGATTAAACTACATCTTTTGCTTTATGATTTGTGTAGATTAATCTGATTTCCAAAGATCAAAAAAAGCATGACCCACAAGAGAGATCTTCATAAAATAAATAAATTATCGAGTCAAAACTATGTTCCGAAACTGTCAATAGATACATAACGCGGAATTTAGAAAAGTCGAATAATATGCAGCTTATTCATAATTAATAGAGAATTTTTTTTGAAGAAAAAGTATTTATTTATTGAAACGAATCAACATCACAATTTAGAGTGTCTAACAAAAAAACAAATAGCATGTCCCAACTAAACCTATTGGGATATTTAGTAGCTGATTTAAATAATAAGTGGGCTACCATATTTACATAACTTAGAATCCATTTAAATATAAAGAATTGAAAAACACATGCTATTAGTTTGCCTTCTTCCAGTATCACTTCCAACTCATTGATGTTAGTTCTTGATCCATGAAACTTTTGCACTAACTAAAGACAATCTGTTTTCACCTCAACTAACGTTAAGCTAGATTGTATCGATCAAGATAAGGCTTTTTTAAATGCGATAACTTCAGCAATAAGAGGATTATAATTTGATATAGAAAAATATGAGAAACGTTTAACAAACTGACCTCTCTCTCCTCTTATTACTAAGCCATATGATATAATCTCCTGATCATATTGAATCGCAGCATTAAAATTGCACTTCATAGCTTTAACATTTGGGCCTGACCAACAGATAGCAAATTCATCATCACTTGTTGTTAGATAAGAATTTCTAGTCTTAGATTGAGCATGTTACTGTTCTTCAGGAAATCTAATTGAAGAGGCAACAATAACTCTATGATCTAATCTTTTATTCTGCCATATTAAAGAATTTCGAGCATTTCACAAATGTCACACAAGTACAAAAATCCGACTCACCACATCTATCTAGTCAACCAAGAGATTATGTAAAAAAAGTATTAAAATTTAGAGCAACAGGATAAAGCCTAGCATGCACGAGCTTGATCACATTCTAACAGTGCACGAGAAATTGTTATATGATACTATAAAGCGTAATAATAAAAGCAGTGAAACTTATTTTCATTTTGATACCATTATCTCCAGCAGTCCATCCATACTAAAGTAATGATAACAATGATACAAAAAGATATTAAAGAAAAGTAAAAAAATGGGAATTTATTAAATTTAATTGAAGTTAAAAAAAGGTTTGGGTGGGCTCACATAGACCAAAGTCGATAATTTTCATGATTTCTATGTTTATTTATTATTATTATTATTTCCAAAATCACTCTCATTTTGCCTTTTCCTCTTGCATCAAACGAAACAAACCCCTCACAAATTCTCCTTCATGTCTTAATCTACCAACCATTGTGTTTGATCTTCTGATTCAACTGTTTTTTTGATAAGAACTGTTGATAGATTAGAGGTAATGTTGATGGGGTTGTGTGTGTATAGGTGATAGATGATATATATGTAAAAATTTGATCTTGAAACTGAAAGAGAATAAGGTATTTACACTGAAAGATGCCGAATTTACAAGTGAATTTGAATCAAAAGATCGACTACGTCTTCAAAATCGTGCTGGTCGGCGATTCGGCAGTGGGGAAATCGCAGTTATTGGCTCGATTTGCGAGGAATGAATTCAATATAGACTCCAAGGCCACGATCGGCGTCGAGTTTCAAACTAAAACTCTGATCATCGATCACAAGATTGTCAAGGCTCAGATTTGGGACACTGCTGGTCAAGAACGGTACTTCTTTTCTCGTTTTCCTTTAATCTTTCGATCTGTTCATGATTTAGTTACTGAGTTCAACGCCTTGCGGTTATACGTACGTTCTCGCGCGCTTTTTTTTTCCCCCCCTGTCTTTTGACAAATTCCGATCCTGACGAGTTTGGTTCTGGATTGGGATTGGTGAATGTGAGTGAATGACATAATTTCATTATTTGACGATTTCATGGTATACCGAAAACATTTGTCTTTGTCAAAATCCTGTCCTGGAGCCTGATTAAGTACCAAAAAACTAATCCCTCCACTTTCTCCTATTCAAAACTTGTTCTTCTATTAAGCACTGATCTGATCATCACATGCTGAACTTGTAAAGTTTACATTCGTTGTGTGCTTGGAGTTGTTTCTTTTTTCTTGTCTTCATTGTGTTCTTCCTCAAATCTTTCTTGTCTAGTAACTTGTGGGCAAAGAAAATTCCCTAGTGTGAAGATGGGAAGAATGTGCTGGAAAGGAAGTTCTGATTTTGTTGCTGCCTGCCAAGGTTAATTGAAAGGCTCTATCAGTTATGTATCTGTATATCAGTGTAGGCAAGTCTTGCAATTCGCAGACATAAAGAATTCTTTTAGGATGGCATGATAAAGCCTCTTCACATAGCGACTCTATCATGTTCGTTGTAATGGAATGATAGCTTCATTCTGCTAATTGAAATTGGGTGCTTTATTAGAGATCTGTTAGGATACTGTAGAGAAGTTGTAAGCTACGACAAGGTTGAGAATATTGAAGGAACTAACCCCCTGTAAATGTTTGATAAAGGCATTTGCAGATGGACTAGAAAATGTTTAACCTGTAATTTGTTTTGTGTCAACACCAGCTATCGAGCAGTAACAAGTGCTTACTACAGAGGTGCAGTGGGGGCGATGCTTGTGTACGACCTAAGCAAGCGTCAGTCATTTGATCATGTTGCCAAATGGTTGGAGGAGTTGCGGCAGCATGCTGATAACAATATTGTCATCATGCTTATAGGCAACAAGTCCGACTTGGGAAGCCTTCGAGCTGTACCTGTTGAGGATGCTAAGGAATTTGCCCAAAAAGAAAACCTTTTCTTTATGGAAACATCTGCACTTGATGCCACTAATGTTGAATCGGCTTTCCTTTCAATCTTGACAGAGATTTATCGAATTGTCAGCAAGAAGTCCCTTGTTGCCAATGATGAAAATGAATATGAAGGAAATTCATCACTTCTCAAGGGAACTGCCATCCTTATCCCAACGCAGGAGCCAGGGTCAGGGAGAAGGACTTGTTGCGGTACATAATACATTGTTTTCCTTACACGATGTGCATCATCCCTTTTATCACAGAATGCCAATCCTACCATAGAATAGCTATCGCCCTCTTGAAGCTTGGAGTTTTGTATGGCAGGTGATAGATTCTTCCTTCATCGAGAATTTACAGGGTTATTAGGAAATGGTAGTTCTTGAAGATCAAATTTCAAATCTTCAACAATACAGGAATTTTATCTGGTTATAATCCAAATGGACAAACTTCTGTAGGCAACATATATTTTTACATCATAATAGAAAAAAATTTCTTAACTGTTTGTTTACTCTGCCATAGCCAAACTTAAGAAATTGTTTTGTTCTGCTGCTGGGTGGATTGGTATACAAATTCAAGGACTTTCAATCGTTGAATGATCTCTACCAAGAATTGTAATAACAGTATCTTAGTTTGACACTAGGCTTGGTGTTTCTTGCAACTAGTAGTATTAGTGAATCCGGTTTCCGTTCTTGTTAGGCATGGTGTTGTAGGGTATTGTAAGAAGGACCTTGCCTTGCATTCATGTCCCTATAAGAGCTGCTTTCCTTGTTGATAAAAGTATATAATGAGTAATCATTAAAGAATGACGTGAATCGATGATGTGGGGAAGTCATTTTGTAGGACAAATCCTATTAGATTTAGACATCTTATGTAATGTAGTTGAAATAACTGAATTCTAGTTTTATTCCTGAACATTGAATCATATGTATTATGTAATAGGGAGTTGGTCTCATCATCAACAGAATTACGCCTGCATTGTTCTTAAGACTGCGGTTGGAAGTGATTTCATTGCATCAGGACATTCAAAGAAAATGGGATTGTGCGCTTAATATAATATTTTGCCAAGTTATATCGAACAATAATCTTGATAAGGAAAAGAACATATATGATCCATTATACTAAATTAGCATGTAATTGTCTATCTTATTTCTGACTGCCTAAAGAAATGGCCCCTCGGACAGATCCATCTCTACACGTTTATTCTTACATTAACCTGCCATGTTGATCAGCTTTCTAGTACTTCTACTTCTTCATAGTTTCACCTGCATACATGTAAAATCAATCACGCGGTCAAATGGTCAATAACAGAAAGAAGAAAAAGTGTTACAGGTTGCTGATTCTTCTGCTATAAGAATCATTAATCACACCTGAATCACAAATCCCATACAAATTTTCTATGTACACCAGAATAGCAAGAAATCTGTGTGAGTGTTAGCAAGAAAAGGTACATGGTTCGAAATTAGCCGTGCACTTGTCAGGAAGTTGCATGGCCATGTTCCTGTCAACACCCGATATCGGAGGTCCATTCACCAGAACACATAAGCAAGGCTGGCCTAGACTTTTCACGGCATTGCAACAGGCATCACTTGGTGGTATAGCACTGAATGGAGCAACCGCTGCTCTGCAAGGTATCAGCTGGACAACTGCTGCGAAGAAAGTGCTAGTACAAGCCTGACATTTGCTCTGCTCCATCAATAAAGCTGCCACAACCACGAGTATCAGCAATGGCAGGAACTTAACACCTGAAAGCTTCATCTTTAATTATGAGCAGCTCTTTCTGTTCTCTCTTTCTTATGTAAAGCATCTGGCTTTCTGAGTAGTTCATTTATATATAGCAAGTTTGTTCAAAGTCATGCCATCATGCATTGGCCTCCTAATCCCAAGTTACACAGATCATGTCATTTTTGTTTCAACTCTGCATGCTTTTGCTCTGACTTGTATGTATCAACTGTCAAGGAACTAATCTCCAACATACTGTTCAGTTTTAGTTGATGCTAAAACTAAGTGGTGGTTATTTTATGTTACCAAAATTTCTTTTTATTCTGAGCTTGACAAATTTGATTGTGTGGCTAAACTAAATACAAGTTGGAGTAGAATTGCTAACATACCTAATATGGGCTTACCTTAGAATGCTCGTTGTTCTTTTATCTCCAAACCTGTAAAAACTGAAATTCTGGAAAGTTTGATAGTTATGTAGTTACTGTAATAGAAAAGACGCTAGCTTTAACACTAAATTGACGTCCCAGCCCTTGGGAAGATCAGAAATAGCCATGTTCGTTAGGTTTCAAGATTCTGGAGAACTTTGGCATCATTCTAAGAATCAGTATGAACATAAAATGGCAGAAGATAAAACACCTCTGAAGAGTCAATAACAACAAAAGACAAAATTTTTTCGGGATTCCTATGTATTCCCTTTTAGATTGATTACTGGGAAGCTCTTGTTCAACAAAATCTCCTGCAATGGTGGGCGGATATTTGGTGGTAAGTGGGTTTTGCTTTCTGGCAACTCTGATTCCATCAATATAGTTAACAACAACAACATGCCATCTCCTGAAGTTAACCGCTCAATCTGGAAACTGAAGCAATGTACGTAAAGTGCATGGCCTCCGGTGTTTTACCGTATGAATGAGAACTCATGTTGAACCTTCAGTTCACTTTTCCATTTCTTAGCCAAATCCAAAATGTTTAGGTCTGGTCAGGGAATCTCAAGAACAGTTAGAAAGTTTTTGATACCCAACAAACAGGAAGTGCTCTCGAGAAGACATGGGCCATGGAGTCCAAAAGGCATGAAGCCGAGGTGGGTGAATTTGGAACAAGAAAGAAACTTGGGAACGAGTGTCACTATCAGTCGCTAACTACCTAAAAATAAAACCTCACCCTCCCGCTCTTTTTCAGGAGAGCGTAAATCCTCAGAGTCACACACCTCCTCCTGACTTTCTTTGCACGTATCTTCTTCCTCACCATTTTAGATATTCTTCTCTTTTTCTTATTTTTGTTGGCCTGCGAAATGCTTGTTTGTTAACTAATGGTGCAAATACAGAGGTTAATTTCCACTGGGACGTGCCTTGTTTGTTCCATTCCTCAATCTTTCTTAACAAACATGTTGGCGAGTTATAGGAATTTCGTTCTGATTCTACTTTTATGGATATTTGGTGCTGTAAGTTACTTGGGTATCATCGTTCCTTCTCTTTCAGTTTCTGCTGTAACTTGGTGCATGGATTCATCTTTGTTCTTTCTTAGTAATAACATTGCATGATTTGAAACTCCCTCAAGTTTCCAACCCAAATTCAACGATCCATAATCCCTTGGAACCTTTTACCTTTGCTATAGGTGGTCAAAATGGCGGGAAAATTCAGCAAAAGGAGGAACCGGAGGGGATCAATCAATGTCCTCCACTCGAAGGTATCATGCACTGCTGCTGTGAAAGATATCTCTACTTCCGAGAACAGGAGAGCTGATGCAAATAGCGTTCCAGATTCAACTGAATCAACCCACCCGGAACTACTGAACACTGAAACCTCAAGTTCAATGACCCAACACAAGCAAGGTGACAAGTCAGTTTCATTGCATTTCCCCAATACAAAAGGAACCGAAAAGGATATTTAGATGCTTGATTTATTTGTTCTTTCGCACCACCAACTTGGTGTTACTACTTTTTGTTTAGCAGTCAAAGGTTGCTGTTCCATAAAGCATTTGCGTTGTTCAAAGTCTTATGAATAGTGTCCTAACAGCTGTTTTTAATCTTTATCCTCTGCTTTGGGTGCAGGTGACCTTCATCTGTGTCCTGAATGTGTCAAAACACTAAATGACTAGAACTTTGAACTACAAGTGTGCTAAGTTGACCATGAAGCTTTGCTTTTGTTGTTTGGTAAGTATTATGTGGGCAAAAGTACTTAACAATGCCTGGAATTTTACTTTGTCATTGTGTTATATAAGTATCTGTTCTCTGGATATCAAGTCTCATATCTTGTACTCTAATTCTTAACTAGAGGTGCTAATTTTCTTATAGGAATAAAGTCCCTTGTGTATTCTGACATTTAGTTATATTTCTGTTCTTTCCTTTTAACACAATAAGTTGACACTTTAATGTACAAATCCAGTTGAACACTGGAGATTCCATCATGGACATAAGACAATTCACTTCTTGACGCCGCCGAGACCTGTTTCTTCACATGCTATGACTTGTTACTGCATACGAAAGATGGTTCTACTCATCACCTGGAAGATTATAATGAGATTTCTGAAGTAGCTGATATTACAACTGGGGGTTGTTCCTTGGAGATGATTGCTGGTATATTCGTCTAACTTAATTTTTTCTAGTAGCAGGGAGTGAATGTGGACTCTAACATGGTGACCATTTTGCAGTACCCTATGTTGATAGATCAATGAGGGCACAAGTTCACCGAGTAAGAGAATTGTTTTCACTTTCAGCACTTCATACTTCATTATCAACTGCTCTCGCCCTAGAGTATGAAACTGCACAGAACAAGGCCCCAGGTTCGGGTGACTTGTCCAATGCATTGTTTGATATGTTTTTGAGCAGCATGTCCTATCACTTGTGGTTATGGAAGTTCATATTAGAAATTTGGACCCAGATACTGTGAGAACTGAGGTTCCCAAGCTTGATGATCTAGGATTCATGGAGGATGTCTAGGGGTAGATTGCTGTCATGTCATCAAAAAGACTCAGTGTGTGGAGAGCATTGAATTTTCATCCTTTAATCCTCCCCCGAGGTGCAGAAGGTCTGCATTTGTGCCTCTTTTTACTTATCTTGAAATAACCTGTTACACTTTGTTGTCGAATGGAAGTTAGTAAGACAACAATTCTGTCTTTCTTATTCACTTTCCCGTTTTCTGTTGGTCTTTAGACTTTTTGGGGATCTGATTTGGTTATAGCAACATTGGTGGGCAATCAATATTGTATTATTGGAACAACAAAAATGTTCCATGCCAATTCATGCACAGGAGATGTCCTTGAACTTAGACCAAGTAAAGCTACTTCTGAAGGCACCACACTTATCGGGATTTTTGCATAAAATTAGCTCAAAGTTACTTCAGAAAAGGTAAAGGAAAGTGATGAGAATTCTGTTATCTTGATTATTAGGCTGCTGCATTGTGTTTATTTAATCTATACTGTAATGATTCTTCTATTTTCTTATTTGAAGCTTGTGACATTATGGAGAAAAACGCTTCTGCACATCCTTTTGTAAATGTTGAATCTCTTCTCCCACCAAATTCATGGTTAGGGTTATGTTCCACTCCAGGCAAGTTTTAGATTCACAAAGTGCTCTATGAAGATTCTACTTAGCTGTCATAGCTGTGAGGAGCACTGCTCTTTTTTAATTTCTTTTTTTTTCACTTAGATCTTTTCTCTTTCCAGTTGCATTTAATCCCAGATTGATTTGTTTGATTTTTATTTGTGCTCTATAGTGTCTCTGAAACTGCTCAGTTGTAATAACAAGATCTTTTGTCGATTCTAGTATGGTTTTCTTCTCTTTCCATCTTCATATCTTTATCTTTAGGTTTCAAGTCTCAAGTGTGATGCTGCAACCCTGTCCTACCCTCCAAGCCCTAGTATCCACCCTGTATGAGCTAGTATGCACCAATTGTTGATGCTGTCCAAACATCATCAATGAAAATTTTGTTACAGAAATGAAACTCAAGATATCCAGGGTCATTTCTAGTTCTATTAAGTGATGGTCATCAGCAGGGTCATTTCTAGGGGTGACTCCTGTTAGGTTGTTAAGTGATGGTCATCAGCAGTCCCTACCTTCTACATTTTATTCTTAAAACACAATAACACGTGTTCTTTTCAGGTTGCTGACGGAACAAATCACTTACCTCGTTTGTGGGATCTTTTAACTAATGAGATCATGGTCAGACCTGCTAAATACATTCTCAAGGTGATTGTTATTGTTTCACCTTCTTTCTATCCTGTTCTAAACTTTCTACATGTGACGTCATTACTTTCTGGCCCCGGGTTAAGGATTGGATCTGGACCCCTTGTTATTTGTAGCTTGCACCTTTTTTTATATATCGTTTTCAATTGCTGGATGTTCCGTGGGATACAGAGGATTATGATCTTGGTCCAGCTATCTCACATTTTCTAAACTGTTTCTTTGGAAGCTGTGAAGCTATAGGTCTGAAAGTTGTATCACGGAGTCATAAAAAAGTATGGCAAGAGATATTTGCACTGCCATGATTTGATTTATTCAATTTAGCCCCATATTTGTTTGCAGTTTTAAGTTTATTTGAGCAACATTTTAAGTGATATGTTAACTGATCATCTATCGCCAGTAAAAGAAAAAATTTCAGCTATTGTTCAATCATCAATTATTTGAGTAACATTTTAAGTGATATATTGTAACTGATCATCTATAGCCAGTAAAGGAAAAAATTTCAGCTATTGTTCAATCATCAATGTTCTGATGTACTCTAGATATTTTTGCAGGATCAAGCTGGGCATCATCCTTCAGGGAAATCCTTTAGTACCCATTTGAGGTGGAAAGCAGTATATGCAAGAAAGAATCAATCCTCCTGCATGAATATTAGCTCAGCTTCTCGATGGTTTGATATTCAAGAGTTTGCAAAGTTCAAGTATCAGTTATCATTTCTGTTTAGCTTTAGTAGATCCACAGTTTGCTATCTTGAGTTTTATTTGCCTCGTATCTTTTTTATGTTTTCTTTTTCTTCTACAGAGAAAGGTGTAGTTGTGTTTGTGTTTGTGATTTTGATCATTATATTTGTCTTTTGATACTAATCTGTGAGAACAATCTATATATGTGACAATCATCTTGGTGCAAGCATAATCCATGGGATTCTTCCACCATAATATAGACACCAGTATTTATTGGCAATCATATTTTGTCCATCTCTCTTTTTATCTGCCTGTTTTGTGTTTAAGTATATATATATGATGTATCTCAATATGCATATTGATTTATTCATTTGTATTAGACATATTCTAGTACTAACCTGAAAGTGGCACTAACTTGTGTCCTTGCAGTTTGAGTTGCCAGACAAAGCGAGGTTATTGGTGATGAAAGTTTCAATTATACATAATCTTTGCCAAAAGGTAATTTCAACTTCCTATTGGACCCCGAGAGAATTTCTATAGGTCACTTCATGCAGTTGAGCCTGAGCTCCTGAATGGTAGATAATTAACCTTTATATGACTCTGTTAATAGGTGGGCATTACAATTGCAGCTTGCAAATATGATCTTAGTTCTGCTGCACCATTCCAGGTGTTAGATGTTTCACATCTCCAGCCTGTTGTGAAACACTCAGTTAATGTTCAGAAGCTAAGGATATTGGATGAGGTACGTGATGTATTTCGTTGACTCAACCAAAACTGTGACATGACTGTACAGTATCATTTAGCATAATTCAGTTTTAAAAGGGCTAGATGTTGTCTTCCTCTTGAAAAGTTGAAGTTTGTTTCTAGTGAAGTTTCACTTCACATGAGGCTATCGGCTTAGAAACTTTCATTTGTTGGAAGAATTTTTTCAGCAGATGGACATACTTCTGTTTGACAAGTAAGCATGGAACTCTAAATTTGTAAAATGTGAACGGGGAACTGTATTGTTTATTGTCTTGTGAAATTCCAATATAACTAATTAGTAAATCCTATGGCTTTTTCTCAAGGGTAAGCTTAATGAAGCCTACACATATTGTCTGAGACGTTTTCAATTCTTCAACAAGTATTGATGATATTGCTTCGTGGTGAAATCTTCAGTTTGGCATTTAATGTTGTAATATGTAACAGGTGCTGGTCCAATGCATCGAGAAGTTGCTAACTGTTGTAGGTAATCATCACTCATTTACTGTAGCTTTAACATGTGTTGTTTTCTTCATGTTATCAAGTACTAGTCTAATATCTATTTCTAAATTTATTTTACATCAACAAATTCAACAACTCCAAATTTCGGAGTTGAAAATGCTTTTTTTCTCATACGTGAAATTGATCTCATGTCATTAGATATCTTGCCATGGTTCTTTATTATACCAGAGATATGGCTGGGGCAAACATACAACTGCACAGGGAACTAATCATAAATGAACAATGCCTTGGATTAGACCATCCAGATATGCTCGCTGTTGAGTCATCCCTGTTAGACCTTGCATGTAATTTTTCTTATCCTCTCCTGGGTATTTCCTGCCTCTTCATTATGCACTTGATGCATAGATGCACTTAGTATTTGTTTTCTTTTTCATATATGATTTGTTACCAGCATTAAAATGCAAATAAATGTCCGATCACATGCAATTGAGGACTTCTCTTGATTTCAATCATGCTAATACAGCTATGGTAATATGGCCCTCTTTTATCATGGGCTGAACCAAACTGAACTTGCACTGCGACATGTCTCATGCATTGCTTTTGCGGAGTCTGTCATCGGGTCCAGATCACCCTGATGTGGCAGCTACTATTATAAATGTGGCAACGATGTACTGTGATGTTGGGAAAATAAATTTAACGCTCTTCCCTATCTCCAAGAGGCCTTAAAAAGAATGAGCAACCACTTGGGAAGGACCACATACGAACTGCTGTGTGATATCATGCCACTGTTTGGGTGCATTCAAGCTCTCACCAAGCATGTATCTTTGGAGGAATTCTTGTTAGTCTTGCGCCTGTAAGAATATTTATCATACTGATTGTTCATTCCTTGTGCTGTGCGCAGCATGAGAAGAAAACATACGATATTCTTGTCAAACAGCTAGGTGAGAGGGACTCCAAAAACTGGCTGGAGACACTTGCTTAGAGTTGCCGCAGCAGTAATCCCTGGTTCAGGCCTAATGTGGGCCCTCTGTTAAGGTCCATATGCAGCCCTTTTGCTCTCTTAGCCCAAAGATTTCCTTGAAGTTGTTGAAGTAATCGCAGCTTCAGGCCTGATATGGGCCCGCTGTTGGGGGTCCATATACAGCCCTTCTTGTTCTATTAGCTCAAAGCTTTCCTTAGAGTTGCTTCGGCCCATTATTGAGGTCCATATGCTGCCAGTCTTGTGCTACCAGCCCAAGCTTTCCTTGATATTGCTTCGGCCCAGAAGTAAATGCCAGGTTCAGGCCTAATATGGGCCCAAAAATAAATCCAAGTTCAGGCCCATGAAGACTTGGATCCCAACTAAGCCGAAACTGATATCTAAGGTTTGTCCCAACCTCAACAATTACATTAGGTTAAGCTCAGGACTCTTGTACGGCCCAAATTCACATCACAAACTGGGCCCGAAATTCAAGCCCTAACATAGGTCTCATGTTCAACAGCTCCAACCGAACGTCTTAAATATCGCAAAGTTGCAGACTAGCCTAAATTTTAGTAGTTAGATATCTCTCGTATATGAATCTTTCAAGACTTGTATGTACAGTGCTAATTCATACCTTCAAACAAAAGTACGTTTAGTGCTCTCAAACATTCATCGACGGCTAACACTAACAACCATGTATGCTACGAAAGCTAATGGCATAATAGAATAAGATAGCTTACATCAATTACGCCGTACCATATAAAAATAGCAAGGTTAGTGCTTGGAGTACAATCTTCCAACTATAACCTCGAATTATCTACAACAAATGCCACCGTAATACATTTGTTAAAATAACAGCAGAAGTACTCCCTAATAAATCATTTTTGAGTCATTCAATATTGCCCGTACAAAATTTGACCTTTTTCCAATTCCTAAACCATCATGCTGAATAAGAAAAATAATAAATAAATAATGCTGGATCTACGTTGGACCACTTTCTTTTATCCGGATGCTCCAGCAGCGCGTTTGTCATAGTCACCTCGTTCTTCTTTGGCAAACTCTTCAATCAATTCTCGTTGTCTTGGAGTCAAATTTCTGCAGTTTAAGTCATCAAATATGGTTTCTTAGGCAAAGTAAGTAATTCCCACACCCCACAAAACGTCAAGCTATCATGCCCAAAAAGGGGGAAACTATTGAATAACAAGATGAACGGTTGCCTAACTAATTGTTTGCTTTGACTACAACCTTGTGCCAATGACTTGCCTAGAGCATCAAGTGTACATAAGGGCGTGAATGTGCAAGTATTAAGACACATTTAAATTGAGATAAGTAAGCCATACACTGGCATGCTGACGTTGAAGTGCACAAACTGATCACCAAATGCATACGACCCTCTTGCTTTGATACCTACAAAAAAAGAACAGAAAGAACCAACTCATAGGAAGGTAACCTTATATAAGGAAGAAAAAGATGAGCAAAAATTGTATGAATAAGGTTCAAGAAGCCAAGATATCAACACAGTTAATATCTTCAAATATGTATGTGCTACTAAGCACAGGACTGACAAGAAGAAGAAAAGACTGCCAACTAATGTAAATCTCAAAATAAAGAGTCGCAGACATTTTGTCTATCAGGTTAAAAAGATAACTTCAAGTACACGCTGCCGTCAAACACTAATCTAATATTTGTTATGTAGCACGAATATAACAAAGTACAACACAAATAAATAAGCACATGAATAGAACCTTAATGCGTGCATCATAATCTGCAAGAAAACGACATTTTGATTCCTATCACCCAAGTGCAATACACCCCTTAAAAGACCCATTCAAATTAGAGATTATTGTATAGAATTCCGAGTAATCATGTTCTCACCTTTCTTCTTTAAAACCACCTTCTGACCTGGTTGGGTGCCAGGGCGGACCTGAAAATATATAACTTACAGTTACTTGATAATTACTTGAATAATAAATTGTCCAACAGGAGCTCTACAAACCTTTAGTACAACATCTCCTGTGAGGGTTGGGACCTGAATGGTTCCACCCAAAATTGCCTGCAAAAATGTAAAATAAATGTGCCACATAGATAATTATGAAAGTGGCATAGTTTAAAGTGAGAGGCAACGTAAATAAGGAAACCTAAAAAGGAAGAAAAGAGAGGAAAAAGAAACTCTAGCTTATTCTAAATAGTTGAAGAATTACAGCGCCCAACCAAACAAATCGAGTAGGATTAATCTGCATTGAAATTCTAAAATATTCTTCCCATTAGTTGGCTTACCTGAGTGATACTAAGAACAGCATCTACATGGATGTTAGAGCCTTCTCGTCGGAATACCGGATCCTCTCGCACCTAAAAAAGGCTACTTTGGTGATCCTCATAAAAATAAACATTGGAGACGTAATGAAAGCAACACCCAGTTCTGTAGTGTAATGATGTGTAACAAAGCAGTTGTCCACACACATGAAAGAAAAGGAAAGCAAAAAAGAAGTTATTAAAACATACACCCTAAAAGCCATACCCCTGCCACCAAAGCTGTCAAGGAAATAACCTTGAATTTTTCCCCACATGCCAACATTTAGAATCATTTTTAGCCTCAAAGAATTGCATCCTTGGCACTTTTCAAGCAACTTATTTTCAGTGCCGGCTAAAGGTATTAACCAAATGACTAAGCATGTCCATTGATAACATACACAATACAAAGAAATTCGGATTACCTTAATGGTGACAAAGAGATCACCATTTTGATTTCTGTCTGGGTCTGCTCCGCCACATCTTGCCACTTTTATAGTTTCCCCGTCATCTACTCCTATATAACCAGAAGCTCGAAAGGTAAAAACCATAACAAAAACTGATCTAGGAACAAACGTAATATTCAATTTTACTACAAACAGGATTCTGAAACAAGAATTTCGAAGAACAATTCAGTTCCAATAGGAGACAAGTTAAAATTTTAAGCCTTGCTCGTACATTACTCTTTGCTGATATGTCAGCAGATTATAATCAACTTCTGATACATCATGAATTTCAACAATTCAGTACACCAGAATCTGATGAATCAGTTGTTTCTATATATAGTCAAATAAATTAAGTCTTCCTTCAAGAAACAAACCCCTTCATGTGAAAAGAACTAAAATTTGGGAACTAACTAAGTCTATTAGGAATATGGCTGTCTAAAATTTAAAGATTTAGAACAAAAAAATTAACTTCAGAAAGGCTCATTTCTTTAGAAAACATGTAGCTTATACAACTCAAAAGATACCACGCACTACGAGCTTCTCTCCTAGAAGTTGTTTGGAACTAGGTAATCATTACAGCAGTTAGAACTTCATTAACCATCAGAACTTGTCTCGAAGTAGGTGACAGTGGACAGTTTGCAAATGAGCCAGCATGTTCAATAAGGGATCATGAACTCAGCTCATTTTGGACTCAACAAGACTGGGATCATTTTGTAAACGAGTCAAATCCAAATATATTTTGAAAGATTGTTCAATAAATGAGCCAAGCTTGACTTAAAA
>JAOTAX010000004.1:59758-81788 GCA_025629825.1 Erythroxylum guanchezii | reverse complement strand
GGTCTTCCTATTCTCTTGCCACTAAGCTCCTGCATGTTACCATGATGAAAAGGCGTGGATGAATGTGATTTCGTGGCAAGTGTTTGACTAGTTCTTTGGACACCTGGAAGTGGTGGTTAACAATGATGCTCTAGGATATTGGCTTCACACAATCTGAATCAGACAACTGTTTGTTTACGAGAGGTAACCATGATTCCTTTATCTCAATCGTAATTTATGTAAATGACTTGCTATTGGTTGGACCAGACGTAGATATCATCAGGTTGATTAAACTGCATCTACACGACAAATTCACAATCAAGGACTTGGGCAGTGCAAAATTTTTCGTCGGAGTCGAAATTGCAAGGTTTGATAGAGGGATGTTTTTGTCCCAATCAAAGTACATCAAGGACATCATTCGAGATGTGGCGACTTAAAAACTGCTGCCGTGCCCATTCCACAAGGCACCAAGTTATCCATTGACGACGGAGCTCTATTGCCCAATCCTGAAAAATATAGGAGAATTGTGGGACAACTGTTATACCTGAATTTTACACGACCGGATATTACCTACGCTGTCCAACAATTAAGTCAATTAAACACAGCACCAAGACAGCCCCATTGGAACGCTATGGTACATGTATTACGTTACTTGAACGGGTCATCAAAGAAAAAACTATTTTACCCTGTCCAAACAAATCCAAAACTTAAGGCTTATTCCAATTCCGATTGGGCTGGTTGTGCGTATTCTCGCAAGTCAGTAACCGACTATTGCATATTCTACGAACATGCCCCGATATCATAGAAAACCAAGAAACAACACACAGTCAGTTGCCCATCCGTCGAAGCCGAATATCGGAGCATAGCAAGCACTCTATGCGAGTTACGGTGGATTGCGTATGTTTTGCAAGATCTGCAAGTAAAACCAGAACCACCTATCCCATTTTATTGCGATAACATGGCAGCCATACATATATCCGAAAATCCAGTCTTTCACGAAAGGACAAAACACGTGGAGATTGATTGTCACTTAATTAAAAATGCTATCAAGGATGGATTCATACAAACCCATCACTTACCATCGCAACATCAAATTGCCGACAGCTTCACAAAGTCTCTCACTCCACTAAATTTTTCGAACAACATTTCCAAGTTGGGTCTTATTAATGATCCAACTTGAAGAGGAGGTGTTAGAATATATGATCCAATGGGCTTCAGATCCAATAACCATTGCACATGGAACAAATGCTCACCAGAGAATATATGATCCAATGGGCTTCAGATCCAATAACCATTGCACATGGAACAAATGCTCAGCCGAGAAAAGACAAAGCAAAGACAGAGCATAAAAGGAACAACGCATGAAAATAGCAACGGACACAGTACACCACAGCACACCTTCATTTGCACAGCCAGCAGACACAATACACCACAGCACACCTTTATTTGTACAGCCTTACTTTTTTTTGTCGAGTAATGATTCACCATCTGTTATAGAGAGAAATAAACCCAACATGTATATATAATCCATGTACAGCATTGAATACATATTTACGAAGAGCAACCAATTTCTCATTCTCTTCTCCGATCGTTCACTCCATTACTGGAGTTTCTTGCAAACCCTCCATGGATGCTGCGAATTCCTCCATGTTGGTCTGTCTCCAACATAAGCTCGCAGAAGTGCAACTTCATCAGCATATGTTTCTAACTTCTTGTATATTACAGGCTCAGCTCTCACACAGTCTGCATTCATACACCATAACCATTCCACTCTGAATAAATTAGTTCTTAGGGAGGTAAACTTATGCATAATCAATAGAAAAAATAGAATTGAAGACGGAAGAGAAAGGTAGTACCGGGGCACCAACAGAGATTAGTAGAAGGATCTTTATCTGCGAGGAAAAGGATGAGATTGAATTTGAAATTGGGTGCATCTGCTCTGAACTTATCGAATACTGCGTCAAAGCTTGAGAGTGTTGCATCCACCATCTTCAACCCCATTTTGGTCTCCTGGATCTGGTTAAAACGGAATGAGAAAACGAAAAGCAATAAGATGAAAATGGAAGCCAAGAAGAAAAACGTACGTCTTCTTCTCCTCCTCTGAGTCGGCACTAATATCATATAAAACAAAAAGGTAATTCTGCGTACAATCGCACTTCTTCTTTTTCATCTTCTCGGGTTGGTTTGGTTCATCGATTCCGCCGCCATATCATCACTCGCTAATCTCTTTGGGCCAAAGCCCATCCATCTCAATCATCAAAGTAATTCGTTTTGTTTTGTTTTGTTTTGTTTTTAATTTATTCACAATCGTGCGAGGCAAGGAAAGCTTTTGTGTTGGACGAATGAATAAAATACAAGTATTGTGGTCTGGTCAAACTCCGCGTCTCCTCCCGTGGATTAGATGATGCTTGCTCTGCAAGTTTAAGCATCCAATTTCATTTCTCAAGTATAAAATGCTTTATCATCATCCTCAATGGCACTCACCATCTTCTCAATACACGTTTAATGGCCAAGTTCTCAGCTATTTTCTGCTGCTTCTCTTCTTCTCAAGTCTCGGAAGAGAAGTTAGCCCCAACAAACTCCAAAACCAAAACCTCATCAAAGTCATCATCATCAGGAGCTCCAATCGTTGTATCCTACTTTCCTGTCAATCCTTATTACTCTCGCTTGTAGTTGTTTGTATGTATGGGATTGCAACAAATCACGGCTTCGTTTCGTCGACTGGTCTCCAACCAAATTTGTTGAATCGTGTGTTGTATGAGTTAGTTACTCGGTCTCTATTCAACCACCACCTGTATCTTCATGTTATCAGTTATTAGTTATTATCATAAAAGCTTCTCATGATGACAACTGTCAAGAAATGAAGATAGAGCACGAAATTGTAGCTGCATAAGCTACGGAGCAGATAAGGATGAGGTTGATGAGACTTATATGAATTACAAGATCATCAAAAATGAAGAAAAGGAAAAACAGAAAAAGAAACTTACAGAAGAAGGAGAAGAGATGTCCCTCTTATACACAATATTGAGATGCTTGAAGCCAAAATCTTCTTCACGCGTCTCCGACGATCATGGAAATCACACAGCAGCTGCCATTTCACCCAACTTGTATCTCATCAGAAGGAGCCCCCCAAAATTACCTTCCAATCCACAATTCTACATGTACTTGCTTTAGTCTCGTCTCTTGTTTAATGATTCCTCAGTTGTCGTCTTTTAATAGTTTATCAACAACTTCTGCTATAGATTTAAAAACTCAAAAGAGTTTGTTATCAGTGCTACAAATAATTAAGAACAGTAAGGGGCTTCTTGTATGATTGTTTGCTGTCTACTTGAATGTTAGTTTCGAGTTTTCGAATCATAACACAGAATGATTAGAAATTTGACATTTCAGTTCAGATTAATCCGATTTTCTTGTACTTACAACAACGTTATTCAGTTAAGCAGCAAGAGTCAGAAATTCTCATGACAAAATGTAATTCACATTTAGTAAAATATGGATCAAAATCAGCTTATCGTACCTATACATGTACACATATGGATCTTTTTTCCGTGGATTTGATACAAAGAATTAATCAGACAATAAGCTTCTTGCTGGAACGAACCAAAAATGAAAAAAGAACCTCTCTTGAGTTACAAAAGAATAAAAAGAATGAGAACATACTATTCGATCGCTTTCATTACCCCCTATATATGGGCCCCCGTGTGCTAGACGAAGGATGAGAGGGGGTTTAAGTAGCACAAGCCGCGCCAAGCATCAATGACTTGAATTACATCTGTATCCAGCTCTCTAAACAGAATAGTAGTGTTCAACGGATTCGCAGAGCCCATCGATTCATTTTCCTGCTGAAGCAAGCATCCTGTTTCACTCAAACGGTCAATGTTGGCTGTCTTCAGAATGATCACTCGGGGGAACGAGCATGTGAATCATTGCACATACATTCAGTAACTGGATACTTAGTAACATCCCTCCCGGCTTTACTCGTTCTGAGTTCTGGTTGTCCTAAGGATTCACTGTGCAATTCCCTTATGATTCTATTGAACTCTGCTTCTGGCAGGGACGAATTAAGAAAATAAGGAAGCATATGCCTTTTGTTTGGAGTTATATACTTCTTGTGTCCAGCATAGGCCCGTTGACCCTGTACCAAGAACAAATTTCATGAATAAGAAAAGAGTATCATAAAGAAGATGAAACCAAAGTGGTGATGTTACTATACCTGGATTGTGTGACCCATATTTCCACCATGAGATGGCATGAAAATATCGCTGTTAACCGAAACTATGTAATCAATTGCAGCCATAAAGGAAGCTCGCTTTGCAAATGGTTCCAATTCACCAGGCAAGGCTAAGTCCTCCTTGTTGTATACATAAGGAAATTCCCTGGTTAATGGTACCAAAGCTTCTTTTCCACCAAGAGGTTCCCCTCCAGCCCAATATATTCTAGCATCCTCTGGAGCTCCAAGAGCTTTAAGTAGCCTACAAGGTTAAAACAAGAAATAAGTTGACCAGTGTTGCACAACTAAGTGCTTGGGTTCCAATGCATGGCCTTTGTTCCATAAGGGTTGATTGCTCACCTTGTAACCTCCACAGCATTCAAGGGACAGAGACCAGAAAGTTTTCGCTCATGATAGCTCATGTTTGATCTTGCAGTTAGGAGTTCAGGCCGTCGTTTTCTCTCATTATTGACCATCTCATCATATTCACGGCTCAAACCAGGAAGACACCCAGTCCGCACCCAAACATCCTTCTCAAGACGTAGATGAAGAGCAAGATAAGGTCCTCTGCTCCGCATCCTCTCAGCAAGCTTGTTCCCAAGCTCCAATATGTGGGGAGCAAATTTTAGTGCATGAAATGCCACCTGAAACAGAGTAAATAAGGAATCAGGCCCCCTCTATGCCAGAATGTAATTAAACTAAAATTGGTCCTAGAGAAGTAAGATTCATTGGCTGTTAATCACCACATAATAATAGACCAACCATTCTTTTACGATGAAAAGGTGAAGCACTCTGTTGACAGCGTTATTCAGCGTTAACGGATATTCTACCCTACCTTGCATCTCAGTTTCTGAAGATCGGAAGGCAGATCTTTGGAAAGCCTTGAATCGAGACCGCGTAAAAGTAAAACTCCCTCCCTGTTTATCTGCAGAGAGTCAAAATCCACCGCGTCAATTTAAAGTCTACAGTAGATGACCAAGAGACAAATTATTTTCCAAACACGTTACATACTGAGAAACAGCAAGATAATGATTATGAATACCAAGAAGTGTTCATATATTTAGCGTGGATTGACTATCAGTTGATCAAACTCAGTAATAAATATCAAATCAACCAGCGTGGACAGCTATAAATGTTTAACATTTTAAAGTGAAAATCAACTTCGATCTATTGCAATATATCAAACACAAGGTAGCAACATTCACTACTCAGAAAAACTTGTGCGCTAAAATCTGCTGTTCAATGCAGAAATTGTTCCTCGACAAATCAATTTTATTGTGGTAAATAAACAAACTGAGTAACAACAATTTCGAAGATGCAAATAATTCAAAGGCAACAGTTGATTTTTGTTCATACCCTCTTAAGGTAACGTGAACGGATCCATTCAGGGGAAGCATGAAGTGGTGTTCGTTTCTCCTCCACCGGCCTTGTCATTATGTGTGTGGACGGCAATGACGACACTATCCTTAAATCATTCCTCAAAACTTCCTTGAAGTGCTTCAAATCAAATATATCAGCAAATTCACTGCATTAAATAACCATGTTACGATGAAAAACAGAACAGGCCTTATCATAAATTGCGTGACTAATTCAGTTAAAAACTGATAAACGACTTTTCTTTTCCTGTTTTCTTCTGATAAAATGGGACACTCCGTCATGCAACGTGATAGTCATTGACCCAGTTGAATGACATTAAAGAAAATACTATTGCATTCGAAACTGAGACGAAAACTGAAACTTTAAAAGTGTTGAATATTATCCTTCTTTTCTTTCAAATTTAGATTTTTTAAAAAAAAGTTGTTCTTTTCCTATCAGTTCCATTGTTCAAATGACAAAATAGCCGTAATGAGATGAGCAGAGGCTTTAAGTTTACCTTTCGTCGCCCCAAATGAGATTGACTTGGAGGACAGGAACAACTAAAGCAGCACCAAGTATCCTTGCAATCACCACAGCATCCACAATCTGATTCCTTTGTTGATTCATTCCCCCGTTGACCACCACTAGTAAATACTTTCTTCTACCCTTCACAATTGCCTCACTCGTTCTTCTATACTCCTGGCTAAATTTCAAGCATGGCCTATAACCCAACCCATCCGGTTGCTTCCAAAACTCACTACCTGATGAATTCCCATTCCTATTTGAGATCATACTAGCATTCACACCTGATATTGAGCCCTTTTCCTTAGTGTTAACGTTAGAGGTCCCATCTTTTGCAGCAATTTCCCTACTGTTTGTAACAAAACCCGCATTCGTATTAATCTTTGGCCCATCTATTAAAACCTGCACTCCATCTACTCGGGCAGTTGTAATCGTAGAAGCAATCTGCGGTGTGGTAGTGGTGAGACATGGGTAATTAGGAGCGAATGGAATCAAAGGATCGAGCTTGAACCATGACTTGAGCATGCCAAGGAAAGCAAAGAGAAACAGAGCAAAGAACCAAACTCTTGGGCTTCTGTAGGAGCAGTTGAACCCAAAAAACGTGTTTCTTGATGGCTTTTTGGGTGAAAGAAGCAGAGATTGTAAGGAAGAAGCAGGTAAAGAATTGATAATCTGGGATGGCACGGAAATGTATGAAACTTTCTTAGCATTGTTCTTTGATTTGGCCATAAAGAAAAAGAAAGAAATGAAATAGCGTTGCTTGACGTTCTCTCAAGAAACAGAGAAGCAAACTGAGAGGGGAGGAGAGGAGAGGAATTAGAGAAAGAAAGGCTTTGTTAGCTAATGGTTTTATCGCTGATGAAGAGAGATGTAGTTCCTGATTATTATGAAATTTGAGAGAGAGAGAGAGAGAGAGAGACAGAATGAAACAAGGGGAATGAGCGGCGGGAACGCCTAAGTCTGCCTGAACAAAAGCCTGTAGTCTTAGTAAACGCGTTCTTGTTTAGACGGCTTTTGATATAAATATAACTTCTTTTATTATTATTCTAATACTACACCACTTGTCTTATTAAATTAAAGAAATTGGAAGATCAATAATCAATTATCAAATATCAAGTATTTAATTTTTTTCAAAGTGTTTCGTAATTACAATCGAATCCTCTCCCGTCGTTACAATCAAAGAGAAGTGAAGGACTTGGTCCATGTGATTAATAGACTTAAAGTGTAATAAATAGGGTTTGGTGTTTTTTCTTACATAGGGACTGGGATGGACACCCAACTTTGATTTAGGCTGCGGCCTACCAATATTGAAGGAGGAAGGAAGAGCGGTGCAAAAAGCGTATTTAACAAAATTTAAGGAAGTACTAGGCAATTCCACGTAACATCTCTCTCATCTCAGCTCATGCCGTAATATTACAGCCTGTGAAGTGCGATGTTGTTTTCTGGGCTCTGAGGCTGGAATTTTTGTTTCAATAATTGTCCTAAGCTGCCAGCTGGCTACCACTCACTCATCCTTGCTGGCACCTCTGCCCTTTTCCTTCCATTTCCAAGCAATAGCCCATTTGTCTTTTATTCACATTTTAATGCTGTTCTAATCGTGAATAATAAGGCTCTAAAACATGAGGGGCAAGGTTTAAGTGATGTCTTCGGTCTTCCATTACTGAGGTGATGATGGCTTGTAACTCATTATAAGATTATTATGATAAAACAGTTGGCGTAAAGAGATATTAGAACTTCACCACAAATCTTAACGGTCCTTTTCCAAATCATTACGATCAGTCAAAATCGTGTAATAACATTACACAAATTGGTGATATCTGTAGTGTAGATATTTGTTGTTCATTACTATAGTTAGCGTCTCGGTTACGATATTCGCTTAGGCTTCAGTTACACGTAAAGGATTCTTTTGTGGAGATAGTGTTCCATGATAGCATTTCATAAGTTACATTACGACTTACCATTGGTCATCCCTCAATTACGGGATGAATTCAATTCAAAGTGCGTTTCATTTCATCAACCTCAACCCTCAAAACTCCTCCTTTTGTCATTTGTCTTTGTCACACAAAACCCACTCCGCTCCCCCCTACAATTACAAAAGTCCAAACCCCACTCTTCTTCTTTTGTTTACTTGATCAACCATATGTGTACAATTGTTAAGTGATCAACCCATGCCAACTAACTAACTAAGAAAGTCAACAAGTTATTACTAATTCCACAGCAATATGCATAATCCAAACCAAACACCTACCGCTTAACGTATCAAACTAATATATTTAAACCCAAGACAAGACAACACCGTCAGCACCAAAATTTCCACATTTTACCATATCCTTGTTCTTGCGATTTCTACTGGAGAAGATCCCATTCTGCTTAACACCCACCCTCAATTGTCTCAGCTAAAATTTGCATTATTAATTCTATACATATTCATCAAAAACACTTGTAAATAACAATTATTGGAGAATCCATCTATCTTTTTGTCGCATTTATGTTTATTTTTCACAAAGTATATATATATCCATGTTATATCTTCCTTGCTGTCTCTCTATATATATATATTGGCTTCATTTGGTAGACAACTAATCGGTTATTTTTTTTAACTGAATGGTTATTGACAAACAGTTAAGAAAGCTGTTTAGAGAGTAGCGTCTTCCGATTGCTAATTGAAGATAAACAACCAAAATTGAAAACGCTCTTATGTAGAAGCGTTTTCATCAATCAGCCAAAATTTTAACTATCAAAAGTCAATTGTACTATTTAATTAAGATTCTTAAATACTTACGTTTTAGGAACAGTGTTTGTTCTTATAATTGTTTTATGCAGTTATAGGTTATAAATAAAATGTTGACCTTAAACGAAAATGAAAATAGAAAGACTTGCATAAATTTCTCATAGATAATAAAACAGTACAGGTGAACATGACTTCTCTAAAATGTAAATTCTTATAAGAATATTCAACGAAATACTAAGATATATAATATTTATACCCTTATATATTTTTTTAAAGTCAGATCCTCATAAATCATTTTATGCATAAACAACTAATTAATACTAAACAGTTAATTTTACCAAACATCTCTAACAAATAGTTAATACAATCTGCTACCTCATATCAGCTGATATAATCAGCTATTAGCTAACAGCTAATGCAATCAGTTGATTGTCAAATAAGACCGTTGTAAGTTAATCATATAACTCGAAAAAGCACAAAATAGCAAAAGATGGACCTTTTGATTATCGATAGCAACAAAAAAATACAAATAATATAGAGTGATATTGACATTTAGCATTGATCATTAAGATACACGAGTTTGTAATACTTTGATAATATATATATTTATCGAAGTGTTTTCTTTTTATTGTAGAGGTAAAGATGTGTACTATCAAACTTCTTTAAACTCCGCTTTATTACAAAAATTCAGAATGATGATATTATAAACAAGAAAGAACAGTCAAAATTAAAGTCCGTCCTCCGTTATTTTATTGCTTTATAGAGTTGTACGATTAAATTACAGAAATAAACAATTTTACATTATCTCCATTACAGGGACTGTTTTACAGCGTGATAGTGGATTGGAAAGAGGTGCTACACGTTAAACATGCACGATTGGTACATACCAACAAACGGGGATTCCTTTTATTGAAAAACATAGTTTAAAGACTTCAGGAAACTGTATTCAAATGAAAATTTCGGAAGTACATATTTAACGCTTACTACGAATTGATTAGTTTTCATCATCAAGTTTATAACAAATGGAACCGCAGTTGGCATATTGTGATAAAATAGGGCTACATGCAAGTATACTTATGCAACTTAATAAACTCGAGAAATGTCAAGTTGGTTTCGTTGTAGTTGAGTGGGCGTTCTCACTCCTTTTGCTGTCATACTACCCATTAAAAATGGCCGCGCGTGATAAGGGATGGATGATTGGCTCATTAGTGACAACTATGGCTTTTTATATATTAGCGATTTCCAGATTACATATCATACCTACGTAATGCAGGTGAGAGCAGTTGTATTAGAGGTTGGACCATCCACCAAATTAAACTTTAATTTCTTTCTTGGACATCACATTCACGCTTAATGCCTCCAAACCGTTTGTGTAGTTTTCAACTTTTCCTGCACACTTCCTTCTACTTTCAATTTGCTTGTGCTTTCCTCAATTCTCGATCAAACTCCCATTTTGTCAAGAGTTTGTTTAAATGGAACAGTTTATGGATCAAAGACATTTAAGATATAGTGATAACAGATGATAAAATAGTCTTCGATTTTCGTCCTTTTGCCTATTATTCCTTCTCCTTCTCTCTCTCTCTTTTTTTTCCTCATTTGAAACATTATTCAGAATAAGTACCTTCCTAATAAAATTTATTTAATTTAATGTATACTAACATTTAAACTTCATAAATATATGATCTACATAAGCACCAAGGGGTGTGGTTGAGTGACAAGGGACTCATCCACCCTTAACCAAAGGTTAGGGGTTCGATCCTTGGCTTTAGGTATGGAGCAGCTTTAAATCCTTAGGCCAGCTGTCCCACCCTATGAGGTGCCTTCCCATCAACGAAGGGATTAGTCACTGAGTCCGTCAGTGGATACCCTGGTCAAAGACCAAAAAAAAAAAAGTCTTATCTTAAACTTCATGTTTCAAGTTATTGGAAATAACCTCTCTATTAGTTAAAAGTAAGATTGTATACTATTAAAAATAAGATTGTGTATTACTGAATCTTCCAAAATCTCGTGTATCGACGGAACTTTTACTAGGTATTGTTGTTATTTTAATTATGTTTGAAGTAACAATATACAATGTCAATAGGTCCCTAATGACTGCAGATACAATGTCATATCAGCTAGATTTGGTAAATACGTAAGACTTCTTAAAAGTCTAGGTTAAAACACAAAAGGGTTTCTTTGAAAAGTCAATAAGCGGAGTTGCCAACCCTACATCCATTAATATGTACAATCGGGGCGTATCTATGAATCTATATGCGCAAAAATGTATGCAGTTCTCAACTATCATTTACAGCATTTATGCATTGCACCTGCTTAACCCAACAACACTTTGGAAAAGAGATTATATAATTGGATATATAGTGATTGAGGATTTAGTATAGCTTATGAAAAAAAAAGGGTCACGGGTTGAATTATTAGTCGTGATGATGCCTAGGTTGAGAATCATGATCGTATCACTTCCAACTGCTCTAGTAGTTGATAATTGTTTTCAAAGAAGTTGTTGGTTGCTTTGGGTGCTAATTGCATAGGTTAAAAAGAGATAATCTAGAAGAGAACAAATGGAATATCAAAACAAAGACCGAGAGCAGTTTGTTGGTTGAGACATCACGATAAAGTACCAGCTGAAGACACCTTTTTTTTCAATTGTAAAGAGAATGGAAAGACGTAATGGCTGATGTGTTGGTGAAGCACGACTAATGCCACACATAAGAATATAACAGTTGGGCAAATTGTGGCTTTGCCATGGTACTGTAAGACGTTTTTTGTTTTTTAGGGACAATTTTGTCAATGTTTCGTAAAGTTGGAATAACATTAATTACAATTTTAATTTTTAAATAAATTATCGGTTAAATAACGTCATTTGATCCAGATAAAGATATTACAGTGGCCCAATAAATGATCTAGAATAATGGGTTAAAGTCCGGATAAAAAATAGATCTCGATTAGTATGGATCGAGTCCATATCAGTCTTGTGATGGAGAAGTCCGATATGAAAGCTATATAAGATAAGGTCTCCTGAAGTTACTCAAGAGGACGTTCACGAGCATAAAGTTCCTGACCCGTTAAGGAAGCTCGGAACTTGAGAAAACTGTAGAAAGACCTTGTCTGTGAGTCAATGAACACTTTTTACTAATAGCTCCAGGAGATTCGGAGTCGTTTGGAGCTCGGAATCGGCATTGAAATCAGAGATGGAATCGAAATCAAGTATTCCACATTACTTTCATTTATGATCCTTTCATATAGATCCGGGATACGTAATAAAGCTCCCACTACGTACTAAACGAGGGGAAATTTTAAAGTTAACAAAGCCTTCCAAATATATGGCTAAGGATGGTCGCTTCACTTCAATTTGATAACACAGAAAACAATAATTAATCAAGCATGTTCAAAACTGTCTTTCATGTGAGTATTGTCTCCACCTATGACATGTGCATTTATGTCGTTTGGTTTCCTGCTTTATATGTATATTGATTAAGGGTCCCTCTATATCGTGTTTTTCTTCGACAATGCATTTTTCATTATTTGGATAACATCTCTCTGTCCATTGTAACATTTGTGTAGTCTATCACCGTTAACTATTTAATTTTAAGAATCATTTGTTTTGCCCGAACCTCTCAATAATGTAAGGGTAATGTTGTTTACTATTGATTTTTTTCATTTCCTTAGATATTTAGTCTCCGTTTAGTTGGATTTATATCAGTAGAGTTTTTTTCTAAATTTTTTTTAGAAGAATTTTTCTAAAAAACAAGTTAACTGTTTGATTGTCATTTAAAAAAGAACTTTTTTGAAAGGACTTTATACAGTGGACTATTTGGCAAAGTAAAAATAAAAAACACTTTTAATTTTAACTATATTTTATTTTGTAATAAAAATTATTTAGGCATATAAATATTATTAAAGTATATTAAACAATATGCAAAGTAAAATATATTAATTATTATAGAATTTGAAACTATATGAAACATAAACGAAAATATATCTAGCCAAATCTTTTATATGGATTATAACATAAGAAAACTAATATCAAAAATAAATATTAAAACATATAAATAATCTAAATAATATTATATAAATCTCAAAATAAATATCCAAGTTGAATAAATAGTTAAATATATAATAAACAAGAAGATGCGTTTGTAGGTATTGTGAGAATTATAAGTAAAATATAAGAATAAAATGGACTAAAAGATATACTCATTAATTGATCTGAAAAATCTACCTGAAAAAAATACTTTTTTGATAAACTCCAAATTTAAGCTTCTTAAAAAGTTGTATTTTTACTATCAAAAAAGTCATATCTATTAAAGAAATATTTTTTATTTTACAGTCAAACATCTATTTTTTAAAAAAAGGCTTTTGTAGTGAAAAAAAGTGTTTATTGATCTCTTAAAAGCCTATCCAAACATGCACTTATTTTGAGAGTGTTTGTTTTCTCACATTCATCTAATATAATTCCCTTAAAGAAATCCTTCCGGGTAAAAATTTTAATAATTTCTTTACTCAGTTGAGAGATTTTCCTTATTCGTTTTTCATATAAACATGCACGTTTATGCTTGTTGTAACACTCAAGAATGGCCAACATCACTTCACTATTTTGGTAGGCTCCCACTTCCCTCTCATAAAGTGAAACTGTGAATTTGCAACCATTTGTGTTTCAACCATATTTTTATTGTAGCACTCCTTTTTTGTAGAGTATTCACCGGAATGTCCGTAGGTCATTTCGGTACATATCTTACGATAAGAGAGAACTTTCTTTCTGTAAGGAGTGGGATGTTACATTTATTATTCATAATATTATTAATTATCAATATAAAAATCAATTATCGGTAGTATTGATGATACAAGGAATGGAAAACAAAGATTTCATTAAGGTAATTAATTCAAAGAAACTTGATTATTACTCTCCATGTCCAATTAAAATTTGCTTTCAGGCGATACATTCAAGATAACCACTGCAGAATTGGATAATGATCTCCTATATAATGCTCACCATTTTATCCCCCCCAAGTCCTGACCAATGTACACAAACAACAACATTATTGCTTAAACAATTATTGTCACTTTGGATTCCTAAAAGTGTTTTTCTTTGGCAATTTTCGTTTTCTAAGAACACGTACGATCTTGGGAAAAAATCTTCATATATGGTATAGTCGTTACCCATGTGATAAACTGAAAATTCCCATGTGATGACACAGTTCTAGGGTCAGTCCCGACATATATCGATTGCAGAAAAATAAAAGTGCATTGTAGATCTCTAGATAGAAAGCAAATCTAAGGGAAAACAAATAATAATACTGAGATAACTAATGTGTAAGTTTGAGTTATATAAGTGGATGAGAAGTGAAACGAATAATTCTTCGTGGTATTGAGAGTGGCTTAATTCGCTTCTTCGATGTTGACTATCATGGATACAGATAGACACATGAAGCTAGGTATGGATCGATGCTTTAGTGGTGAATAAGTTATGAAGTGGGTCAGTTTTGGTTGCTACTTTACGATACAGAATGGCGTCTGGCGTCCTCCGGTTATGATTAAAAATAAAACAATGGTGTCCACGGTCGACGACGATCATCCTAATGGGTGGTCTTCATTTGTTTAAGCTTGGGAAAGTGTGCAGAAGTAAGACTATCCTCGTAATAATATGGGGATAAGTAGAGTTACGACAAACCAGGATGCATGTTCATGCATGAGTATAGTACAAAACAAGATAAAGGAACATTTGGAGAAGAAAAAGAAAAAGAGCTAGGTTGCAATGTAATGGATTGAGGAAGCATGAGAAACCAAGCCCTCATGTAACTCTTTTCTTGTGAGCTCCGTCTCCTCCACTCACCACTCTACCCATGTGCATTTGCGTTTTCATCTATCACATCATATCAACTAGATTAGTTTGTTTCTTAGCACTCAGCAATGCCGGCCTTGGGCAGCACAAATGACACTTGCTGGAGTTAAATTTATAGGGCCTAGAGTTAAAATTAAAAAAAAATTATACATTAAAATTTTAAAACTATTTATTAATATAATAATATTTGATCCTAATATATAATTTTAATTTCAATCTTTGACTTTTTGTTTAAACCCTAACTGTCAATAAAACGTTTCCATGGCCTCTCTCCGGGGTTGATGATTTTTGAAGAATAGAATGAAAAAAATAAAACTTTTAAATGAGTAAGATAACATCTCATCTAGGATGAACTAAGTTGTAATTGGCCCACAAGTAATTATATTAGAATGGATAGATATTTATCTAAAATTGCATACAAAAAAATTGAAAAAAAGATATCTATTGTAGCATTTTTTAATATTTGATATTTTCTTAAAAGAAAGTGGACATTCATGTATATCATATCTTTATCAATAGTATATAATGATCCACCTCTCTTTTGACACTTATAATTATTGTGGATATGACAATTACCTTGTTGACGAATAAATTTGAATAATTAACGAAATTTAAAAGTTTTCTAGATTTTTATTTAATTCAAAGACATTGAGGTTGTTGATGATAATGAACTAAGAGAATTTTTCACTAAATTTACAACTACTTTTTCTTATAATAATATGTCAGATGTGGATTTAGATAATCTTTTTTATAATTAAAATGTTACAAATGACCATGGTCCTATTTGTAAGTTTAATATTAATTGAAAATTTTAAACTTTAAATTTCTTATCTTATCTCTAATCTTTAAAATATTGGTGTTAAGAATTGGAGGTCAATTTGTAAGTTTCACAAAAAAATATAATTAGAATGATTAAAAAACAAAAAAAAGAGTCACAAGCGTAACACTTATATCAAAAAAATTAAAGCTAAAATAAAAAAACCAAAAAAAGAATCACAACGTGATATGGTATTTTTAGAGCGAAATAGCAATAAATTAAAGGGTATAATTGACCTTTTGTATATTACATTTTTAGCTGTTGAGCAAAACACTTCTATGTAGGAGCTTTTTTTAAATCAGCTGATTGGTTTGAGCTCCAACCCCAATCAGTTGGTGATCAAATATTTCTATTGACTGTTTGATATGGTTAATCATCAATTAAAAGCTTTGAAACTGCTAAAAATTTGCTAATAATCTATTGTCAAATAAGTTAACATCATCTATTGAAATTCTTGAATTTATTAAAGTTACTAATTGTTATCCAATTATTTTAATTACTTATCAAATTCTTTTAATTGTACCGTGACTATAACATTAGTTAAAAGAAGTTTTTGAAAATTAAAATTATTAAAAACCTACTTAAGATCATTAATGTCAAGAGAAAAGTTGAATGATTTAGTTATTTTATATAACGGGAATAATTTAAATTTTAACTATAAAAATATGTTTTTAAAATTATATATTGTTGATTTATTAGTTTTTTTTTACTTCATCTTCCACTTATAAAACGCTAGAAACGACCTTAGACAGTTAACATTCCGTCTTTTATGATCTTCCATGTTCTTTAATTTTGTCCGCGAGCCTGAGTAAAACGGTCAATGGAAATGGTTTACAACACCTTCATCATTGGTTAATGGTTATCAATTATTAATGTTTTTATAAAATTTATTTCAAATCAATACTAAAAGATGAAGTTGTAGCGTCAGTATAAAGTAAAACCATTTACAATTAGAATATGAACCCCTTGTACTAATTAAGTACTTGACTTAATCAAGTTTAAATGTACTTGATTCCATTCTTTCCAGAGAGTATAACTTTGTATTCATTCATTCGTGTTGTCAAAGTTTAAACAGCCATCTCGTGATGAGTTGCAACTGAATTATTAGAGTTTTATACATTAAACTTTAATTTGGGCCCTCCCAGAATTTTATGTATAATACATTAACCTAAACTTACATAAACTCATCATATATATATAATGTAGCATCAAGATACATTGAACTTAGTCTAAATAAAACCATGTTTGGTCATCACTACTTCGGTTTTTCAAAAAATGTAAGATAAATTCAACCAAGTTTAAATGCATCTTTCTATGAGAGAGCGACTTTTTTTCTTTTTGTGATGAGCTATCCTCAAGTATATATTAGCTTGACTGAATAATTGTTTTCTTTTCGGCTAGTGGGGGAATGGGACTGGGCCACTATAGACAGAGCTTGTTTCTAATTTGTTAAAATGCAGTTTCTCGTATCACTATTCACTACTACATCTAGTGTGCTAGCTAGGCTTCTCAATTGGTTTCAGGCAGTGTGTCAATGGGCTTGTATACTTTCCGCATTGAATCGGACGTTAACATTACATAGCAGTGCACTCGTATAAGATAAAGGTAATGTGCATAGTTCCAATGTTTGTACATTGCAGCGTAACCAGAGGATGCATGTGAATTTGTCAGACTGTCAGTGCCACTAGTTATAGATGATCAATCAGGCCAGGATTGCAGTTTTTCAAACGAGTAATACGGTAATACCAAACTACGTTGCTAATTCATTTATAAAACGTAGAGAATGAAGAAGGGTGGGTTTTTATTAAGTAGTACATGTCGGGTCTGGTTGGGAATACATTAAGTAGCAAGTACCATGAGGAAGACAATTATTCCACACTTGCACTGCTTGATCAGAACAATTACAAGTTAACTCTATTTGAGAAGGAACTTCTTGTACCAATAACCAGAGTACTTGAGGTGGCGTTTCAAGTTATTCTTGTAATCAACATAAACCATGCCAAACCTCGCCGTGTAACCAGCGTCCCACTCAAAGTCGTCCGTAAATGTCCAGACGTAGTATCCCTTCACGTTAACTCCCTTCCTGCATACATATATATGTAAATTATATGTTTTTAATTATATAAACATATATGTAGATTATAAGTTATTAGATTCTAATTACCTGATAGACTTGAGAAGATATGCTAAGTGGCTACTGTGGTATCTTATTCTCAGGGCATCCTTAATGCCAATTTCAAGAGGCAATGAACCGTTATCAGCCATTCCTGCAATCAAAGATAGTTCTAGGGTTTTAACATCGTTGGAGAAATCAAGATCAAACATAGCTAGCTTTTCCTTGTTTTTACCATTTTCAGTTAAGTAGAGAGTTGGATTGTTGTAGGTATCTTTGACGTACATCAGAAACTCTTGGAGACCTTGGGGATAGATGAAGAGCCAGCTCAAAGAAGTCTTTGCATTACATTGCAAATTAAATGAAACCAGCAATTCGTTTACAAACACAGTAAGATTAGCTTGCCAACAATTATATGTAATAGGAGATCTAGAGAAACGATGTAACTAAGTTATACGTACCGGGGTTCCGATGGGAATTCCATTTTTCTCGGCTGAACAAAGGAAGAATGCATTGCCTTAGAATTGATTGAGTAGTTACGTTCAACTGATTAATCTAAATCAGATACGTACTAGTTAATTTGGCTCGTCTGTCGGCAACAAAACTGAGGGTGTGATTATTGGTGGATAAAGGAGCAGCTTCCGCATAATTTGTGGTGTAGTAGTTGACTGTAAGGAAGTCAAAAGACCCTTTTAGCAACTTGGACTCTTTTTCTGTGAACTTCGGTAGGCGATTCCCTACGATGGATCTCATGCTCTCCGGATAGTCGCCGAAGGTTACTGGGCGAGCAAACCTAAACATTCATAATTTTAATTATACAAAAAGCTTAATTAATGACTACTCAATTAATAAGAACTCACCCACTCACCATCCAAAGAAGAAGTCCAAGGCTCTGGAGGCAGCCAATCTATTGGCTGGTGTATCATATTTTGGTATGTACCAGTTGGTGACGATCGTGATGCCTATTTCACCCTTTTGAATGGGCTGCACAGCACATACGTACGTATTATAGTAGCATTATTATAGTCTTCACCAAATAAAAAAAGGGTAAGTTAAGTTCACCTTGTACTTGTCCCTGTATAATTTAACGGCGGCGGCATGAGCAAGGAGTAAGTTGTGACCTGCAATATAAGGTTCAGTAGCAGAGTTGCCGGCGCTGCAATTTCCGACGTAACTAGAACATCTTCCAGGTGCAAAACTACCAGTGTTATATGCATTCACTATCATTCCATTTGCTTCGTTGGTTGTGACCCATAGCTTAACTCGATCCCCAAAAGTTTTGAAGCACAAGTCCGCATATGCCACAAAATCATCCCTGTGTTTGATTTTAATTTCATGCTAATTGTCAATCACATAAATAATTACATTTGGTAGACGATACTTACACAAATTTAGGACTCAGCGGCCCACCATATTTATCTTCAAGCGCTTGAGGAGGATCAAAATGCAGTAAAGTCACAAAGGGCTTTAAACCTGGCAACCATTTTATATATACATTATTCCAAGTCCTTTAACATTACATATATCAGACACTACATGCACTGAAAATTGGAATACTGTACCGTTGGCGAGCAGTTCATTGATGACGTTATTGTAGAATTGAATCCCATGAGGATTCACGCCTCCACTAATGCTCCCCTCTGAGAATACAAACAATCAATTACATGGATGCGTGCCTTATATCTCTCGTCTTGAATCAGTGATCAGGCTACGTATATATATATATATGCAACTTATAACTTACTAGGTAGTACTCTGGCCCATGAGATAGAAAATCTATAGGAATCCAGGCCGAGCTCTTTAGCCAATTTTATGTCCTCCTGATAATTTGTTCATATATATGAGATTAGAAAAAGATAATTAAGATGGATGAATGCTTCACTATCTACTTGTATGTGTATTTTCAGAACCTTATAACGATGATAGAAATCATCAGCTACATCTCCTGTGCTTCTGTCCGCAATCTTTTCTGTCATTAAGATTTTTCAACAACTATGATTATAGCCTGCATCTATATAATATAATCTTAAAACAGTTTGCAGATACGAGGGCAATTAGGTTGTCGGAAACAAACAGAAATTAATGGTTCTTCACGTACAGTCATCAGATTATCATACATATACCCACTCTATGTAAACTATACCTGGATGTTGTTTAGCAAAAGTATCCCATATGCTCGGGCCTTTTCCATCCTCTAGGGGTGCTCCTTCGGACTGAAAATTCAGTTTTATTTGTTAAGAACACAGCGGATTAACAGTACTGCATAGTCTGAGATTAAATGCATAATTTTCGGACGATGAATGTGTGTACGTGTATTACTAGGAACGTACACGTACACTGTGGGCGATTTCAAATGAATAAGATGAAGAACATTGCCTGATAAGCGGCTGAGCCGACTCCGAATATGAAATCTCGGGGGAAACTGGCACGGTTAAATGTGACCAAAGGTCTCGCGGCTGGTTGCACGGCATTACTTTGTCCCAGCAACCCTATCACATATATCATCACCACCAATGCAACTGATGATTTGCTCGCCATTACCGTTTACCAATCTCTTGCCTTCACTAATTACTGCGTACTGAGCTCTCTTATTTATAGGTGGACTTGCATATCTACTGTTGCAACTCATTCCCGATATTCAGTTTATTATTATTTTATTTCCGATTAAATAACTTATCTTTTGGTTTTAGTTGTACTTCCACAGGTCTGATATTCATTATTAATGACAGAAGTCTGGTAAAAGAAATCAATTCAATACTATTAAGTTATCTATTGTGTTATTCTGCGACAAGTTATTTTGGGTGCATTCTGAATCACTTGAGCTTCCACCAACTCGAATCAATATCTAGAGTCTACTACGAAGCATTCCGAAAATGCAGCGCTTTTTTGAACTACAAGATCAACTCAACCGAGACTGGTAGCTTAGTTTTGGTAACGGGGAAGTGCACTGTTGACGAGAAAGGTAGATGGAAACCCTAAAAAGAAAAATGAAAAAGGCTCCAAATTCACAAAACCCGAGACTAGGTGACATCTGTATGTTATAGGTATTGTGATACTTCTGAAAAGATATGTCTTGTCTTCAGTAATCATTGTCATACTCTTGAACGATTTGTCTTTGTTAGTGAGGTATCAAATGCATGGATAAAACTAAAAGTTGAGATACTGGAGATAACAACACGCACAAACACTCATCCATCTTTCACGTGCTTCTACGGTCCATATCTCGTTCATCTTTGGTTTTTAGCTTAAACCAAAATGTTTCACTTGCTACGTGTACAAATAACTACATATTTCATTTCTATATTTCATGGTAGTAATTATAATTTCATCTTCAACATTCAACTAAAATTTTACCTCATATTATAGAAGAGAATATTTTAAGAATCTTTTTATACTAAATTTAGTGTTGTTCTAACTACTCTACATCAAATTTTTATTTATTTATAAAATTAAAATAAAATTATTATTTTTAATTAATTAATATATACTTTATATTAAATTAATATTATTTAAAATTATAATTAATATTATTGTAATAACAAATTAATAACATATATACACAAATATAATATTTTTATTACATATTTAACCTCTAACGTACACAAATATAATATTTTTATTATTTTAATCTGGTTATACTTTCAAATATTTTCATTAAGTTTTAATTTTTTAAATCAATATTATACTTTAAATTTATGTACCTTTTATTTTAAGTTTACTTTTTATTCTTAACATATTTTATTAATAAATTTGTAGCACTTATAAATAAAAATCATAAATAAATATTAAAAAATTTAATATTATATTCTACATGAATGTCATTTTAAATGTCTTAATGAAATCTTTATAATGATATATTTTGTGTAAAATAATATATATATTAAATTTAACTATTCAGTAAATTATGTAAATAAATTAAGGGGGCGCTTGGTTCATAGAGGGTAATGAGAATGAGAATATGAATGAATATAGTAAGGAATGAGAATGAATATAATCATTATAATTATGATGGTTGGTTAAGATGAATGAATGATTACCATTACTATTGATGGTTGTTGGTTTGTTAAAAATGTTAAGAAATAAAATTTTATTTTTATAGCACATTTTAAATATATTTTAAATAATTATTTTTAATTTATGCACTCTAATTATAATGACAAAATATTTAAAATCAAGTATATTGCGATTTTTTCTTTTCAATAGCTCTTGAAGAAAAAAAATACTCTAGTATTTTCTTGCATCAACGTATCATTAGTTACATAATATCCTCAAAATATAGATTAATCGTCCAAAATATTGTGTAATTTATCGACACAACCATAATATCCACCATTTCGTTGTTACAGTAAAATCAAGTAACATAGTTTAATATAATTTACTTTCATCTGATAATACAAATGATGTTATATTTTAAGTAATTAATGAATAATATTTTAATTAATTACATTGTAATTAACTAATTA
>JAOTAX010000004.1:17979-49340 GCA_025629825.1 Erythroxylum guanchezii | reverse complement strand
TCAAAATTTTGATAAAATTGAAAATAATTAATAATTCAAAATTTTGAATTATTTTCATTATTTTACAATTAATTATTTTATTTAGATAATTATTATATATAGATAATTATTATATATAGAAATAATTAAAATTTAATAAAGATATATATAAAAAATAAAATGAATAATTGTCATTATTATTTATTATTAAAATTTTTGAAATTTTTTGAAAGCATGTTAATGTAAACAGTAAACTAGTAAAGTATATAGTACAACTGTATAATATACCAATATGAATTATTTTGCAAATTTTAAAAATTTTAGGGGCTATTTTATAAATTTAAAAAAATTTTCTAAACGGTATCCAGTACTAACCGGTATCAGTACAATTTCGTTCCAAAACTCATACCAAAATCGGTACGATATTCGTAAGATTGGTTCTAACTTCATAAAAATCTGATATCATCACTTCACTTTTCTCTTAAACTTCGAACTAATCTAGGCAGTCTCAACGACTCTGTCAGATGAAAGTCTGGTTTCACTTGTGAGAGCCTAAAGTTTGTGAATCCAAAAGAGCATTTATGGTATCTTAATTGACTTGTGAAATGACTTCTGTTTCTCGCACTATTTTATAGTGTACAAACTATTATGACGATTCACTACAATGACCAATCATTGAATGGGGATCTACTATTTACCAAACAGTCCATGATCAAAGCATCAGGCTTTTGTTGACGGGGATTTTGTTTTTAAAACAGATGAGCGTGGCCACCACTATGGCCTAGCAATGGATAGAGACTGATGGAACTGCTTATGCATGTGGATATGGGTTCCATTGCCGTGATTCAGGGGCTAGTGGAAGAGAATATTCGTGATTAGAGTCAGCGAAGAAGGCGAGAAACCTCCAATAGTTTTGAACACCTAACGTTTCCCTTTTGTTTGATGGTTCTTTTTCGTCTTTCCTCTTTGGAATATTGATCTCTATGATTGATATTTTCTTTCTTATGGTGGTTTGGGTTGTTGAGGGTAGGTGTTGTGAGAATGTTCTCTACGTCAGGTTATAAACTCCTTTTCCTTGTGAGGGGTAAAGTTTTATACAGTGTAACATATTGGAAAGGTGCGCGTAGTGATCAGATTAGGGGAATTAGTTTGTGTAATTGGTTGTTTGGTATTTGTCTTACAACTAATGGTGTTGCAAATTTCTTGCTTAGGAGCCGGTGAAGAAGCTTCTTCATTGGAAAGAATCGATCTTTGTATGTTCATTTGGATTCTCAAAACAAACTTCATCCATGAAGATATGGAAAGTTTTCTTCATATTCTTGTTTTTTTTGAAAATGTTCATGTTCTTGTTGGAAGCAGCTTGATACGCAAAAGTGACTCCACTTTGGGCTTGTTTGGCCTACCTCAACCAGTAACTGGCTGGGATCTTGTATTCTTTTCTAACTTGTATTATATTATTATGGTCATCAATGTTTGGATTCACTTTCTTTTTAAAATTTTCAAAGATTTATCTATTAACATTTTGGAGGAGATGAATCATATGTACATCAATTAATTCAGAAATTCTTGACATCTTCTCCTGAACCTTGAGATTCCCAGATGCTATGGTTGAGCTTGAGCACCTCTCTCCATCGAACTTCACTATCCTTGACCCAAGTACTAGTTCACCATTCGATAGATGAAATATCATTAGATTGCATTATCTCTTTTAAGAAATAATATTTTAGCTTGAAGTCCACCAACTGAAAAGACAGACATAATGGAAGCGTATATTTAGATAAAAAGTTAAAGAGTTTTTACATGTGCAATACTTGTGGTGGCGGTAGTGGACTTTGATGGTGGTGGTGGTGATTGTGACGAGCAATAAGTAGTTAAAGTGACTTTTAAAAGTATGTGAGCGTTTGCTTCTCAGGAGAAATAACCGAGTTCATGGCAAAGTTGTTACAGCCAACACTCAGGCTTGCTTCTTCTTCAGCATGTTCCACCAACACCGAGTTGAAGTTGAGATTCAAAGGCTCTGGCGACTTTGTGGTTTCACGTCGATGTGAAGCTGGTGCTCCTCAGAGTGAAGCATTTTCTTCCTATAGTAGGAGCGGTGGTGGTAGTCTTCGGATCTTAATATCAGGTGGGGGCATTGGAGGATTGGTATTGGCTCTGGCGGCAAAACGAAGAGGGTATGAGGTAATGGTATTTGAGAAGGATTTGAGTGCCGTAAGAGGGGAAGGTAGGCACAGGGGCCCAATACAACTTCTAAGTAGTGCTTTGGGTCTTCTTCAAGCTATCGATCATGATGTTGCCCAACAAGTCTTTCAAGCTTCCTGTGTTACTGGTGACCGTATCAATGGTCTTGCTGATGGTGTCTCTGGTCATTGGTATGCTATCTAGTCCCTTTAAATATAATATCTTCCATCTTAATTGATTCAAACTTTTTTTTCCCTTTAAAATTTCATTTTGATATTGAAGTTGGTGACACTATTCTCGATACCTCATGATCTTGTTCTTATTTCAGGTTTACTAAATTCGATCTTTTCACTCCAGCAGTAAAGAGGGGGCTTCCTGTTACTAGAGTCATCTGTAGAATGGCATTGCAAGATATACTGCTCAATGCAGTAGGTCCAGACATCGTCTTCAACAATTCCAAAGTTGTCGACTTCACTCAAAACTCTGGCAAGGTCCGAGCACTAATTACCCAAATCTTCAAACATATTTTAATCAAAACAGCCAACTTCCAACGATTACATAGTTATCATGATCATTCTTCCTCCTGCTCTCTCAGGTTACAGTTGTCCTTGATGATGGACAAGAATATGAAGGCAATGTTTTAGTTGGAGCCGATGGAATTTGGTCGAGAGTAGGATTAATCTTTTCAGTATTTATATGTTTTCTTCTTTTTTCTTCATTTACTCATGTTAAAAGCTTCCACTTATCCCTTTTACTTCTCCTTTTCTTTTCTTTATATATTCATACCATGTTTGCATTGTACAAGGTGCGATCAAAGCTTTTTGGACCCGATCATGCGAATTATTCAGGTTATACATGTTACAGCGGACTAGCAAACTTTTCTCCAGCATATATTGATACCATTGGGTATGTCACGTCTTTAATCTTGCAAGGTTAATTAATTTTTGAATTTCATCTTATAATTCTTCATCCAAAGAAAGACAAATGAATGACTACTGGACCATGTTGGTGTCTTGTTTGAAGGTACCGGGTGTTCTTAGGATTGAACCAGTATTTTGTTGCTTCAGATGTTGGACATGGCAAGATGCAATGGTATGCTTTCCACAAGGAACCTCCAATGACTTCCAGTTCTTCAAAAGGCAATGTTATATTCTGTACGTTATCAATTTTTCAGTAACATACGTACTCTTTGTATGCATATTTTACTGAAATATTTACTGGCCCTTAGTGTTCTCAAAATTCCACAGACAAGAAGAAGCGACTCCTGGGATTGTTTGCTAATTGGTGCAAGGAAGTGATCGAGCTAATAACTGAAACACCAGACAATATGATTCTTCAGAGGGACATTTATGATAGAGACATGATCTACACCTGGGGTATTGGACAGGTTACTCTTTTAGGTGATGCTGCTCATCCTATGCAGCCAAATCTGGGCCAAGGCGGTTGCATGGCAATAGAGGTCTGTTTTTGTTGTATAGAATTGTGAGTTAGTTGTGAAATACATTAGGCTTTCTAAGCAAGTCCATGCAATGGCGATAAGAACTAAATTATCAGAACTAGAATTCCAGGGATGAAACAAAATTCTCATTTCCCTCTCAATTTAATGTGTATAGGAACTGCTCATCCCACGGTAATTGATATTAGTACTATTTTCCTTCATTTCTTGACATCTGCCTATTAGATACTTCAGATACTGTGGCTTAGAGTTAGAGTGAAAGCAATAATTTGTACGAATATTTCCCATTGGACAGTTTGAATAGAATTATGAGCATTCGTTTCTTCAAGTATTCAAAATTTTTGAGACTGTTTTTCTGATTATCAGTTCCATTTGCTTTATAATTGAAATAGTGAAAAGGGATTTATGCAGTTTCTCTGAATGCTAATAGGTTAACTGAGTATTCGATGTTTCCTACAGGACTGCTACCAACTAATACTTGAGCTTGACAAGTGTGCTGCTTCAAGTAGTGCAGATATTCAGCAATGTGGTGAAATTGTTGCTGCACTTAGAAGGTAAACCTTAGGGCTATATATTAAAATTTCATTGGATCTGTGAAGCATTATACATTCTTATGAGGAGGTTTCACAAAACAGCTATAAAGAAGACTTCGTGCATCAATGAAAAAAAATTGTGCGGCCGCAGCTTGAAAATCTTTTTTCCATTTGATTTTAACCTTTTATTGGACATTCAATTATTTTAAGTAGAATTGGTATTCAAGTCTGTTCTAATGGCTTCGTTTTGAATAGATATGAGAGGAAAAGAATTTTCCGGGTTACTGCAGTGCACACAGCCAGTCGAATGGCATCAAAAGTGCTCACAGCTTACCAACCTTACATGGAATTTAGATGTGTCCCCCTTTCAGTAAGTCTTTAGCTACCTTGTTTTCTTATGTGATATCACGGGGCTAAAGATAAAATCTTGGTCATACTCGTTACTTTTGTTCCCAGCACCTATCAACTCTAAGGATTATAAAACCTTCAGTCCACCTGGCTCGTTTCGTTTTGCAATTCTTTTTACCACAGTTCATGACTTGGATGATGTGTGGCGGCAGGTATCAAAAGTTTTCCTTCCTAAATTTGTTGAATTCCTTGCACATAATAATTATCATCTCGTTTTGATCATCATTGTCATTGGCATGCATCATCAACAATTCTCACAATACGGATGATATTTCAGTTTTGTAGGCGAGGAGTATTGTTTTTGCCTAATCAGGCCATTCTATTTTGAGTCATAGTTAGTTTTCACTAGGGTGCAGAATGCAAACATCCATCCAAAGTTAACAGTTCATAAAGCTAGGATTTATTTTGATTGTATCTGTGATATTCATGGGCAAGAATTACTAGTTTTACGCATAAGATGTTTGTTGATCTGTTGAAAGAGTTTCAGTGGCTTCAAATGGTGGAATATAGCTTTTAATAGCTAGAGGTTTCAAGATGACTATTGTTAGTAAAACTCGTCATATTCTTCTGTACAATTTGTTGTTTGTTAATGCAGAAGCTATAAGTTTCTAATCTGAATTTCAAGTTGCAAATCTCATGAATGATTGCTCAGATCTTTCTAGTTATTAGTGGCAGGATTGATATAGTCAGCCTCTTGAAACATTTATCCGTTATTAGCGTATGGACCCCCCAGCCTTTGTAGTCACACTTTGCGTTCATGCATAATCCATTTCATTCATCCATAAGGAACCATTCATCCTGCTCTGTATTGTCATATATAGTGGGCTTCAATAATCGTCTTTCACTCTAATTTAGGAGCTGGTGATGACCGATGGTATCTGTGTTGCAGGGAGTGGTATCGAACTGAGCCACTACTTGAGTCCTTGTTTGTCTTATTGCTTGTAAGAATCTAACAATCTCCAAGTAATCTGGTCAAGTTTAAATGTGTCCAGATGAAATGTATCTGCCCCATCAAATGCAAGTAAAAATCTTGTTCTGAGTTGATTGAGACTATTCATAACATCACTAAGACAGATATATCAGCAATATTTGATGACTCGGAACTCTTTTCAATAGTTTCTATGCGTGTGGAAACAAAATGCCTTCTTTCTAGTTCCCGCTTAAGCCCGACTCTTATTGCAATATATGATTTATCCAGTAGTCTTGAAGAATTGAAGATTCTTTGCTTGTCTTCTCCCTGGCTGATGAATCAAATTCTGCAAGCCTTTGTTAATAACATATAGTGGCCATCTAGAAATCATATTCAATGGTGTGATGAAGTTGACTTAGCAGCAATCAAGACTTAAAACCTTATTAAAATTTACAAATACATGGTTATGAACATCACATAACAAAGGCTGACTAGAACATGGTTATGACTTAAAACCTTATTAAAATTTACAAATACATGGTTATGAACATCACATAACAGAGGCTGACTAGAACACGACAGTAAAGGGATAAGAAGGACAGGTTCCAAGGGAAATACAAACAGCGATCGATGAGTTTTGAGTGTCTGAGTAGCAAAATGAACTACTTTGGAGAGAAAAGAGTCAGAGATCAATCTCAACTCTGGTATTGCTCTAATTAGTGTTCGGTTTACTGATATCCTTGTACTTAGAAGGATGAGATCGAAAAATTGGTCGGAGAAATACCGAATGTCAGAATTATCCAACTCAATGTCAATTTATTTTTGAATTTCGTATTCTTCTTGTATTGATTATCAAGTACTAAATAAGATCTTCTGTTCCTAAAGTTAATGTGTCCTCTGTTCTGGTATAATCTTAGTCGTCCAATTTTTGTGAATTCTATTTATTGAATGAATAGATTTTTATTGAAACAGAATAACGAGAACAGGTGATTTGATATTACACCTCATATAACTTCCCAATTTCTTTGTTTGGTGAATTAAAAGAACTTGTTTATTTTTGAAATTAGATTTAAAATTTGGTTGTCACTTTATAAGTTAAGAATATGTGGAAGACGATCTTTTGGAACCACGAAAAGCACTGAATTTTTTATCCTGCCTTTCGAATTAATGAATACCTCGACTACATTTCAATCACTTATGAGCACTTTGTTCAAACCAATGTTAAAAAAGGGCACGCCGGTATTTTTCAAAGACATTGATTTACAATGCACCACTAAATTAACACCAACACCGTTTAAGAGAGAGAGGTGCTGACCATTTTGAGAACTAATCGATTAACTTGAAGAAGTGTTATTTTTTTGAGTCGGGTCAAATATTTAGGCCACCATGAAACAGTAGCCTATTTCAAAAAACCTGAAGGAGCTAAGAGGATTTTAGGGCTAACTAGTTACAAGCGACCCCCTTTGACTGATTTGTTTAAGATTCTAAAAACTCGCAAGTTAACTTGCACATAATTACAATCTAAAGGGCAGAACTGGAGTATGTGTATTTAGACAGGCATATACACATAAAACCGTATATTACTTCTTTAACCAACCAAATAAAAAAGAAGATAAAATACGACAAATAACCAAAAGGAAGTTATAAATGTGATCAAAATGTTACTTTCCTGCCATGAAGAAAATTAAAAAAGAACTTCCTAATCAATTAAAGCGATCAACTGTATCAAATACTTTGACATTTTCTATTTCATTCATATAAAAACATCAATTGGAAAAAATGGCAATAATATATTACAACATTCAACAGCAGGACTAACCTTCTCGAACTGCTGTTAAAAACAATATGGTTGAAATTATCAGCTGAAAAATATTTTTTCTTTTGGGTTGTAAAGGGATGTCATGACACCCCAGTCGATCATATCTCGAAGTTTGGAAGTTTTTCCAAAACTAGTTGTTGTCTATCATGAATATAGCCGCTGCATATTACTCCAGTAGTGGCTCCATCAAGGACTTCGAGTGTGGGGTGTGGAGTTTCATAGTATAAGTAAGAACCACTCCAGCTAGAGAACAAAAGGCTGGAAATAGGCCTAAACCATATCTCGTGACTGAAATATAACCACCAGAAAGGTTATCCTGAACTTTTGGTGTTGAACCTGCATCAAAGTTTTTTTTTGTTAGGCTTGTTTAAAACTTGTTATCAACATAAAAACTGGGACTCAAGTTCGCAAAATTTGCACAGAAATATTCAACTGTCATGCCAAGCAACATTAGAGCATTACATCCATAAATCAAAGGGTCTGATCTTTGTCAAAATGCTCAATGGGAGATTGAATATCTTACAGATTGTTTCACTTGAGTTGCACGAGAAAATTTATTGGACTTGATCAAAGTCCAATCACATGCATGGATCCATGTCCATGATTAATATTTTCATCTTCTTTTTTTATTTCTTGCATGATGTTCAGATGTCTACATGTGCTCTTCCCATTGTGTTTTATTTCTTTGCTTACAGTTTTCTTTTCTAATCCTGTGTATAAGTTTAGAACTTCCACTAGTAATCTGTTATTTCCTCACAAAAGAAAGTTGAATAAATGCATCTAAAAGGTCTTGTATCATGAAACCAGTCCTACCATGAGAAAAGACAGCAAAAGTCAGCTTGGATGGTCTAACTCAATATGTACTGCTTTGTTATGGTCCACGCTTTTTAAAGTGTAACATGAAATTAAAACATTTTGATATTATTACTTGTTGGCTTTAGCTACAAGCCAAGAAATTAAAGGAAAGATCCATTGCAAGGCACTGAACATCAAAGAGAAAAACTCACTCTGAAATAACTGGAGAGCATAAAGAGCAATCCCACATGAAATCTTGTCTAAGAAGCTCAGCGATCCATATACAAAAGCACAGCCATGAAGATCTGAGCCAACTAGAACACTTTGCATGCTCACCGCAGTTACCTATAGTTGGCAGAGCGAAGGGATAAAAAAGATGAAACAGCAGCAAATGTCAGAGATGCTAAAGGAATTTAGTTGAAATCAAAGTAGTAAATATCTAATATGACAGCCTTTCATAACGGTGAGCATAATCACACCACACAGGAATACCAGAACCCTGATCTCACATGTTATAACGAAAGACAACAGAACTAGAGCACAGTACTTCATGCCATTGATGCAGATTAAACTCCGTATCATACCGCCATTAGAGCATTTGCAATGCCAATGAACACTGACATGATGTACATGAAACCACTCAGGCTTCTAGGTATCAAGAGGATTCCTGCGCCACAACAGACCCAAAGAATACCACCGGCAGAATAGTAGGCCTTCAGGTGATGACCTGTCCATGATATTTCCTGGAATATAAATATATATCGAGATTAATGTTTAATCAAAGAACAAGACCACAAGAAAAGCTTACTGACAAACAATAGATTCTGAAGGGCACCTGCATGATGACGGATATGATGAAGCTGCTGATGTAGATAATTGCAGGAACCTGTTTCAATCAGTTAGAGCAGATATCAAGATGTTAACTTTTCAAATCAAAATCTTCTCTGTGCATACAATTCAAAGGTGCTTAGTCAATGCACCTACCAAAGCTTTAGCTGATTGTGCCATTCGCAAGTCAATGATAACATAGGATGCAAGATATGCCTGAAAAAGAAGATGCAATTTCAATGTAAGAATCAATTAGAAGAGTTGAAAGGTTTAAATATGTAGTATTTATTATTATTTTAACTAATCAATAGTGAAAAACTCTGTATCATATTTTGGAATATCATCATTTGTTGGTATTGTCCTACTATTAGTTAATAACACACACCCAGGTATTCTTGTGGTCTTTATGTCCCTAAACGTAAGCCTTATGGTGGAACCACATAAAGCATGTGCTCATCCTTCTCCCATGTCGTGGTTCCTTATGCTATATTTGTGTCAACAAGTGAATATATACAACATTTAAACATGATTTCTCTTATTTCATTATTTCCCAAAGTGACAATATTTCCAGGCAAGACACTGGAAGATGCAGCTATTCTGGTCAACTGTTGCTGTTTTCTCACTAAGGAAAAATCACGCCAATTATTAAAAAAGAAATAGCAATCACCTCTCTCTTCCTCTCTCTCTCTATCTATATGGACACACACACACACACTCTGATACACACACACACACACACACACACGTCTTTGTTTAATTCTGACTTCAAAATTTCTTCCACTCTCTTTCCTAAGCTCAGAGCAAGAAGTGGCATAGAAACTTAAAGAACTAAGGCTCATTAAAGCATTGCCCTGAGATTATGTGGAGGACATTGGTTCCAGCATATCATAAACAAAGAAAACATCCAGGAGTCACTTTAAGGAATACAAAACTGATAATGAATTTAAAAGTCAACCTCTAGGTTTCAGCTCCTCGTCCTAAAAGGCAAAGAAGTCCTCTTACTCGAAGATAAAAAGATTTGTTGCATTTTAAAGAATGAGTTTCGAATTATCATCCAAAACTATAAGCCATAGACTGCAATGAAGGATGTAAGATATTGAGCAAAATAAGATTTGACATTGAGAGAGAGAAGGCCAGACTGCCAAAAAGAAAGTTTGTGCATAGACCATTCTATCTTCCCCTTAAGGCGTAACAAATCTCGCACCCTCATACGAAGTGTGGAGAAATCACAGTAAATAACAAACAACTAAGAAGTAAGGGCATTGGTACTTTAATTCAAGATTCTTTTTCATCATACAAGCCTCAAATACCATGTCGAAAGCTATTCAATCAAAGAGCTAAGGTCCAAGAATGGTCATATATTATTCTAGCAAGGTTACACTATGATAAAATTCCACAAGAAGACCAACTTAGCATTCTTTCTGGACTTTTTCATGCGCAACCAGTGTAAGCCAACAAAATGAACAAAAGCAAAAAGAAAAGGAAAATAGGAATGAAAATATGCAGCTATAAGGAAAAATGTAGTCACAAAGTAGTAGTCTGGGTATTCCAAGTGATGATTGGATGAAAATGTACCTTGGGTTAAGTAGCATCTCAACCATAGCTTAAGTTTAACTAAACACTTTTGTTGTGTATTTTCTAAGAGATATACGAGCCAATATTGCCACTCATTAATTTTGTCTGTGTGAACCATTTATATAAAAGGAGAAAAGAAAAAGATTGAAGAATTCTAGCACATGCCAATAACAAATGAGTGCAATTTAATGAAAAATTAATGGTCTATGAACCAAAAAGTATTTGTACTTTAACGGACTGTAATATGTTATAGGACATATTATTCCTCATAACAATTCATAAGCAAATGTAGTAGCAAATGATCAGCTATCTGACCTGAAAGATCTTTGTAACTACATCCCTCAAAATTTGTTCTGATAAAACTGAAGTTGAAACATTTGAAGCAGATTTTCTCTATGCTATATTTGTGCTCTCAAGTATATAGATATAACTTTTAAACACATCCTCGACATTTTTATTATTTCATTATTTCCTAAAGTCACAGTGACAATGTTTCTAGAAAGATGCTAGAAGTCGCAATTATTCTGGTCTATGATTGCTACTCTCTCTCTCTCTCAAAAAAATCATACCAAAAATCACGACAATTATTGAGAATAACAGTAATCACCACTCTCTCTCTATCTATCTGTATCTTGGTATACATGCATCCACACACACACACACAAACATATATATATATATATGTATATATATATACACAACTGACTGCTGAATTTATTTCCTATACTAAACAAAACTAAAAACACCCCCTAATACCCTTGATGTCTTTGTATCTATAGATTTAGGCCTTATAGCCAACTTCCTTCTCTCTTCTCCTTTATTTTATTGCACATGAGATCAGAGCTGAGTTTCATAAAAAGTAATGTCAAATTCTAGCAAACGTGCTTTGTGAAAGTTGTCCGTGAAAAACTATCCTAGAAGTGGCAAATACACCACTTACAAAATCAAGATATCCTTGACTTTCAGCTTAGGGCATGTTACAGATAGTAAAACTGAAATACCTGGATATTCCAATAAAAACAGAAACTTGATCATAAACAATGAAGAAGAAAAGCAAGTAAATGTGTGCTCACCTGTGAAACATTCTGTACAAGTCTAGTAAGCATATATACAAGACCAACTTGATAGTACAAGCTTTTCTTGAACCAATAATTCCATGATATCCTTGCAAAACTATCTCTGTAACCCCTTCTCTTCAATCTATGATAAAGAAAAAATAAGTCACTCCAACCAATTACCTACCATACAACAAACTCTAGAATTAGGCACGAGTCTATGGTGGCATTCAAGTGGCAAACTAGAAGAAACTGATGGCATGGTTCATTTTGATGCAGATCAACAACCTCCGCATTTACAACCATTATCAAAAAACAAATAAAAAGTTAGTGATTGAAAAGAAATATGCAAAAGTTTTGAAGTGTTCCCTTTGATATGCTACAATGTGTCATAAGCACTCATTAAAAACTTTTTATTAGATTTTGAAGAATAAAAAAATCTAGCCATACCTTGGTTCCTTGGTGCCAAGGTGAAAAATTCCCACAAAACAGCCACCAATAATAATTGACAAGTAAGCAATCCAACGGTACTGCAGGTTCAAACCAATTTAAAAACAAACTCAAAAGTCAGTTTAATGGTGATTAAGAACCATATACAAAGTATGCTCATACCTGGTTCTCTATATCAGCATTAGTTGAGGCATTACTGACATTGAACACTGTTAAAGCAATTACATATAGGCTGAGATTGGCAACCTATTAAAATTTCAACAAACAGAAACAAGCACCATACTCAATAATGCTAAATTAGAAGTATATGGGATAAGAATACATCAAAGAAAAATTACAAAAATTACCATTGTGAAAGCATTGCGACAGCTTGTCATCACCACCCTACTTGTTGAATTCAATGATATGCAATTCACCATGGACCTTCAAGAAAACACAAATGTTCCTTATTGCAAGTAATTTCACCTGTTGTTTTGGAAAAGCTATTTCAAGCTCAAAAAGTTTTGGTAGACAGCACTGTAGCAGGGTTTCAGCAGTTACAAAATAGAAGAAACCTTAAGATGATTTTTTACGGTGATTATATATGGAGAAAACTATTATGCTTTCTGTTTTTGTCCTCTTTCTTAAGAATAAGAAGAATGCTATGTAGAATTCAACTGATAGGAATTAAAAATGAAGACAATTACATGTGTGAAACTTGAGTAGCCGCCCAACCAACATTAAAGATTGCTGCCGACACGCTGTATGAAACAGTCTTTACTGTTGTTGAATGGTTAGCCAACAATTTACACGGAAAGCAACCGCCGAAAACTGAAGAAAATGAAACAGCAACCAAAAGAGACCCAGCACCATGCCACATTTTGAAATGTCCAAATCTGTCTATCTATCAAGTAGAAAGAATGAAAGGAAAATGATAATCACAACAAACAAGCACAATAATTAACCAAAATCTAGAAACAGAGGAAATCATTCACCAATATTTCAACGATGCTTAAAATACTGAAAGAAAAGACTTAGAGAAAACTTACAAACTTATCCAAAGTGCAAAAATGTATAGCTATTATTTAGAGAAACAATGGTGGGTGATAAGTTCCCAAGTTCCACGCTTCCACTTAGACTTCACTATAAACCAACTTATAAAGGAGAAAATAGAAAAAGTAAATTTATAAAACAATTATAAGAAACATTTGATAAAAAGCTAGCCTTTTTCCATTTCATGGAAATATAAAAGAGAGGAAATTTTTTTTTTAGAGAACAAGAAATAAAGAAAACAATTATAAAAATAAATAGCATGCCTTAAAGACAATGTTAAGCTGAAATATGAGGAAATTGTCAATCTCTAGTTATTTACTTTCTTGTCCTTCTATCCTGATTCCTTCAAGGAAAACAAAAACAGTAAAACACAAATTGACTTAAGTAGCCTTTCAAGTGTTAAGTTAAATGAAAATTATCCTTGTACATTTTCTAAGAGCTACACAAACCAATATTTGTCAATTTTGGACATATTAACCACATAACATTAAGAAAAGGTAAACAGAACAGAACCGAAGAATTCTAACACATAACATGAAGAAATGAGTGCAATCTAGAGAAAACTAATGGTCTGTGAATCATGAGATATCTGTACTTTAAACAACTGTTACATACCAATTCACCGGCAAATATAGTAGCAAAACCATCAGCTACTTGACCTGAAAGCATCACTGTAGCTGCATCCCTGAGAATTTGTTATGATAAAAATTAAGAAGTTGATACATTCAAAGCAGATATTCAAGTGGTATATTTATGTCCTCAAATATATACAAACTACTTAGAAATGTCTTCATCGTATTTCTTATTTCATTGTTCCCTAAAGTCACAATAACAGAAAGGTTCAAGGCAAGATGCTAGAAGATGCAACCAATCTAGCTGAGGACTGCTTTTCACTCTTTCTATAAGGAAAGAATCAGACCGTAAAATCATGCAGATTATTTTAAAAAAATAGAAATCACCACTCCATCTCTCTGTCTCTCTGTCCATCTCTCTCTCACTTGCTCTATGTGTGTGTGTGTGTTATTCATATATGTCCTGTTGACTACTGGATTTATTTTCTTCGATCAGAGCAACAAGAAGTGGCATGAAAACTTAGGCAATTTTTATTGGAAATATTTCTTTAATGAAGCCCCTGGGAACTTCCACAGTAAATATAATGTACAGAATTGTGATCAATCAAAATTTGCAAAGCTTCGTTATATAATACCCATTAGAATTGGACACAAATTCCTTATTAAAGCATTGCCCTAAGAGTAAACAAAGAGATACTAAGTTTCAGAGTAGTGTATGTGTATCATAAATTGGAATTTTCAATATTTTGAGTCATTTTATGTAATAGTACAATAATAAACTTAATGTAATAGTACAATAATAAACTTAAAAGTCAACCAAGATGATAATAAACTTAATAGGCAAAACAAGTCCTCTTAATGAAGATAAAGATCTTTTTGCATTTTTTAGAATGAGTTATTAATTATCCTCCAAAACTATAGGCCATAGACCCCCATACAAAGCATGGACAAATCATAAAATTCACAACCCACAAAAAAATGAGGATTAATGCTACTTGAATTCAAGTGTCATGTTAGAAACTATTCCATCCAAAATCTTATTAAATGTGGTCTAGGAATGGTCACATATTTTTCTAACAAGGTTATAATCTGATAAAATTGCATTAGAAAACCAATACATCTTTCTTTTTGGGCTTGTTCATTTCACACACATCCAATGCAAAACCAACAGAATGAAAAATTTACTGAAAAATAAATTAGGAATGAAAATGTGCAACTAGAGCAAAGAAGAAGAATGAAACAGTAATCGAGAAGTTTGACTGTTCAAAGTGATGACTGACAAAAAATGCACCTCGGTGACAGCCCAATATCTGTCAGGAACAACAATAGATAGGTAAACCAACAGGAAGCAGTGATGTCATTTAGCATGTGGCCAACACCATAATATAAAATGGAGCATCTTGCAACGGGTTTAGGATCTGAGTTCTCATCTTCGTTATCATTACCCATTATATTCCAACAAATGAGGGCTTCAACCTTTTTAGGTAAGTACAATGCAGCTGTAGGAACCTGCAAAAGTACAGATTGAAGCCTTCAGAAATTGACAGGAATCAAGTCCTAACCGTGAAAACCTACATAGTATATTGAAGCCTTCAGAATTTGACAGGAATCAAGTTCTAACTGTGAAAACCTACATAATATACCAAATCATTTTATAAAAGCACAATCGACGCCATAATATCTTGCAACTACAGCTGTCCAGATGAAACTTCACTAAAGAAAAGAAACTTAAGAGCCTGAACTTGAGAGTGCTTCTTCCACAAGTCATTTCCAGTCATCCCAAACACATAACTCCATCACTATAATGATTTGAACATCACATGCAGAACTGAGTTATTTCCAACCAGAATAGTCATTCTTCAAGCCTCGAACTTCTGATTATTTAGTTTGAGCCTATTCACCAGGAAAGCACCAAAAGGCCCGCCGTCAAATACACAATGATACATATGGTCTACTGTTAACAAATTAACCAGTTCAGTTCTCCAAAAAGCCCATGAATACCCCTTTATCTACTTGGACGCAAACACAAAACATCCAAGTAAAGTAGATATCTTAGCCAGAAAGTAAATTGCTATATGCTGATCCTCAAACATCACTCATTAGTTTAAGTTGGGGTCTTGAACGCAAAGAGCATACAAAGCAACAGATATGCCCTCCAATTAACGCTGTCTCAACACTTGGGTATCTAATGAGCGACCTTAATTCCCTTCAATGGCTCAGAAAGGAAAGCAATTCTTTCATGTAGGATTTGATCGAAATATAATTTTCATATAATTTCAGTTCTTCCCAGAGGCGAGCATTTAATTTTGCATCACCAGGTGCGTAAGGAATCAGGAACGTATGAACTAAATCAGTGAACGCCAATAGCAAATACGATACAAACACAAGAAAAAGAAGGAAAAAAAAAGCAATACGTAATTCAAGTGCTATTACAACAAGCAACCTGCAAATTCCTGATAGCAAATAGGAAAGTGCTCCGCACAAATTTGCATTATCGTTAATATAGAAGAAGCAGGGGAAGTGATGGCCAAGAACTTGGAGGACTTACAGGTACGGAGTTTACTTCTTGTCTAAATTACAATTGAGTTGTAAGAAAGATGTGACTACTTGCCGACCTCCACCGCCGTTGCCTCGATCACCGCGACGCAACAAGTAATAAATAATCCCCAAACTGCAGATGGTGGAGGAGTGGAGGACTTCTTTCTATTGCTTATTGCTAACGTAATCTCAAGTTGACGAAATGATACTGATATGTCGTTAGAAAGCTCACGGTCGGACGGATGTGGACGCTTGAGTGGAGACTTGTCACAGACAGTCACTGCCGAACAAGAAGTTGCTTCGTGCAATCACTAATTTCTTATCAAGTTTCTTATTACTAATCACGTTGCTTCTGGTATTCTTTTTTCTTAAATTTTTATTAAGTTCAATTTTAATATTAATATATCATAAATAAAATCTCTAATTCAAATCATAATTATTTTGACAATTCGCATCTATACTTTAAAATAATTATGTAGTTTTGAAATCAAATACTAGAACATACTATTCTTATGTACAAAGACTACGTATTCACATTGCAACTGTCAAATGTTTTTAAGTAAATTAAATTTAGGAATTATTGATCATATATAAATTAATTTATAAACAAAGTTATTGTTCGACTTCAACCCTACTTTAACTCATAATAAGTAGTCTGAGCGTAGGAAAATGAAAATAAGGCATCCTAACCTCCTGAACTTGGAGAGCTAGTTACCAACATATTACGCAAAACTTAATGATAATGGGTATCACACAGAATGATAAGAAGATCTCCAACATTGAGGGCAATGGGCTATGTGGCTCTTGTAAGCCCAGCCCCCCGGTAACCAATACCTTACCATTTGTGTCCTGTAAAATAATGCAATTATTTGTCTTTATTTCTATGAGAGAGAGAAAGATACCAAGATCCGAAAACAACCCTCGATTATAAGATTTGTAGATGAGTGGGGACTTTGTATCACTTCGTCAGCTCTGATACGTACATATATATGTATATTTAGCTTGATTCTTCACTGTATACGATTGAACTCAAATGATGTTTCTGAAAAAACGGCACTATAAAAGGGTTTGTGGAACAGTAGCTTCTTCAGTAGTTCGTCAAGAAGTAGGCCTGGGTTGATTCTTCTCGTGACGACTTCATGGAGTTATGTTGCGGCATCTTCTCAAAAGAAGCTGTACCAGATTTTGCAAAGCTTCTCATCCCTCTGCAGGACTTCATGTGTGCGTGCATCTTTTCTGGTCTGAATGACTTTCCGCATTGCCTGTTTCATTTGTCAAGTTGCAAAGATGCGGTCACCATCTTTTGAAATCCATTAATTGGTCTTGTATAATTCGTTTATCTATATAATCAAAACCAAGGGGTCAATCCAATCGTAGAGTGTAGTTAGAACCGAGAAGCCGACCGCAGCGTTAATAAAATATATGCATTTTCGAATTTTGTACTATTTTATTCTGATTGGTTAGCAAAATGTCTTTGGAAGTTGGTCTGAACTAACCCCCATTTGTCGCAATACTTTCTCCATCTCATTAAAAAAAAAACTAGAATTTTGTAAAAGACAACAACGCTTGAATTTCAGGATATCAATTAACATATCAATATTAATTCACATGACTAATCCAGATCACAAGAACTTAGCGTGAAGATAATTACCAGATCACAAGAACTTAGCGTGAAGATAATTAAGATATGCAACTTACGAGCAGGTGGGTGCACTCAGACTCAGTGGCTTGTATAGCTTCGACCATCCACTATTGCTCTGTTGATGCTTCGTCGACTCCTTGTCCTTCACGCCATCGTAGTTTTTTCCGCTTACGAATAAATAATTCAAAAATAAGTAAATGCATAAACAGCACATGTGCATAGACGTAACATATACAAGCATTGCGTAATACATACTACCTTCCTTCCTACTACCAAAACCATTTATGCTGTATATATAAATTCGGTACATAACATACCCAACAATGCAGAGTGTTTGGGGTTGAATTAGACTCCCAAAGACTGTGCTGGTTTCTCCTATCTCCGTTTTATTGCTGGGCTCGGGTGATTTATTAACGGCAACCAGAACTGCATCGTTTGCATCCGAAGTAGCACCACAACTGATCAAACTTCTAAGCATTTTCGGAGACAAGTAGCTGTTACTCTTTGGAAACGGCAAGTCCGTTGACGATGATGATGATGCTGTCGACGACGTTGTTGAGAATGAAGAACTGATAATTCCAATATTCTTTTTCATTGTCCTACTCTTCTTCTCTTTTCTCACAGCATACGGAGAAGGTGATGATAGATTTCCGAAATCATCGTCATCAGTTTGTATTTTGTCTGAATGATGGATTGGATCTTCTGCCTCATTGAATATTGTCGAATCGTCAGCTAACGGCGATTTCTCTGACCCGAACACAGGTGAGTCGAGGTGAATTCTGGGAAATGTTATTGTTGTTGGGGAATGAGTTAAAATATTGACAAGAGATACTGTTGGATATATTTGCTTCTTTTCTTTTGGCGAGTGTTGCTCGTCATCACTTGCCTTGTTTTCTTCTTCTTGTTTGTCCGGATCATCATCTTCACGCTTCTCATATTTACAGTCTACACGTTTCTCATTTTTTTGCATAGATATGGGACCAATTTGACTACCTTCTTCTGCTCAAAACATCAAGAAACTAATGAATATAATTAATTAAAGTATATAACCAGATGAAGCACTTTTATCCACTGATTGTATATAAGTCGGTACGAACCCAATGCAGCGGGGGAAAAAATTTGTGATCCTTTGAGAATGTATTCGTTGTCGCCGATTGGAGTAATGAGATCATCGTCTAGTAAGTCTTGCCATACATAACCATTCTTGTATCTCCTGCATCAATTAAAGCATGCATATATATATATATGTATACTTGTTTGTTTTATTTTACTGATGAATAAAAATAGTGAATGAACCTTTTGTAGGACCAAGTGAAAGCTTCTGGCATGTGTTTTCCTCTCAAATCAGCTAGCCATCTTTTCACATCTGCTCAATCAAATACTTCAAGGTGAAAAATTAAGCCTACGACGAATGAACAGCAATATAAAAGAGGAGTACCTGTACCTCGTAGAAAAACGCCGTTTCGATTGAGATGGTGAATCCGAATGAGATGGGGATGCTCAACACTGCCCATACGGCTTAGGAAATAAATAATATGAAGACGTCTCACCTCTATTCCAACTTTCGCTTCCATTATTATTGTTATAATTCTTTTTGGATCTGCTGCATTCATTTACAGTTCACTTAACAATAACTTTTCTCTCTTTAATATCTATATAAAAACCAACATTTACTGAAGAAGAAGAAGACGAGAAGAAGAAGAAGAAGAAGAAGAAGAAGAAGAAGAAGAAGAAGAAGAAGAAGAAGAAGAAGAAGAAGAAGAAAACATACATGTCAAACTAGCTGCCTTCTTGATTAGCCGGCCTAATTTTCAACGAAGAAATACAAAAGAGAGCTACTGAAAGTACACTCCTGTTCCTGTATTTAAAGGAACTAAACATAGGTAATTGTCTTTCAAATTCAATACCAGGAAGAAGATTTCTTTTCTTGTTTTCTTCTGTCCTTTTTTTAAATTAATCAAAATTAAATTTGTACCAAAACAAGAAAATGAATCAACATAATACTTGATTATTTGAGTTACATATTGAAGAAATTGTTGTGGGTTAGACCTCCTATTTTCAAAGCATAACTGTATAGTACGTTGTCTAATTTCGGGGGCACTGACAGCCGTTTCCTCCAGATGGATACATCATAATAAAGTGCAAAAACACACTAAAGGTTGGGATTTGGAATAACTTATTGGGACGTAATTTGGTGTCGATCCATGAGAAAGTTGTGCTCTTTCTTGTGCACTTCCGTTTCTCCTTCAATTATTTATTTACTTATTTTAATTTTTTACTTTTACAGTAGGTTTAGCGTAAATCTTTCCCATGAGAAAGTTGTGCTCTTTCTTGTGCCCTTCCTTTTCTCTTTCAATTATTTATTTACTTATTTAATTTTTTTACTTTTACAGTAGTGTTAGCGTAATTCTTTCCGATCCCTAACACTATTTGACGTAACATTTATTTGTTTTGTAGAGACCGAGATAAAATTATAGGCGAGGTACCAGCATGTTATAGACCATATTGTTGAAAACCGAATTGCAGTGAAATAATTATAATTGAAACTTTTTTTGTAATTTTGATTTCTTAAAAATTAAGATCTCTTTAATTTTATAAAATAATTAACACAAATTATAATAAAACAGAAACTTAGTTCGTACCTTATTCTAAAGTCTTAATTTATATTTTGTTGTATCCCTCAAACTATTTCTGAAACTAATTTGTCTTAACCAATTAACATAATCGTACAAGTATCCAGCTTCTAACGATATCTACATAATAAATTGAGAGAATTCTGTAACTCTTATAGAGAGGGTTAAATAAGAAGTGCTAGCTTCATGGAACTTAAGCCTATTTATTATGAATTCTGAATATTACAGTAATTTAATTGAAATTAAATTATAATTTCAATTAAACTTTAATTAGAATTACAAATAATTCTATTTAGATATCAATTATGTCCAAATAAGATCCAATATCTCATATTGATTCTTATTTATTAAATATCTCATATTTAATTATAAAGTTTCTCAACTTTACAATCAAGTATAAATTGATTAAAATAATTTTGCTCTCTTTAATCCATTTTTTATGTGAGATCCGTTAAGTTCTCATAATTATAATTAGATAAATTGAAACTCTTTTTAATTTATCTTTAATTCTCCGATTTTATAATTTATAATCATATATTAAGATTAGTGTCTAGCAATGCATCATGACCAACCAAATATTTAGGAATGTCAAAGTGGTTTTGACTAACCCTTTCATGAATAATTTTTTTTTTGTATAATTTAATATTTTCATCATATAATGTTCAGATTAGACATAGAGTATGAAATTAATGTCTACTCTATTTTGAGTTCAATCATATTAGTTTTCCGCTATTAGTCATCGATTCAATTAATGACATTTATAAACTATTTACAAATCTTCATTCTACCTTGGCCAAGGATTTCTAGAATCAATACTAATCGAGAACACTAAAACATTCTCCCTAATTATTTTAAGGCGATGCATTATATCTTAATCACTTAACTACTTCCATATATAATTCAAGCCACATCCAATCATTACAACATAAACAATATTTGGATACAAAAAAATTGTCGCTAAAAGTCTAAAAATCATCGATAAAAGTTATTAGCAACGATTTATATTCGTCACCAAAAGCGTTGCCAAATCTCAATAGCTAAAAATTATAGGCGACATTTTTCCCTAATCGTTGCTAATAGTTATTTCCTACGCTTTTTTTGTGTAGCAAAAAACTATTAGCGACATTTTTAAAATCGTTGCCAATACCTTTTGGCTAGACTTGGTTTTCGTAGTGAAAAATTATTAGCTACGCTTCAAAAAACGTAGCGAAAAGTTTTTAGTTACGCTTGGTTTTCGTAGCTAAAAATTATTAGTTACACTTCCAAAAACGTAGCCAAAATTTTTTAGCTATTTTTCTAAAAACATAGCTAAATGTTTTTAGCTACATTTCCAAAAACGTAGCCAAAGGTTTTTAGCTACATTTTTGAAAATGTAGCCAAAAAATTTTATCTACGTTTTTGAAAACATAGCCAAATATTTTTAGCTATGTTTTGTACAATGTAGTTAAATTTTTAATATGCATTTTAACAAACTATTACTATGTTAATTATAACTATTTGTGACATTTTTAACCCATAGTATTGTATATAATATTTAGATTTTTCTGTTGTTAATTTATTATAAAATAATATTATAAAAATAATTGATAATTTGAAGTATTATATAAAATAGTAAAATATTATTAAATTATACCAACAAAAAGAATTCTTTGTATACAAGATCTTAATTACAACCTTAACAATTCTTATAGACAAAATAATAATTACAGAGACTAGTTTACAAATTACAAATGTTGAGATTAAAAAAAAATACAACATAACTAGGACGACTAACTAGGTTTGTTCATGTTGATGAGAGCAATTTTACTCCATAACCATCATATACGAAAGATGAGAATCATGAAGAGCAACTTCAAAATCGATAGAGTGCTTGAAATTATACATAATTAAGTTAGTTTATTTTCAATTAAAAAAGAAAAAAGATCATATACGAAAGATAAGCAAACCAATTAATATTCTCGTGGATGCACATGCATAATATTCTTATAAGTAGTAGGAGCACCGCCATTTAGAAGTACGTTGTCCTTTCCCATAAGTGTACATGGATTACCACCCTTCTTTTTTTGCCTAATCCATTACTAAGCTCTAATTACATTTGGTTGCTGAAAGTACATAATGATTCACAAGAATGCAAATGAAACCGAGTTCTCAAAATTGAACAAGAACCAATGTCCAGCAAAATAACTGCTGAAAATGTAGGATCAGCCCAAAAAAACCTTATGGACGTTATCAACGAGGCCTAAGACAAATCCAATATACGATGTTGCCATTGCAAGAAGAGAGTACACCTCAACTATTGGCTACAAAATTGAAAAAGAGAACATTCTTATATTGCCTTTTTCACTTTAACATGACAATTACAAGCTGAGTTCTTCAACAGGAAACTCACTCCAACAACTGCATTGGTATATCGTAACTGTTGTAGTGGATCAACAATCTTATCTGCCATCTCAAAGCTAGCAATGGATCCTCGAATAACAACATTCCATACAAGGAACAAACCTTGGGGGTATAGCGGCCCTAACAACAATGGCTATCTTGTAAGTAATAATATATGATTTATCAAAACTAATTTAGAGATTATAGTACTAGCAAAAGCTAATTTATGTAATGATCTGTCCATATGCCTAATGATCTCTCCAATCCTATATCTATCTTTCCTAGATTCCTAAATTATGTACTAAGGACAAGTGGGTAACAAGAATTGTTCTATTGCTGGAAAACAACACTTATATGTAGTTTCTAACATCTAAATATTATTAGGCTCAACATTAAGCATCGATCATAAGGGCTGCACCTTACTTTTGAAAGGTTTCCTTCAAGATTCGTGTAAAGAACAGGCACTACATTCTGAAAAAGAAGAGACCCTATCTGAAGCAACAGTCAATGAGTAAACAGTTAAACTTCACAGCAAGTCATTAGTCCAAAATACAAGGCAAGGACAAAACAAAATTATGAACGACAAAGCAAAAATAACCTCATTCTGGATCTTAAACATATGTTCCTTGCAGGAGTAAATATGAGCTTAGATGATGTAAAGGGAAGAATTCTTGGCTGAAAACCACTTCCCTCAATTTGTGAGGTTTTTTCGGAGTTACGGCAAGAAGAAAACAGAAGGAGAATCATGCTCAGCAATGTTGCACCACCAATTGAGGCTGAGAACTTAGCTCTTGTCACTCGAAACTCAGGAGGAACTAATGAAGACGGAGACAGGAAGAAACGGCCATGGTGTGATCTTTGTGAAAAACTATGGCATACTAAAGAAACATGCTGGAAGATTCATGGGAAGCCAGCACATTTAAAGAAAAAACAGGAAAGGAATGGCAGGGCACTTCAAACTACAACTGATGATTCTTAAGAGCAATCAATCAACTCGGATGAGCAACCTTTCTTAAAGGAATAGTTAGAGCATCTGCACAAACTTTTTAAACCTCCACGATTCTCTGTTACTCCTTCATGTTCTCTTGCAGCCCAAGGTAATTCTTGTGTCACAGCCCTCTCTAGTTTTGGTCTTTCCCCTAGTCCTTGGATTATAGATTTCGAAGCAATAGATCACCTGACGAATTGCTCCCAACTATTCTCATCATATAATCCATGTGCAGGAAGCAAAAAAATTAAGATTGCTGATGGATCTTTTTAGGCAATAGTCCGGATTGGTTCAATCAATGTTTCCCCACTTATAACTCTTTGTAATGTGCTTCATGTTCCAAAATTGTCTTATAACCTTCTTTCTATCAGTAAAATAACCCATGATCTAAAGTGTCAAGCTAATTTCCATCCAACTCATTGTGAGTTTTAGGAAATGGCCTCGAGGAGGATGATTGGCAATCCTAGGGAAAAAGGAGGACTGTATTTCTTTAAAGATGGAACAATCCCAAGTAGTTTATGCTTTGAATATGAATTTTCTTCTAGTAATCATGAAATAATGGTATGGCACTATAGACTTGGTCATCCAAACTTTCATTACTTAAGACATTTATTTCCTCCTCTTTTTATTAATAAAAATCCAACTTCATTATAGTGTGAGATTTGTATGTTTGCAAAACAACACCGTGCCTCTTATCCTCCAAGAACATGCAAACCCTCTGAACCATTTTCTTTAATTCATAGTAATGTTTGGGGTCCTTCAAAAACACCAACAATTCTTGGAAAAATGGTTTGTCTCATTTATAGATGATCACACTATAATAAGTTGGGTATGTTTATTGAAAGAAAATTTTGAGGTTGAAGAAGTTTTTAAAAACTTTTATACCATGGTTCAAACACAATTTGATGAAAAAATTCAGATCTTTAGAAGTGATAAAGGGAAGGAATTTTTTAATAAGACTTTGGGGAGTTTTTTTGTTGAAAAGGGAATTATTTGTCAGAGTTCATGTAATGATACCCCCAAATAAAATGGAGTTGTAGAGAAAAAAAACAAACATTTACTAGAAGTATCAAGAGCATTACTTTTAACAAATAATGTTCAAAAGTACCTTTGGGATGAAGCTATTCTCACAGTAACCTATCTTATTAATCAAATGCCCTCAAAGATTTTAGAATTCAAAACTCCTTTACAAGTTTTTTCAAAAAAGAAAAATTCATCCTCTTGAATAGTATCTGATTTACCCATTAAACTCTTTGGGTGCACAATTTTTGTCCACAATCATGACCCAAACCAAAGTAAACTTGATCCTAGAGCTCGGAAATGTGTTTTTGTAGGATATTCACTAACTAAAAAGGGCTATAAATGCTATGATCCTACTTTGAAAAAAATGTTTGTTTTCATGGATGTATCCTTTTTTGAAACGAAACCTTTTTTAAATCTCCTCTTTAAGGGGAGAAAAATAATGAAGATCTGACTTGGGATCAAATCAAAACCTTGGTGAATGAAGATCTTTTCCAAATTCATAATAATTCAATATCTGAACTTGTGTCAAACATCTCACCAACAAAATATGTTTTAACTCAACCCGAACAAGACCAAAGTGAAAAAAAAAGGATGGGTGAAGTTTTTTCCTAGCAGAAAATAATGATTTCTTTGAAGTAGATGAAAGAAATAAAAAATTTAGATTGATTTACACCTGAAAAAACTTGACTCAGGAAAAAATGTCTGAAAAATCCTAGCAAGGCCAATATTCCAACTCGGGGCAAGACTGAAACTCTTCAAGTATGCCTCTTTCAGTTCAAAACTCTCCAGGTGGTACTCCCTACTTACATTCTATTTCTGAAGAAAAACCCATTACAGAATTTTATATTCCTATTGCTCTATCGAGAGGGGTTAGGTCGTGTACTAAACACCCAATGTCAAAATTTGTGTCTTATAAAATCCTATCTCATACTTTCTCCTTCTTTAATCAAATGTCACTTTGTGGAGATTCCAAAAAATGTTCAATATGCTTTCCAGGTTCCTGAATGGAAGGAAACAATTTTAGAAGAGATGAAAGCTCTTGAGAAGAACAGAACATGGCAAGAAGTGGATTTGCCAAAGGACAAGAGGATCGTAAGGTGTAAATAATATAGTAAAATACAACTTGGATGGATCCCTAGAGTGATATAAAGCTCGGTTAGTTACTAAAGGCTTCACCCAGACGTACGGAATCGATTACATAAAGACCTTTACTCTAGTTGCAAAACTTAACACTGTAAGAGTGCTTCTTTCATGATTGCCAATCTAAATTGGCCTTTACAACAATTAGATGTTAAGAATGCATTCTTAAAGGAGACTTAGAAGAAGAAGTTTACATGGATGCTCCACTAGGTTTCAAAGAAAAATTTAGCTTGAAGGTATGCAGATTAATTAAGTCCCTTTATGGTTTGAAGCAACACCCTGGGCTTGGTTCGAGAAGTTTACTTATTTAGTGAAAAGGCAAGGTTATACACAATCTCAAACAGATCACACAATATTCTTTAGGCACTCATCAAGTGGAAGAATTACAGCCTTAATAGTCTATGTCGATGACATTATCTTGACAGGCAATGACTTAGAAGAGTTGTATCGCTTAAAGAAGAATTTGGCTACCGAATTTGAAATCAAAGATTTAGATTCTCTCAAATATTTCTTAGGAATGGAAGTAGTAAGATCAAAAAGGGGGATTGTTGTTAGCCAAAGAAAGTATGTACTAGATTTGTTGAAAGAGACAGGGGTGAGTGGATGTCAACCGGTAGATATACCAGTGGATCCCAATGTGAAACTGGGAAATAGAAAAGGAGGATGCTCGGTGGATACAATAAGATATCAAAAGGTGGTAGGTAAGTTAATTTATTTATCTCACACTCGGCCAGACATAGCCTTCGTAGTCAGCCTTGTGAGTCAGTTTATGCACTCACCTACAAAGGAACACCTTGAGGCTACCTATCGTATTCTACGGTATCTAAAGAAATCTTGAGGAAAAGGAATGTGTTTTAGAAAAAATAATCAATTTAGGATCGAAATCTACACTGATGCAAATTGGTCTGGGTCCTCTACTGATCGGAGATCAACAACAAGATACTATTCCTACGTGTGGGGTAATTTGGTAACTTGGAGAAGTAAAAAGTAGAGTATAGTAGCAAGAAGTAGTACCAAGGCTGAATATAGAGCAATGGTCATTGGTGTTTGTTAACTACTATGGTTGTAGCATATACTAAAAGAGTTAAAGTTTCCTTTAGAGACTCCTATGAATTTTTACTGCAATAATAAAGCCGCAATCAATATAGCAAATAACCTAGTGCAACATGATCGAACTAAGCACGTTGAAGTTGATCGACATTTTATCAAAGAGAAGCTAGAAGAAGGATTAGTATGTATACCATTTATTCCAACTAAACAACAAACAACAGATATCCTTACAAAAGGACTGAGCAAGCCATCATTTGACTTCCTTATTAGCAACTTAGGTTTGCATAATATCTATGCACCAACTTGAGGGGGTTTTGCGGTCTAAACAAAACAATATAAATTAAATTCTATCTAAAGCAATTAGAGGCAAGTGCATCCCGTCGACAAGTAATATAAAACGGTAAGAACCGGACATTGTACCTAAGGGAATTTCAACATGCAAGGCAATTAAATTAAACGATGAAAAATTACTCAGACGATCAAGAATTGATTGATTTGAAAATAAAATAAAATAAAGTAAGCAAATCAAGGAAATATGAAAAATGCAAGGTATGAATTAAAACAACTAGATTTAATCAAATGACATAAATCGGTTAAGGTATTAGATTTCAATTAGATTGAACACTAAAAATTGTAATGATGGATTGATCTAGGAAATACTTCACTTAAGTAAGTCAAATCCAATGTTCATGGATGTTCCCTTCTCTTTTAAATCCGAGTCGCCCACTTTGTTCATAGACAATTCGAAATAAATGGCGTTAAATACAAGAAGCATAAAATTAAGTTCGTTAATTCTAGGTATCTTCACACAAGATCCTAAGTTTGGTCTACTCTTTAGTCTCAAGTATGTCGCTTGATTAATTTTTCGACAAATTAAGTCCCATTTGTTGTGGCATTCAATCATCTAAGGTCTTAATCTAGGTAATCAAGCTAAATTAGGACTAAATATGCATTCAATCAAGCAAAAATCAATACCACAAAAATTATCCTAATCCAATTTCAATCTTAACCTTAACCGAAAAGAAAAGCTTACTCACACATATTAATCAATGTAAAATAAATCATGGTCATAATATATGTTTGCATTGATTAAATCCACACAATTTAAAATAAATAAGGAAAAAAGACAAATTAAAACACCCCCTTTTCTTGCAGCCGTATTTTCTTGCGCCTCTAGCTTCAACACATTTAATCTCACCAGCTGCAACGTCTTTGTGTCCACTAGCTTCTTTGGTTCTTTCCTATGCCACCAGCTGTTTCACTTTTCTCCTTCAACGTAGCTACTCCACCAACGTACATGCTTTTGGTTCACATGGATGCCTCCACCAGCTAACGTGTGTGTTGTTGTAATGTTATTTTCCTCCACCAGCTTAACGTTTTCTCCATCTAGCCACCAGCTACAACGTGTTCTTCTATGCCACCAGCTCACGTTACTTTCATGTCACCAGCTATCTTCATTGTGTGAGTGGAGAGTGTTGAGTGAGTGAGGGCTGTGCGTGAGTGATGGAGTGCTCCCTTTCCTTGTCACCTCCTGCTTTGTTTTTGTGTCTCCCTATTTAGTGATTTTTTTTCCAGCTATTGACTTGTGGATGGTGAGTGTTAAGTGATGGTGCAACCTCTTTCTCTCCACCAGCAGCTATGTTATTTTATCTCCACTCACAACAACATTTTTCTCTCCTGCGCTGCAACGTGTTTTAACTCCTATTCAGCTTACGCATAAACCCTTCTTCCTGTACCAGCTGTCTTCGTGTCTTCTTTCCACCAGTAGCTAGATGTCAAGCCACCAGCATGCAACGATGTAAGTGGAGAGTTTGTTAAGTAATGGTGCAACGTGAGTAGAGAGGAGAGTTTAAGAGTGAGTGTGGGCTGTGCGTGCTTGGCAGTCAATGAAGGCTGATTCGTGTGTGGAAGGAGAGAGTGAGTTTGAGTGAGGGTTGCAACGTTGTGTGCGGAGAGTCTTGAGTAAGGGCTGTGCGTGAGTCTATGTAGCCATCCTTCTCCCAGCTGCTTTCGTTTCTTTTTATTCTCTCCCATCCACGCCACCAGCTGCTTGTTTTTCGTTTTATTCGCCACCATCTGCTACTTTAATCACGCCTATAATCAAGTTTAATCAGCCCTTTTTTTCTCTTCACTTTCTGCACCAGCCTCTTTAATGCCGCCAACCTCCTTTTGTTCTTTGTTTTTTTTTCTTCTATTCTTTGCACACAGCCCACACCTTCTGCCGCCAGCTATCTTCCTTTGTTTTCTCACTATCCAATGTCCACGCCCCCCATTCACGCCTAACCCTCTTTTTAGCTCTCTTACTGCAACCATCTTCTTTTGTCTCCATATATTCAATATTTTTGAAAGAGTTTTCTGGTCCCACGCAAACTCATGCTCCCTCTATTGATTGTCCTGATGTGTCCATTTTTGTGTTTGTGATTTGGTCCACCTTTATGAAATAAGCTCCAGCTCCCTTGGTCCACTCTTGATTCACATTTTTAAACCTCTCCTTTATGCACAAGCTCTCATTTTCCTTGGCCAAAAACATTAACATCCAAAATGTTAACGTTATTCTTTTTTCTTTTTTAATATCCTTCCTTCCTTTTAGAGCTTTCCTTGCTTTAGGCTTTTAAAAAATTCCAAATCTAATGTGTACCTAAATTTAAAACAAATAATTCTTAATTAGTGCAATTTAAACATTAAATGGACAAGAGTTTAGCAAATTATGTATCAAAAATTAATACAAAATGTCCATTAATAGGGGGAGTGTTAGAAAATAAAAGATTTAGTTTGATTTCCTTTCCAAATTTCTAGTTGTTTTTATTTCTTGAATAAAGGACTCGAATCCCTAAATTGGGGTTAAAGATACTTAGAAATAATGTAGTGTCTATTTTAGTTACTATATTTAGATTATTCCCGTTTTTATTAGTCTTTTCCAAGGGTACAAAAGACCCTATAAATTCAATGTATTCTATCATAGATAAAAATGAGAGAAAAATCCTACAGTAATCTTTACCCAATTTTTCAAGCTTAAGCTCAAGCTCAAGCTCAATTTTAATTTCTATTGGCTTCATTGTCAATGAATGTGCAAATGAGCTGTGGTAGATTTTTCTCATATGATAAATGATTATTGGGTGATTCCCTATGTAACATTTTAGAAGCCTGGAATATTGATTTTATTCTATGTATTTTCTGTTAAGTAAAATTTTAAATTTGATTGCTTGTTATGATGCAGTGTTTAACTCTATCCTTTAGTGAGAAATATAAGCTTTTGATTTATTGGAACCTGATATTTAGGTATATCGTTTGGGAATTTCCTATGTGATCATTTCTTTTTTCTCCTTTTCCCTTTTCTCATAGATGCGTTCATACTTATAACGAGATTACCTAATATCGGTGCCTTTATAAGTGGATTGAAAAATTTTATAAAGTATGAAACTAAGATGATGCTATAATTGTATATATGAGACTGTTAAAATGTTGTTTGAATGTGAACATTTATATTTCTTTGGTTATTGTGCTCAGATTTAAAGTGCTATGCTTTGTTTTTGCTGACAACCTAATATTATCTTTACCATGCTTTCGTTCTTAACTGTTGCTTGTATATTCTAATTGTTAATTTTGACAGTTTATTGGTGAACCTGAATCCACTGACAAAAAAACGGATGAATTTTGGGCTTTTATGGCAGAAGGTTGTTGCCGTATAATTGAACGAAAGTTATTTACTAAGCTTGTTCATTTACGCCATTTGGAGCATTACTCAATAAAGTAAGCTATAGTTACTCTACTGCATAGTTTGAAATATCGGATGCACATTTTGTCCTAAAGGCATGATCTATTACAGTGTGTTTGGTTACCGTCCTCGGGGGCGAGGACGGATGACGAAGACATAAAAGTTCTGTCCTCCGACGTGTTTACTTACCGAGGACAGAATTTTTCTTCCGTCCTCAGAAGACGAGAACATAAATTTTTGTCCCTCTCAAAACTGAGGTACAGAAAATTTTGTCCTAAGGACAAGAAAAGGAAATGACAAACGTAACCCTCATTACACACGACACCTTCTCCTGTCCTCGCCCTCCTTCGTCCAATACTCTCTCCTGCTTTCCTCGCCCTCCTTCGTCCCTCAGTACAGATGATACTCTTCTCTCCTGCTTTCCTCGCCCTACTTTGTCCCTCATTACAGATGATACTCTCTCCTGCTTTCCTCTGCTTCGTCTCTGCAGCGAAAGGTAAGGCATTTGTTTTTTCTATTCACGAGAGGAGATTGGGGAAACTTTCCTTATTTTGACTTTACCTGGCGTTTGTCTTCTCCAGATTCGCACTCTCCCTTCCACCAACCCAGCGTCCGACTTTCTCTCCCCTATTCTCGGTAAGATTCTTTCTTTCATCCCAT
>JAOTAX010000003.1:35593251-35605599 GCA_025629825.1 Erythroxylum guanchezii | reverse complement strand
ATTTGATAAAAATTGTTCATGTATAATTACAAAACATACATCATCAACAATTTCATTTTATTATAAAACCAATATTTAATTTGATAAAAATCATTTGAGAATACAAAAATTATATATATGTTATTTATAGTATCATAATTTTCAAATTAAGAGTTACAAAATTTTCAGTTTGATTCTAAAGATCTTAACTCTTAACAATATCGAATAGCCCTTTTATATTGCCAACCGAAGTACCGAACCAATGCAAGTTTAATTTCTATATTTGTTGATTTAAAAAGGGTTTTTCATTATATTCTAATTTTGTGCCTTAAATTGCAATTTTTTTTCTGGTCAACTTTTAAGGTAAACATGTTTCATTATGTTATAAATTTATGCCCTTAATTTATAAAGTGCAACTTCATCTTGACCAAACCAAATTCCAAACCGAACATCCATGAACCAAAACAACACAAATGACATTTATTTCAGATTTCAGATACACAACAAAGCACAACCAATTCAATTCAGATTCAAAATTTCAGATCACATTTCCAACTCCAACCAAATAATTTCATACACAAACACAACCAAACCCAACCAATTCAATATCCACAATTCCACATCCACAATCTAGATTCCAAAATCCCAACACTATGCATCATCTAACCAAAATTCCAAAACGCAGATCACGCAATAAACCAACAACATAAAAAACACCATCCAAGTCTCCAACACCATCATCATCTAACCAAATCCATCATAATCCAACTATCAAAGTATCCAACACAGCAAAAAAATTTAATTAAGCATGAAATTTTTGAAATAAAAAAATTCATAAAACCAATTTCGAGTTTTGGCGGGTCTTCGGAATTTGTCAAGGGTCAGAGTGTCGACCCGTCTCCAGTGGCTTCAAATGCGTCTTTGGTGGCTTCCCTACGGTGTCGCGATGCTGCGGTGCGACGGCGAGGAGAGGAGAAGGTGGTGACGTCAGGTCTGCGTGGAGGAATGACGAAGCGAAGGGAGAACGACTAAGGGAGGAAGAGCGAAGGAGGCGAGCGTAGGGAGGAGGCAGGCGACGATGACTATGAGAAGAGCAGAGGCAGGTGGCGGCAGCGAGGAGGAGGAGGTGCGACAGAGAGATAAGAGAAGAAGGAGAGGAGGAGCGTCTGGTGTGGTGAAAGAGTCGAGGGTTAGGGATTTTTAGGGTTAAAAACTTTTCAAAATTGCAATTAGGTCCTTAGGGTTTTTAAATTTTACTGAAAACCACCAGTACCGACCAATATTTTTGGCAGGTTTTAGGGTTAAAATCTTTTCAAAATTATAATTAGGTCCTTAGGATTTTTAAATTTTACGGTACCAGCCAGTATGGTCCGGTACTATCTGTACCGGCCGATATCGATCGAAAACTACCGATACCGACCAGTATTTTTGGTACGTACTAATGGTTGCCCGTATCGTTCTGATTCTCGATCGGTACGGTACATTCTGACCAGTATCGGCCGGAACGGTACGGTATTCAAATCCCTGAAACTATACCTGACAATAGCTAATAAATAGACAAATAAAGAACATCAGAGTTTAACGAGGTTCGACCAATTATGCCTATTTTCTCGAACACTACTAAATTAATATTTCACTATTTTCAGGAAATAATACAAGTGAAATATTACAAAAGGAGAGAAGAAAGTTTTGTCTTAAGGAAAGATAATTTTGGGATATCTAAAATAAGTGAAGAAGTCTTCTTTTTATAACTTAAGAAGACTCCTCCATCTTTATATTTCTTCAGCATGGGAATATGTCATAACGTTAACAATTCTTTACCTTGACATATTTCACATCTTCAAATCTCTCACAAAACTCATTTTTAATAGTGTCTTCAAATGCACTTTACAACGTCCATCTTCAATTGTTAGCAATATTGATAAAGTTTAAACAATGTTAGAACTTGACCGCAATCACCACCTTTGTCAACATATCAACAGGATTCTCCGTGGTATTAATCTTCTGGAGCTACTCCACCTTCTTTCAGAACCTTTCGTACAAAGTGATAACGAACATCGATGTGCTTTGTCCTTGCATGATAAGCTTGGCTCTTTGTTAAATGAATAGCACTATAACTATCACAATGTACTTAGACATGCTTCTGTCCAATTCCCAATTCATCAAGCAATCCTTAAAGCCAAATTGTTTCCTTCACAACTTCTATGGTTACCATATACTCTACCTCTATAGTTGACAAAGCAACTGTTAACTATAAGGTAGACCTCCAACTAATTGGTGCCTTTGTAAGGGTAAACATATAGCTAGTAGTTGATCGACGTTTATCTAAATCACCTGCATAGTCTGAATCACAATATCTAACTAAAAAAAGACCACCTTTCTCATCCTGCTCAAACATTAATCCAATATCTACGGTGTTCAGAATGTACCGCAGAATCCATTTCACAGCTTGCTAATGCTCCTTGCTTGGATCATGCATATACATGCTCACGATTCCTATTGCTTGTGAAATGTCAGGCCTTGTACACACCATCACATACATCAAGCTACCAACTGTATTTGCATATGGTACTTTAGTCATGTACTCTCGTTATGCATCTTTCTTTAGAGATAAGGATGCATTGAGCTTTATATGAGGAGAGAGCGGAGTACTACCAGGTTTTGACTTTTCATCATGCCAAAACCTTGTAGTACCTTTTTCAAATATTGCTTTTGAGTCAAACACAGTCTCTCTAACTTTCTATCCCTACTTATTTCCATACCAAGAATTTTCTTAGCTTTACCCAAATCCTTCATTTCAAACTCCTAATTCAACTTAATCTTCAATCTCTCAATTTCTCTTTGATTATTTAAAGCTATCAGTATATCATTAACATACAAAGAAGATAGATGTAGGATCCATCTTGTAGCTTACGAAAATACACACAGTGATCATATTCTCTTTTTGCGTACTTTTGCCCCATCATAAACTTGTCAAATCGTTTATACCACTGTCTCAGAGATTGTTTCAATCCGTACAATAATTTTTGAAGCTTGCACGCCATATTCTCTTTTCCAACAACTTTAAAAACTTCATGCTGAGTCATATAGATTTCCTCCTCTAAGTCTCCATATAAAAACATAGCTTTTACATCAAATTAAGCTACTTTCATATCAAACTATGCTACCAAAGCCAGCAAAATTTGAATAGAGGAATGTTTTACAAATGAAGAAAAAACTTCATTATAATCAATTCCTTTCATCTGAGCATAACGTTTGGCCACTAGCCTTGCTTTGTAGCGAACACTATTCTTGTCAAAAAATCCATCTTTCTTTGCATATACCCATTTGAATCCAATTGCCTTCTTTCCCTTTTGGGATACTAGGTAGCTTCTATATATGATTCTTATAAAGAGAATTTATTCTTCATTTATGGCTATCCTCCACTTATCTGTTTCAAAACTTTGGGCTGCTTCATGATAAGAGGTAGGAGTTTCATCACTTGTAATTAGAGATGTGTAAGTCATCATGTCATCAAAACAAGCATGTCTTTGAATTCTTTATTTTGGCCTCCTTAATGCAATAGATTCATGTTGTTGTTGTGAAGGTTCTTGAGTTTGAACCTCTTCTTCGTTCCACTGCTCTTCTACTATAGGAGTGTCTTCATCTACTTCATCATTCATTGTTGAGTTTATAATCCTTCTTTCAAACTTCGCCTATTTCGAAGGACTATCCACTTATTGTGGAGTACCATCAGTTTACCGACCACCTTCAGTTATCATCTTTTTCACAATGGTAAACTCATCAAAGGTGACATCTCTACTAAAGATTATCTTTCTTGTCTCTGGATACCAAAGGCGATATCCTTTCACACCAGAAGTGATGCCCATGAAAATTGCTTTCTTTGCACTTGGATCCAACTTTGACTCCTTAACATGATAGTATGTAGTGGAACCAAACACATGTAAGGAATCATAATCTATAGCAGGTTCTCCAAACCATTTTTCCAAAGATGTTTTACCACTAATAGAAGTTGATGGAAGGCGATTGATGAGAAGACATGCATATGTAATAGCCTTAGCCCAAAATTCTCTGCCCAACCCAGCATTGGACAACATACACCGAACTTTCTCTAGCAATGTTTGGTTCATACGTTCTTCCACCCCATTTTGTTGTGGTGTATCATTGACTATGAAGTGTTTGACAATACCTTCATCTTCGCAGACTTTGAAAAATAGATCACTCCTGTACTCCCCACCATTATCTGTACGGAGACGTTTAATCCTTCTGATTGTTTAAGTTTCCACCATCTTCTTCGATTTAAGGAAAACTCCCACACTTCATCCTTAGTCTTCATAGTATACACCCATACTCTTCGGGAAAAATCATTAACAAAGGTCATATAATAGTGTTTTCCACCCAAAGAAACTATTTTGCAAGGTCTCCACACATCAGATTGAACATAATCTAAAATACCCTTCGTATCATGGATTGCAGTGTTGAATTTCACTCTTGTCTACTTCCCTTTGACACAATGCTCACAGAAGTCTAATTTGTAGGCCCAAACTCCTTTCAACAATCCTTGATTTACTAACATCTTCAAGGATTTTTCACTTGCATGTCCCAAGTGCATATGCCATAACCTGGATGCTTCTAGCTCTTGATCATCATTAGAAGCTACTACTGTTGTTCCAATAACTGCATTACCTTGGTAATAATACAGATTATTATTTCTTCGAATTCCTTTCGTTACTACAAATGCACTAGAGATGACTTTCATTACTCCATCTGCTGCATTTACAGTGTAGCCTTTTGATTCTAGAACTCCCACATAAATGAGATTCTTCGTCAAACTTGAAACGTATTTGACATCTGTTAGAGTTCTAGTTATTTTATCGTGATTTCTCAAGCAAATTAAACCAATCCCATTTGTTATGTAGGGATTATCATTTACTGTGTAAACAACTCCATCTTCTAGCTCTGTAAAATCAGAGAACCAATCCTGATTGGGACACATATGATGGTTACAACCTGAATCTAGCATCCATGGAGTAGAAGGGCTTATTGAGGATTTAACAATCAATGAAAGATCTGAGTCTGCATTTTCACGCTCAGCAACATTTGAATTTGCAACAACCTTTTCCTTATCAGGATTGTTTTTATTCTTCAGCTTTGGACAATCCTTTTTCCAATGCCTTTTTTCCCGATAAAAGGCACATTCATCTTTTCTTAATTTGAGCCTCGATTTCGATCTCCCTTTCTTTCCTTTAGTCTGGCTCTATGAATGACCTTTGACTACCAAAGCTTTTGCTAATCCATTTGTACATTCTTCCTTTTCCTTCCTTCTCAATTCATGACTGTACAAAGTAGTTTTAACTTCACTAAAATACACAACAACCTTCCTATAAAGTAGAATAGTTTCAAGAAACTCAAACTCCTCAGGAAAGGATCCCAGTAACATCAAAGCAAGATCTTCATCTTCAAATGTCACATCTAAATTCATTAAATCAGTAACTAACAGATTAAAATTAGTGATGTGATCATTTATAGTGGTACCCGGAACATAAGAGAAACAAAATAGTCTTTTCTTCATATGGAGCTTATTTTGATTGCTTTTCTTCACGAATTTCTCTTCCAACACTTTCCACAATTTAAATGCAAAAGTTTCTTTTGAGAAGCATACTTTTGCTCTCTGGAACGACAATTGTACCACATGCTAAACGATTTATAATCTTCCAATATTTTTCCTCAACATCATCTGGTTTCTTTTCTTCAATGACAATGTCAAGACCTTACTGAAAAAGAGCATTTTGAACCTCACTTTTCCACATGCCGAAATGACCTTTACCATCAAAAATATCCACCACAAATCTTGTATCTGTCAAAGCGGTCCTTGGTAGAATAAATGAGGTAGAAGATGTCGATGTGCTTGGTGCAGTTGTATCTCTGATTTCTATCATCTTTTCTACAATTACTATTCAATAGCTGTCAATGCGGAATGCCAATAATCTAAGGAAAAATCTTTTCTGATGTGAAATATTAGACCACGTTGCAACCACAGAGTGTACTAAGAAAAAACCTTAGCTCTAATACCAATGGTTGTGGAACTCAGGTTAATTTCCATCAATAATAACAAATTCACCTTGAGCATTATTACCTACGTGAATAGAGTGTGAACGATGGTATTAAAAAATCACACCAGGTAAATTCCTAGGAAAGACTGGAGGGGTAACAAAGGTCCTACTTAAAACTCAACCTCCTAGATAGAATTTTCCTAGATATGTAATTTAATAGCACAATAATTCACTATAAATATACCCAAAAATAGCTATTAAATAAACAAATAAAGAACATTAGAATTTAACGAGGTTCGGCCAATTAGGCCTACTTCCTCGAGCACTACTAAATTAATAGTTTACTATTTTTAGGAAATAATACAAATGAAATATTACAAATGGAGAGAAGGAAATTTTGTCTTAAGGAAAGACAATTTTGGGATATCTAACATAAGTGAAGAAGTCTTCTTTTTATAACTTAAGAAGACTCCTTCATCTTTATATTTCTTCAGTATGGGAATATGTCATAACGTTAACCGACACTTCGTCTCATTTAGCAGAATTCCTAGAATGACAAAGACAAGACAAATTAGTCTACTCCCTTTTTAAAGTTACGTCACAAGCTTAATGTTCTTTCAAGCATTAGCTTCTAGGAGCTGATAATAACACATCTTCTACATCTTTTCAGTTGTAATTACATTAAATAACCCCATCATTGTATCAACTTATCTTAGGTTAGATAATATCATATCTCATCTTATCATTTAGTTTAGATTAAATCATGCAAAACCTATTATGTAGTTTATATTGCATCAAAGTTAAATTTATTCATCTTATCTCAAACCATATATAAATACAATGGGGGTTGTAAACCAACATACATAAGAAAATCAATACAATACACTCTACTTTCAACTTCTTGATTTTTGTCTTCTTCCTTTTAAAAAGAATATTGTACCTTCAACGAGCATCGTTTTGATCTTTTTCAATCTACCGTGTCCATCATCGTTAGACTTCAAATGAAAACTTAGCAATGATGCAACTCCAACTGTGAGTTTGGGTTTTCCTTAGTATAATTTCCATATCATCATCCAACTATTGGAATCTTTCCAAGATCTTCCAATATTGTTTACCTTCTTTTCAAATGCTTTAGTAGCAAAGACAAAGTCATCTTGCTTCTCCAATTGCCTTCTTTTACAATTAGGTAGACAAGTGATCATACAGTTCCTAAAGTAATTTTCAGTCAGAGGAGACTTAAACACATCTTAAATTAGCCCAAAATCCAAAATGTTCTTCGTCCTCCTTACCCTTCTCTTCTCCATATGAGACATTGACCATGCATGACCAGATGCAGCCATACATAATAGGGAAAGCTCTTATGTTAGACAAAGTCAGAAACTGCACCCTCACTTGTTTTTATAATTCCTTGACACTGTTTCGAGTCATTACAAATGTGGCTATAACATTGTTAGCTGAAGCAATTTTGGCCCTACATACTTCTTTTCTTTAGTTTGGTTCGAAAATATCATTTCGAGCTCAATTCATTTGGGATCTTTCAATGGAGTCTTGTCATAAAAAGTTTAAGTTACTGTCTAATGAAGACAATGCCATATCTCCTGATTGAAAGATCGATGTCTACAACTTTAGAAAGCTAAAAAATGCATTTCCATCCCAAACATCATGGTTGATATTTAATCCCACACAAAAATTGGAGTTCGAAAAGAACATAACTTGAGCAGTAAGAATTAGGAGGCACCTATTCATCAGAGACCATATTCACTTGTGGAAGTTCAGGAACAAAATAGTGGAATTTAGAAGCATTAGGGGCAGATTGCCTGTAAGGTGATCAAAATTGTTCTGAGACTATAACAACACTAGTGACACTGAATCGCCTTTCACTTAACGTATTTCTGGCTTTTCAGAGTTAGGAAGGTAATCAAGTTTCCTGGAGGTGGCAACATATCCTTGAGATTAAGAGAAATTAAGTTTTTGAAGCTTGGAACGACATATTTAGTGAATAGATCTGTAGAAATGGGAAGTTTGAAGAATAGAAGGAATTTCATTGATATAAATTTAAGACGTAGAAGGTCAAGAAAGGCAAAAGGAATGTGTTGAGAAATTGGGTAAGGATCTAGTCTTGTGTATAACGAAATAATTACAAAACTTTTTCCTATTTGATTGCTCGAAAGTCAAGCTTACTTAGCATTTTATAAAATGATTAACATATAAATCACAATAAAGCATGAATTGTATTTCGTACCTTATTCTAAAGCTTAATATTTTTCTTATTATATCTCTCAAATGAATTTCGAAATCGACTCATTTCAACCATCATAATCGTACAAGTGTTTTACCTTTAACAATATCTATATAACAAGTTGAGAGAAATCTGTAACTATTGCAAAGAGAGTTAGGCAAGGAGTGCTAGCTCCCTTAGAGCTTAAGTCTATTTATAATCGGTATTGGATATTTTAATTTAATTAAAATTAAATTCTAATTTCAATTAAAATTTAATTAAAATTACAAATAATTTTAATTAAGTATTAATCATGTCCAAATAAGATCCAATATCTCATATTATTCCTTATTTATTAAATATCTCATATTTAATCATAAAGTTTCTCAAACTTTACAATCAAGTCCAACTTGATTAAAATATCTTCTCTTTTGAATTTGTTCTTTGTGTGTGGCTTATTAGGTTCTCAAATATGTTGGCAATGAATACAAATTATAACCATAAATCATATTTAGGATTAAAGAAGTTAAACTCCTTTAATTTATCTTTAATTCTCCAATTAAACAATTTATAGCCAAATGTTAAAATTTGTGTTTAACAATACATCATGACACCCAAATATTTAGGAGTATATAAAACATGATTTTGACTAACCTTTCAATGCATGATTTTTTTGTATAATTCAATCATTTAATCATAAAATTTTCTGATTAGATATAAAGTATGAAATTAATATCTACTATATTTGAGTGTATTCATATTAGTTCTCCACCATTAGTAATTGATTCAATTAATGATATTTTTAAACTATTTTATAAAGTGTCATTCCATCGTAGCCAAGAATTTTTTGAATCAATATTAATCGAGAATTACATAACATTTTCCTTAATTATTTTAGGGTAATGAATCCTATATTGATCACTTAACTACCCTTATATAGTTCATGCTACATCTAATGACTACCGATTGAGCTATTTTTGACTATAATAGGATATAGATAATATCCTATTAAGTTGTTATATGTTTATATCCAATAAGAGTTGTTCTTGGACAATTATATTTTTAACAATTAAAAATGTGAATTATTGTTCTATGTAAGCAATATGTCTTTATATACTCCCTCTTAAAAGGATAATTATAATCACATATATCTTACTACGCCTTGAATTTCATAGTGATGACATATATCTTACTTTACTTTTTATCCTTTTCTCATATTAATAAGAATTCTATTTAAAGATATACCACTTAATTGGGCCAAACCTCATCTCAATCAAGTGGCCTAAATGTCTTATAAAGAATATCTATTATATTATCTCTCTATAACAAAAATGTAAACTCTAATTTTCTTGGTCAATCCTAACAAACATTTGTAAAAGATATTGTTTTTAATTTTAAAAAATCAAGATAAGTAAAATCCACATAAATACTAAATTGGTTATTAGGTAAAACACATCCAAAAACTATGTTATTTTCTTCCCTGACCTGCCTATAATAAATAAGAAGACAAAACTAACTCAAATTAGATGTCAAAAAGGGCTCGTCCTAATTTTGGCTTTAGATGTCAAAAACGACATTATTTTTGAAGTTTTTTAAAAATATATATGGCAGGTTGGATTGGCCTGCCCACCCGTAACTCGTCGATTATTAGCCGGTTAGCTCGTGGGCGGGACAAGTCACAGGCCGGGCCAAACCATTGACATCTCTAATTAGCTATGATGAATTAGTCGATGCTAGATTGGGCAAATATTGATTTGTTGGTTAGGCAAATTAGTCAACACAATATACCATTCTATTTACTGAGATGAATTAGTTGACATTTACTCTTGGCAGGTATAAAATTTTGTGTTTTATTTTAATATCAAGGTATGATATTTTTTTATATAATTTCTTAAATGCCTTACATCATGACTTTTTTAACTTGAGTTCAAGGGAAATTAGTTGTGCCATATTATTATGATTATAAATATTTGGGGCACACATAATAAAAGAGGTGTAGCTTTATAGTTTTTTTTTCTATTGTGACTTTTACTTAATTAGTATAAACTATATACTATTAAATTTGTTTATTTTCTAAAAATTAGAGTACATAGAAAAAAAGAACAAAGTTAATGTGATTTCATATAATTGAATTAAAGAAAGAATTTTAGACAAAGAGATAAATAGTTTCTTTCATTTGTTTTTATTGAATTATGTAAGTTAGTAAACTGTAAGCCTTAACTAAGCCTTAACTTGAATGTAAAAGTTAAATTATTAGGTCTTATTATATCATGGGAATCCCCTAAGGATGTAGTCAAATATGTGTTAATGATTTTTTTAATTTGAATAATTATTAATTACAATTTTTAATAATCTTATAGTTAACAAAATAGAAGTTAAGTGTTAAAGATAATAAAGAAGTCCCATAAAAGATTTGATTCAACAAATTAAAGTCTGTGAAAAAATGAGTCATAATCAGTATGGGTCGTTTATGTATTAAGCTTGTGATGAGGAGATCCAGTAAGATTACTACAAATAGTTGTTAAGGTCTCTTTGTTGGGAAACCGGGTCAGGATCCTATCCCGAACGTAGCGAAATAATCATGAAAATTTTTCGTGACTTTTGATTTATCGAAAACCAAGATCTATTTAATTCTATAAAATGATTAACACAAATCATAATAAAGTGAAAACTTAATTCGTACCTTATTACGAAACTTGATCTTTGTCTTGTTGTATCCCTCGAACAGTTTCCAAAACTGATCCATCTCAACCACCATAGCCACGCAAGTGTCTGCCCTCTAACGGTATCCATAGAACAGGTTGAGAGAACTCTATAACTCTTACAGAGAGGGTTATGCATGAAGCGCTAGCTCCATAAAGCTTAAGCCTACTTATAATAAGGTTTGAACGTTTTAGTAATTTAATGAAATTAAATTGTAATTTCAATTAAACTTTAACTATAATTACAAATAATTCTAATTAAATACCAATTATGCCTATATAAGATTCAATATCTCATATTGATCCTTATTTATTAAATATCTCATATTTAATCATAAAGTTTCTCAAACTTTACAATCAAGTCCAACTTGATTAAATTAACTTTGTTATCTTCAACCTATACTATATGTGAGAGTCATTAGATTCCCAAATATATTGGAAATAATTATAAAATCTAATTTTAATTCATAATTAAAATTTGACAAACTAAAACTCCTTTTAATTTATCTTTAATTCTCCAATTAAACAATTTATAATTATAGATCAAGATTGGCGTTTAGCAACGCATCATGACTACCCAAATATTTAGGAATGTCAAAATGATTTTGACTAACCTTTCCGTGCATAATTTTTCTGTATAATACAATCCTTTCATCATACAATATTTCGATTATACATAGAGAATAAAATTAATGTATACTCTATTTTGAATCTAATCATATTAGTTCTCCGTCATTAGCTATCAATTCAATTAATGACATTTGTAAACTATTTACAAAGCATTATTTCACCTTGGCCAAGGATTTCTTGAATCAGTATTAATTAAGAACAATGAAACATTCTTTCTAATTACTTTAGGGTGATGAATCCTATCCTGATCACTCAACTATCTCCATATAGTTCATGCTACATCCAATGACTACTGATTAAACAACCTATGATTAAATGGATCATAAGTAGTGTCAAAGCATAGCAATCCCCATACAAGATAACTTTGACGACCTCAAGTCAAAGAATCACTTACACAATCATCACAATGAGAATTCCATAGACATATAAGTAATGTTCTAAATGGATTTCTCATATCAGGTCTATTCAGTGAACTTGTTCTCTAGCAAGGACCCACACGTTTGTTTAAGTATCTCTATACTTTAGCCTACGAGATCAGCTACTTCTTTTATAAGGAAAAACAAGATGTGTGCTAATCTTTTTACGTTCTATTAATGTCCAATCTTAATAGAACAATGACTAGGAATATTTAGGAATAATACATCAATGCAATATAAATCTCATAATTATAATCTCATTATAATTTCATATGCAATGTACAATTATCCCATGGACTTTATCATATACATCTAAACATGTACAAGATAAAGAATGTCTTTAAATAATT